>CM031861.1:22985113-23088215 GCA_018697195.1 Certhia americana | reverse complement strand
CGGTGTCAAGTATCTGCTCAGTGACCAATTTATTGCTCCATGGAGAATACCCTAAACTGACCCAGAAAGCACCAGGCTTCATGGCACAGTCTACAAAGATGCTAGTATCCCAAAACCAGTGAGAAGCCACACCAAGCCTAGCACTGAGTAGAGCCTCAGAACTCTCATGCTCCACAAAGGAAGGACGGTTGGGGAAGGTACATAAATTGATGGGACTCTTGGGCAAAGGGAAAAGACTGCCCTGGTCCTGTGCTACTCCATTGTGGCAGTAAAGATTCGGACAATCAGCATTGTAGCCAAGAGCCAAACGGGCATTCCCATGGCTCCTCAAATCCTCCGGTAGGGTTCCCAGCAGCCAACCCTCCTCTGCTAATCCAGTCCTGGGCCAACACAAACATTTGAACTCTTTGAAGGCTGCATGTACTTCAGAGCCTACACACCCCTCACCCGTGCTAATATATTCCTTTAGAGCAGGAAGCCCTTTGGTCCAAAAAGCAACCTTGCAAGAAGTCAAGCATCCGTCAGTCCAATACTTTTTGTTTATGGGTGGTACAGCTCTGCACTTCAAAAGCAAAAGAACAAACTCGTCATCGGGCAAACTTGTCTGTTGTGACGGTTTATACACAATTCATTAGAAAGTCAGGAGACTCATTTCCCTTTCCACTTTCCACTACTTATTAACCTTGGTAATCAGTAGACACAACGGAAATTTAGGGGAAGGAAAGCCCACTCGGGCAGCGAGCTTCTGTTACAGTTCACAGGGAGTTAAACCTGCCTGGCAGGACCGGATCCCAAGGGGCTGCTGGATATTTTGGGCTGGGGCACCTTTGCTGCTCAAAAACGCGCACCACACTGATGGTGCTAGGAAAACAATCCTATCTACAGTTTAGCTGGTATTTTTTAAGCTGGTTCCTGCCAGTTTCCTCCCACTGAGAGGCATTAATCACAGGAAGAAGAGGAAGCAACTGCCAACAGTTTTGCCCCACAGGCCAGCTTTTTTTTTTTTTTTTTTTTTTTTAAGAGATCTGACAGGGAACTCTGCAGGGCATCTCATTCTCTCGAAATAAGCGATATCGGACCATTTGCAAAGAAATCTTGAGAGAACTTTATAACTAAAAAAACCCTCCAAAACCCACAGAGGGAAGAAGGCCCAAGAACGTGCATCTGGAGTTTTTCTGTGCCAGTGAAGAGAGCATCCAGCCTGAGCGGGGTACAAGAGGGGTACAAGGGAGCTTGCATGGCACATGTGCACAGGGCGCGGGTGATGCCGCATGGAGGGGGACCGTGTGCCGCCGGGAGCCGGGTGTCCCGCAGAACAAAGGCTGTCGGTGTCCGGGGGGGGGCTGTAAGCGTAACGGGGGGGGGTGAACTGTCGGTTGTCCCGGGCGGTTGTCGGTATACTGCGGGGGGGCTGTCGGGTCCGGGGTTGCAGGTGTACCGGGGGGCTGTCGGTTCCCGGGGAGCCGCCGCGCCGGGGAGGCGCCCCGCACCCGCGTTCCAATGTGCGCGCACCCGCCGCCCACGCCGCCATTGGCCGCCGGCCGCGTCCCAGTCGCCGTCCCGGCTGGCGGCCGCGGGCGGGGAGGGGGGGCGGGCAGGGCGCAGCCGCGGCGCGGGCGGTAGCGGCGCGGCGGGAGCGGCGGGGGGGCGGGCCGGGCCCCGCGCAGCCCGCCCCTGAGGGGGGAAAAGCGGGCGGGCGGGGAAGGGACAGGTTTCTTTTTTTTTACTTTCTTTTTCTTTTGGGCGATACCTGTGCCCGCGGGTCTTCGCCGCCTCCCCGCCCGCTGCGGGCACCCCTCGGCCGTGCCTCCCCCCCGGGCTGGGGCGGGTTTCCCCCCCGCGCTCCGCAGCCATTTTCGTGGCCACCTTGGCTACCAGCGAGGCTGACTCACCTCGGCACTGCGGGCGCGGGGAGCCCGCCTCGGCGTCGGGGGCCCGCTCCGCCCGGGAGGGGCGGGGGGAGCCCGGCTGGCTGCGCCCTCCCACCCCGCCGGCCCCGCTGGCTAGTCCCAGGCGAGGACGGGTCCCGGGGCCGGGCCGGGCTCGGCGGAGGCGGCAGCGGCGGCTCCCTCCCTCCCGGCCGTGACCACCATCTTATTAGCACAGGAAATGACATGGAGAACGGAAGAGAGGGGCGTTCGGGGGCCGAGCCCGGGGACCCCCCGAACCGGGGGGAGGCGCCGCCGGCCCGCCCGGCCCGGCCCGGCCCGCTGAGGCTTTCCCGGGGCCGCGGCATTCCCGCTTTCCTTCCAAATACCCGCGGTGGGAAAAGAGCGGGGGGAAAAATAATAAAAAAAACAAACCTCAAAAGCCGCATACAGCAAGGGGGGGAAAAAAACACCAAAAAACAAACGCAGAAGAAGCCGAGCAAGCCCCAACCGCCCGCGGTTCCCACCTTCTGCTCCGCAGCCTGCGAGTTCCGCGCGGAGCCGCCGGCGATCAGCGCCCGCGGCCGGCCGGGGGCTCGGGGGGGCTCTGGAGGACAGAACCCGTCCGGACGGCCTGCGGGCACAGCGCGGGGGGAGACACCGACCGAGGGGGCCCGTCCCGGCGGAGCCGCAGGGCTCCCCCGCGGCCACCACCTGCCGCTGCCCGGCAGCCGCCGCGGCGCCCCGCGGAGCGGGACCCGGCCGCCCGCCCGCGCCCTCGGGGCCGCCCGCCTCCGGGGCACGGCGGCCAGACGTGACCCCCGCCCGCGGCCCTGCCCCGGGGCTCCCCCGGTGGCCAGGGCCAGGGGCGGAGTTGCCCCCGAGCGGGCGCCTGTCCCCCCGGCAGCACCCCGAGCCTCTGCCCGCCCGTCCGGAACTTCATGCTGTTCCGCGGGAAAAAGTGAATGGGAAGACGCGGTGCTCTCCCGGCGCTCGGAGCTCGATCGTATTTCAAATTACCCCCACTCAAAAAGTAACCCACCCGGCAGCAACAGTAACAACAAACCCTACCCCTCGAGCTCTGTGCAGAAATTGCGGGCAACATGACGGACGACAAAAAGTAGGCACAATTTAATAAACAGAGGAAGCATGTCTCACCAATAAAACAAATTCTAAATAAAACCATCTGCAAGCATTAAATTTGAAACAATGCAAAGTCTTCAGCTGCTTTGCCAAAGGAGGCACAACGGGGGGTAAAGAGAGGAATGGATAAATAGCCATAATTTTCCAGTTCCTTCTATTGACAATGGACTTGTATGCAAACAGGGCTGTAGTGACAATGTGCCAGCTTGGATTCTTGGAACTACTTCCCTTTTTCTGTATCCCTGAGAAACACCGTTTTCTGCAGTCCTGAGAAATAAATTCTCTCTTGGTACTCTCCACCCTGAAATGCCTACTGTACAAAGTTGGTGTAAAGAAGAGAAAAAATGAGTGAGGGCAATAAATAAAAAAGTATATCACCGAAGCAAAATAGAGGCCTGCTTCTGCCATCCTTGAGCTGCTCTCACTGAGCCTTGTGGGGGGGCAGAACTTCAGGGTTGGGTCTTGATGTATCACTTAATTTAAATTGCCTGGCAAAACAACAAGGAGAATAATCAACTCGGGTTCAAAATAAGCTCTCTTTGCAAAAGCAGCCAGTGTGGCACAGATGATTATTCGGAAGTTCAAATGAGTATCAGTCATCAGATCTCCAGCTGTAGTTTGCTTTTTGTTCCCCATTTCTAACCTCTGGGGAGAGGATTCTTTCTCAGAGGAAAAGCGTGCGGTGTCATTTTACCCCTTCCAGTAATTGCAGATAGATGGACTTTGAGGCACTTACACTTGCCTTGGAAAGACCATAAGCTGTCAGCACCTTCAGACTCCTCAGAAATATTAGCGATCCTAATAGAGCTGCCCTGGTTTGCAGTTTCTGTCTGTGTGCTGAAATGTGTGAGAACACTCAACTGGCAGTAAGTGCAACAATGGGTTTGTAAATATGATTGATGAATGAACCAAGAGGAAAAATAATACTTAAAAAGACAATAAAAATCATGGGAGTAATACAAATGCACACTGAATGCCAGGCTAATTTGGAGTAATAGTTTAGTTGTAGCTATTGTAGTCAAAGGCTGCAGGAGGAAGCTCAAAGGGAGGCATAAAGCTTTTATTTGTAAAGAAAATTAAATATGTAAGTGCAATATAAATAACAGCTATTATGTCTTCCTGTAAACACAGGCATGCTAATTTATTGAGAGGGAGTTGCCTTGTTTTAATGTGTGCCAGTTGCCTTTATATGTTTAATAGTCAGGTGTGTTGGGTTTGTGTGGCAGGGTTTGGGGAAGCTACAGGGGTTTCTTCTGTGAGAGGCTGCCAGAAACTTCCCCTACTCCTGACAGAGCCGACTGCAGCCAGATCAAATCCAGACTTGCTGCTGGCCAAGGCCAAGCCCATCAGCCACTGTGGAGGCACCACTGTGATAACACATTTAAAAAGGGGAGGAAAAACTGTAACAGCAATTACAGCCAGAGAGAGAAGTGAGAGTATATGAGAGAAACAGCTCTGCAGACACCACAGTCAGTTAAAGAAGGAGGGGAGGAAGTGCTCCAGGTACCAGAGCAGAGATTCCCTGGCAGCCTATGGAGAACACCATGGTGAGGTAAGGTGTGGCCCTTCAGCCCATGGTGGTCCATGGTCCAAAAGCAGATAGCCACTTTTGCCCTCTGAAGGACCCCACGCCAGAACGGGTGGATGCTCAAATCAGGTCGTGACCCTTTGGTAAGCCCATGTTGGAAAAAGGCTCCTGGCAAGACCTGTGGACCCGTGGAGAGAAGAACCCACACTGGAGCAGGTTTGCTGGCAGGACTTGAGACCCTACAGGGGACCTGTACAAGAGGAGTTTGTGAAGAACTGGAGCCTGTGGGAGGGACCTCACACTGGAGCAAGGGAAGAATATGAGTACTTCCCCTAAGGAGGAAGGAGCGAAGAGAAAATGTGTGATGAACTGACTGCAGTCCCCATTCCCTCTTCCCTGCACTGCTGGAAGGGACGACTTAGAGAACTCAGGAGTAAAATTCAGCCCAGAAGACAGGAGGGGTGGGGGAAGGTGTTTTAATATTTAATTTTTATTTCCCATTATCCTTCTCTGATTTCATTGGTAATAAGCTAATTTTCCCAAGCTGGATCAGTTTTGCCCTTGATGGTAATTGCTGAGTCATCTTTCCTTGTCTTATTTCAACCCATGAGCTTTTAGCAGTTGTATTTTCTCTCCACTGTCTGGTTGAGGAGGGGAGTGATAGAAATACCCTGGTGGACACCTGGTGTCCAGCCAAGGTCAACCCATCCTATCAGGAGATAAAATTCCCGTGAAGACGTTGTATCTGTTCTATATAGAAACAAATTATGGAAGGAAGACAGTGCAAATTTATACTCTCTCTGCAAAAATGTTACCTTTGGGGCTTGAAAAGGCTCCCCTTCTTCAACAAGCTGCCTCCTCACTTATTAAGAAGACACAGGATTCATTTTTTTAAAATGAGTACATTCAGCCCCTACTCTACCACCCACAGCAATTCTTCTCTGTCTGACAGGCTCTCAGAATAAAGCTTTACAAATGGTAGCATCAGTTCAGAATGACTGTCTGATTAGGTGTTGACAGAATGACTGTCTAATTAGGTGTTGACTTTCCAGTACTATATTGTTAAATCTCTTCCTCCATGACATGCTGGATATTCTCCTGCAGAGGCAAAAAGTTTGTTCTACTGAAACTGAACTTTTAGCCAATGTAATAAAAAATAATGCTTGCAAAAGTGTGTAAAATTGAATCAAGCTTGTCAAAAAACAGGCTTAAATGGTCTTCAGAGCTCAAAGTTCTGGGAGCTGGCAGGTACATTCTGTCAGCTGCAAAATCTGACCCCTTCACCAGAAGAGTCTGGACGTATTTTGTGGAATGAGCTTACCTAAAAACGCCCAGTGTCTCAGACACAACACTGCAAAGAGGGTAGAAGTTAGGACCTGTGCTGGAGGTGGGGTGGTGGGGGATGCCTGGCTGTTTTCAACAGGGTGCCTAAGGAAAGGTAGGAAAGTGTTTGGGTTCTTGTGCAAGCTTTAGCACACAACAGCCTTGACATTACTGAGTATTCTCTCATTTAAGATTGTCAATCATACAAAGCCATATCAATACCAAGAGTCATCTGCTTACCAAACTCTGAGAAACTAGTTGCTTGGGGCCAAACTTCATCTTCCTCCAGGAAAGGTCACTCAGTTGCAAGCAGAAAGGAAAATCCTACTGCTATTACTCATGCAACATTTCTCTGGCACACAGAAAAAAAATCAAATTTACAGGACACAGTGCTGATGCTCTCAGTCAGTGTGTCACTAGCCTTTAAACATCTTTTAGCATTAACAATTCTGTTAATAAGCCACACCAAAATCATGGACATTTCCACATTCATAGGTTTTTGGATAGTGAAGCAGAACACAAACTTTCCCCTTTGAAAATCTGAAAATGGCCCACAAAAGAAAAGGAAATTACATGACTGAGAAGGAAACTCGGCCAGAAGCCCATAGTTACAAATTACTGTAGCAGGGTGGGACAGGCTCTGAATGAGGTGCGGGGGAAGAGTTCTTTGAAGAGTATGTAACAGTGCAGAGCAGCAGCTTGTGTTTTCATTTCTGCTTTACAATAGAAGCGGTGATGACCTTCACCCAAAGTGCTGGGTGTTTTTCCTCATCATGCTCTATGCGTCTTCCACTGTTATTGGCAGAAGACTGTGAATCCTTTAGCAATACAGTGCTCTCTTTGAAGTTATGGATTTCGCTAGATTAAGCTTAATGAGCAATCCTCCAAGGAGGTTGATGAATATTGCTGAGCTCAAGTGGTAAGCAAGAAACTTCTGGGTGCGACCTTCTGCCCTTTACTCTCTGTGTCAGGCTTGGCAGTTGTGCCAGTGATGGGCTGAGCCTGCCCATGCCGTGGCCACAGCAGCTCTGGTGCTAACAAGAGAGCAGGAGAAGGCACTGTTAGGGACAGTGGGGAGGGAGGGATGATCCAGCCTGTGGTTTAAAATAGTGTATGGAGCCCTTCCTGGGAATGCAGTAGAGCTGTACAGGGAATTGAGGATGTGATCTGATGGCAGAGATGCTGTGATGCAGCAGGTAACTAGAGCCACTCCAGCAGTCACAATCCCTCAGGCTACCCCTTCTGAGTTGCATGCCTAACCCAGCAATTGCCAACATTAGGAAAAGGAGGTGGTGCCGGGACCATGCTGTCTGGGGAGATGAGGATAGCCAGACCTTTCCCTTGGCAGCAAGGAGCCCAGGAATCAGCCTTGGCATCTGCTCTTCCAAGGCAGTGGTGTCTTGAGGATTTCCTGTTCTATGGTGAGTGGGTGCTGCCATGGCCACCCAAGTCCTGGCTGTGCTGACAAGGCAGTTCATAGGCCATGAGCTGAAGAAGAAAGCTGAACTGGATTAAAAAAAATCCACCAAATAAAAAAAAAAAAAAAAAAAAAAAAAAGAGAAGAAAGCTGCTTAGTTATGGTATTATTGGTCCACTCATGTGGATAGCCTTTTACCCAGACTGGTGCCCACGCCTCAGCTCAGGCTGCAGGGATGGCAGCAGGAATAGGCAGTCAAACTGTCGCCAGAAATGGAGAAATTAAGTCACTTGCCCAAGCCCAGTCCTGAAATCTTTTGGACTAGAGGAGGCATATACAAAGTCTTTTTCAAACACTACGATCTGAGAATTTGCACTGGTATGTTTTTAATGAATAACCAGAACTGCTTTTCCATATGAAATGGTCTCTCTGTAGTTGGCTGAAAGACTGGAAAGCAAGGAATGTCTCTGCTCACAAGCACTTCAAAACTCCGTGGTTTGTTTCTAGGCACCCGTCACATGTTTTGGCAGTCCATAGGAATGTGCACTTCTGTATATCACAAGCAGCTACCCTGGCTTGAGCCAAATAACTTGTGCTTAACTATAAAGTTGTCTTTAAGTAAGACACTGAGTTCTGATCTTCAGAAATCAAGAAATAAAGAATTTATCTTTCCCTTTGTCCTCTTCCTCATTATAAACATGGCCTTGCATTCTCTGTATGAATTTGGCAGCATCCACCTTCTTGCCACTGTTTTTTTTTATGCTTTTTTTTTGCTTAGATACATTGCTGATATTTTCTTCCTGGGAAGATATTATCTATGCTGTTATCTAGTCAATTCAAAATATTTCCTTCTGAGTTAGTTAATGAATTTTTCCTCTTTAAATCTCACAACATAAGATATTTTTATCAGTCCTTATATTGTTTTCCTGCTTTTCCTGTGAACCCCACTCAGTTTTTCAACATCTGTTTCAAAACACAGTTCTGTCTGAACTGCCCCAGCAATATAGGATCCACTTAACCAAAAAGACACATATGTATTTATATACAAGTATCTTTACAGCTATGCTTTCAGGACCATCACAGTATGTCGTCATGTCAGGACACCACAAGTTCCCTATGAAACTGTCTTGTTATCTTTTCCAGAGCTGCTGTTACCCAGAGGGTGTTTCCACCACTCCTTGGGAATGGCCTGTGCTCGCAGTACCATGCATAGCACTGCCTGCAAAATCCCCTTCTGGGAACTGGCCCATGATTCTGACATCAAGCACTCTCAGATCAGATAGCATAACACCTTCTTTTCCCTCATTTGCTAATCTTGATGTTACCTGTCAATTTTTTCATCAGCAATTTTATATTTAACTTTCTGGTATAATACTGAACCAGTTAGATGTAAATACTACTTAGAAAGTCCATTCATTGCCAGTTGTTTATCTATTGCAGTACCTGGAAGCAGAGTTCCTGAGCAGAGGACATTATTTGAGAGAGGTTATTGTCACTTCAGCCCAAGTCTTGCAGTTGACTCTGACTCTAAATTGACTCTCTGCCCACTCTTGTTACCAGGGAATTACAGCTACTCCCTGCTGCTCTTGAGAAGGCCAGGGTAGGCTCTCTTGATGCTCACTGTATTACGAGGGGATGGCCCTTTTCAGGCAGCTCTTCCAGTTCAACTTTAAGACAACCATATGGAATGCCTCCTGCACACATCATTTATTACTATTTCATTTTATTGGGAGGGCAGGAGTGTTGCTCTTCAAGAAACTCTAGCGCGGGATGTTACAGACAATCTGTGCAACAGTTCCCCGCTAGCTGATGTTGTCCTTAGCAGGCTATTTTGTAAAACAAGTCAACGCAAATGCTGGACCAGAGCAGAGAGCTCCAAAGCAAGTAGTTTCAGCAGATTTTCACAGGCAGAGCCTCTGCCTTTCACTGCTGCACTGGCATATTATGTTACAGGCTCCACACCATGAGAACATGATCTAAAAATCTTAGGATTCTCTCTTCCAAATTAGAGACATGTAGATCAAATTCAACTCTGAATCAAAAATTTAATTAAACTAACAAAGTTAATCTGCATCAAAAAATACTTCCATGAGGTTTTGAAAGCTTGGATGGAAAAAAAAAAAAAAAATATTTTTATACCAAGTATCTTGTTGCTTTTTCTGTTGCAGTCCAAACCATTTCATGTTGTTCTAATGCATCAGAGTCTAAAACCTGTTGACTGAGAGCTAATTATAAACAAAAAGTAAAATGACTGTCCAGACCTTCTTATCTGTAAGGAGAAGAAAACTGGATATAATTGTAGATCTTTGGTTTGTTCTTTTCTTTTTTCTTTTCTTAATCTCATCTGTTGATAATAGCACAATTGAAGATAATCAAATTGCTTTGTTTAAAGGCCATTCACTTAAAGGCCATTCACTTAACACACTGCATTTAACCATAGCATTGAAGAATGTAAGGGGGGAAGATCCTTAAATTTTGCATCAAAAACAGAATCTGAAGAAAAACAACTATAGTGTTGCCTACTCTCATGGCACTTGATATTTTCTTTAAAGCTTCTGATTACATGAGTTTCTCAGCTTTCAATTTAAAAATAGTGCTTTCTTGTCCTCTGGCTAAGAGGCTGCAGAAAGCCTGGGCTTCTGGACAAAATATTTAAAGATTCCTAAGCTAGAAGTAAATAAAAGGCAGCCACCTTTTTATTATTGCTTTGAATGTCACGATTGTAAAGCTAATTCTGGCTGTTAAGTGGCTGGCTACCTTTTTTTGGTTTTTTGTTGTTCCTGGACTCTGCAGTGTGCCAGGTCTCCTGCCTAATCACTGTGTTTAAGTCAAGAACGACTGGGGTTTTTTTGTGTTCTGCATTTGGGTAATTAGCACTTGGGTAATCTTACAGTCTCTACATCTTCCATTAATACAAATAATAAAAGGACTAATACAAGTGACAATAATGACTATGATGCGGAGTAGTTTCAAAGCAGACAAATTACTTTATCAAAAGCATAAACTGCAAAAGTGTTCAAGGTGAAGAAATATATAAAGAAAGCCCTACTGAGCTGAAAACAATGTTTTCATGGGTACAACTTGCATCGATAAAAGATTTTAAAACTTTTTTTTTAAATAAGAAAGGATTTTTAAAATTTAAAAAAAAATTTTTAAAATTTTTTTTTGATGAAAACTGCATATTTTAGGCGGAGGTAAAATATCACGTGTTTGCCAAGCGGAAGCTTTAGTCGCCCCCGAAAGGCTGCATGCTATTTTCCTTTAGTAACATTGTTAATGTCTGCTGCTTATCGAAGAAAAGGGCATTTGGTTTATACAAAGTGTCAAGTGTGTTTCTGAGAATAATTTCAATTAAAATACATACAAACTAAAAAGGAAAACAGCTCGGGATTTTTCTTTTCTACTGTCTGAAGAATAAAACAGATCCAACACTTTAAAAAAATCACTGGAATGGACTTTCCTATCTTGATCAGTTGTAAGAATATTTGGGCAAAGGAATGCCTTAAAACATGGGGTAGACTCCACGGATTTTCCTGCTAAGAATGTTTTTATTTTAAACTTTCACTAACAGTTTCCTCCAGACTTGTCGGAATATCATTTGTGTCGTGATCTCTTCCAGTAGGAGGAAGAAGTTGGAGGATGTTTTTCTCCCTCTGTTTCTTCTGTGAACGAGTTAGTGCATTGGGTATATTCCCTTTGCTTGTGTGGTTTTTATGGGCACCCTCTCCTGTTGGTGCCGGTCTTTAGAGGAGACCTGAGAGAACGCCCAAGCCGGCCCGCAAACCCTCGCAGGTCTGTCGACATCAAATGAGGTGAGAAGGAACCGGAGCATCCTCCTCTCTGTGGGGCGGTGGAGGAGCCGCGATGGGCTGGCTCCAGCCCCGCCGCAGCTCGGCCCGGCTCTCCACGATCCCGCCCCTGGGACGGCGGGGGCCGTTCCCTGGCAGACCCTGCTTTTCCCGGGGTGGGATGGATGCTGTGCCTGCCCTCTGCAGGGAGGCCCCGCGCTGTGCGGAGGGATGCACCGCGGTCCGGGTGCCTCGGTGCTCAGGGAGCGATCAGCGGCTGGGAGAGGCGCTCCCCAGCTCATCGCCGCCTCCGGATGCCCGAGGGACAAGGAGACAGGCTGCTCATAAGGGCCCGCAGTGACAGAGGAAGGGGGAATGACTTTGAGCTGAAAAGAGAGTAGCTTTAGATTAATTCTCAGGGAGAATTTCCTCATTGTGAGATCGATGAGACGCTGAACAGGTTGCTCAGACAAGCTGTGGATGCCCCATTCCTGGAAGTGTTCAAGGGCAAGTTAGATGTAACTCTAAGCAACCTGGTCTAGGGGAAAGTTTCCCACCCATGGCCATGGGATTGGAACTGGATGATCTTTAAGGTCTCTTCTAACCCAAGCCATTCTATGATCCTATGATTCTACATTTCTATGAAAATTAGCAATTCATTTACACATGACCTGGATTAAAACCAATTTTGTTTTGGGATGCTACAGAAATTTAAATGCCAATTCCCTCTAGGCCACTCTGTTGCCATCACTACCAATAAGCAAAGCATAAAGGAGGTAATGAAGTGTTAGAAGATGAGTCCACTCACTTTATGCTCCATTAGGAACACATTAAATGTTTGCCAAATAATTAAAAACTCCCAATATTTTAAACAAAACTGATTTTCTTCAGTTTTCCTGAAACTAATCTTTCTTCAGCTTTCATGGAGACTATTCAGGCAGAACAGAAGCTTAAGGGTGGAATCTTACAAGGCTTTCCATGGAGCTCCTTCTTCATGTGAAGCACAGCAAGCAAATTGTAGTACTCCCCTCAAAAAAAGACAGCATAGTTTCTTTTACCTTTGATGAATCAGTAAGTGTAAATTGCTTTCTGAATAAAACTGTGCTTCTAAATGTGGAATTTTCCCTTTTTTCATACCAAAGTTCATTTTTAAGGAAGATAACATCTTGAGTATCAAAACCAAGCCAGAGCAAGACGGAATTGTTGGGAAGGTATTTTGGGACTGGAACAGCCTGTATCAGAGAGAGAATAACATAGAGCAAAGGAGTGGGGAAAGAAGAGCACTGACAGGAAGCTGTGGGGTGTGGAAATACAAATATCCCATCTCACAGTAATGTTGAATGCTGTGAAACCCCTGTCCACCCATCACAGCCTCAATCTCTCAAACAACCTCAAAGTCTTATGGGTGGCAGTCTCAGAGCTCCAACAGCCCACATGAGCATACAGCTCACATTAGTACAGCATTAACCTTTTCTACATAACTGTAACAATCCCAAATCACTTCTCTTTTAGGTTCAGAGGATCATAGAATCATACATAGCTCATCTGTCAAAAGCATGACCTAGACAAGACAGCCCAGCACCCTGTTCCCCCAAAATTTTAAGTTGTTCAATATTGGGGAATCCAACACTACCCTGAGGAGATTAACCCAATGGTTGATTGTTCTCATTGTTAAAAATTTGTCCTCTTGTGTCCAATCAGAACTTCCTTAGGAGTAACTTGTACCCATTACCCCTCATCTTGAATATGTGACCCCTCACAAAAAGGCAGTCTGCGTCCTTTTTGTATCCATTCTTTAAATATTGGAATGTGGAGGTAAACTCTCCTTTAAGCCTTATATTCTCAAGGCTGAACAAACCCAATTCTCTGAGCCTTTCTTCACATGGTGGGCTTCCCAGTCCTCTGATTGTCCTCATCACTCTTCTGTGTATCCTCTACAGCCTGTCCACACCTTTTTTGCATAATGGGGACCAAAACTGAACCCAGTACTCCAGGTGTGACCTGGAGAGCACTGAGCAGAGTGGGATGATTTCTTTATCTTGCTTGTGATGCCCTTGTTGATGCAGCCCAGCGCCCCGTTGGTTTCTATGGTTTCACTGTTCACCCATACTGAGCTTGTTGTCTGCCAGGACCCCAGGTCCCTTCCCACAGACCCCAGGCAGACCTCAGCCTCTGCTTCACTTCAGGATTATCTTTTCCCAGGTGCAAGACCTTACACTTGTTTTGTCCATTTGATTCATTCTCGACTCTTCTTTTGCTTTCAATTGGCTCTGTGCAAGAGCTGCTCAGAAGGTTTGGGTTTCTCCATGATGCAGTCACAGCACTGCAGATGGTGCCAAGTAGAGGCTCCTGAGCTGTCCTGAAGCTGGCTACCTCGAGCAATGGAACCAGCCTGTGGCAATGCTGATCCCAGAGTGAACCACTACATGGCTATCAGGACTAACACTAGCTAATAATTTTGAAGTTATTTCCAGCACCTTTGTACTACAACATAGTCACTTCAATGCGATCTTCCTCTAGGCCATATGCAAATCTGTTATGATTTCTCACGTACTCTGAAGTGGTCATTATAGTTTAAAAACAGGAGAATGTGCACTGTATTACATCAGACATATGGTGCCACTATATACCAGGACTGTGATATTTTGCAGTTTAAATTGCATGGCTTATTTGTTAACTTTTTACTAATGGAAATGAGTATTAGAAAACCTCTTTATCCATGGGAATATAGATTCATGATGTACTTGGCTTTTATTCCACTTTACCACTTTAGATCTTTGTTGTCCAGAGCTCTGTTATGGCACTGTTTCTCCAGCAAGGGGCATGGAAGATCTTTAGCTGAAGCCTGAAGCTACTTCACTGGGGCTTGTTAGGCTCTTGGCAAAACTTTCTTCAAGCCCAATGATGGCATGTTTCTGTGCACCTCTGAGCCACCTAGAAGGACTGTATCAAATGAATGCTCAATGTCTCTTGCAGGCTGTTCTCTGATGTTATGCCCATGTAACATTTACACCTGTTTGGGTCAAAGAACATCAGATTTGGAGTAGGTGTGAAAATAAAATATTCCTCTTTTACAACTGTTGATGCATTACAGGCTTCCTCAGTGCTTGTGGGGTTACAACACATACCATTTTGTAAGTGTGTATCTGATAGCACAATTTCACAGACAGTGGAACTGAAAGATGGCATCTTTCACATTCTGAGCAGCAAACTGTCCCTTGTAGCCTCAAAGCAGTCAGTCCTTCTCAAGGTGGTGTCAGTGAATACTGCAAAAGCCCTAAATGCTCCTGCTCTGTCACGGGAGGCTTGTTTCAGTTTTTTCTTTCTTTGTGTCATTCCAGTGCTCCTGTGACACACATGCTGGAAAAATCATCACCAAATTCAAGGATGCAGGCATGCATGTGTTACCTGCTTGCTGGAGGCACCATCAACAACAGATTTTATTGTGCATAATTCAAAGCTGGATGCTGGTACAGGGGTGATGGGTAATGAGAGGACTGTGAAGGAGGGTGAAGCATATCTCTGCTAGGCAGTTAGAAGCACCAGGATGTGTGGCAGGGGAGGTACAGCCTCAGTCCATGTAGTGAATTGCTGGTGCAGTGTTGCTGAGTGAGGGCTGACCCAGAAATTGATGAGTAAGGCAGAGCCAGGCTGTTAAACTTCTGCATTTCTACTCCCAGCTGTGGTATCCAAAACATGTGTGTAAACAAGTAAACAATTTCTGATCCATGGGTCTGTGCAGTGGAAAGCAGAAGGATTGAGCCAATGGCAGAGCTGATATGTCTGTGGTTGTGACTGGTGTTATCACTGTACAATTACCAGGGTAAATCTCACCAGCCCGTTTCCAGTATAGGGAGTAATTTTCTGTTAGGATGCTTTTTCATCAGTACTATTCAAACTTGGATGGAGAAGCTGAACCTGCCCTTTGTGAGATGTAAATCCCCTCTGAATTTGTATTGCTCTTCCGCACATGGTGAGATAGCTCTCAGCAATGGTCTGTTTTTCTGTGGCCTCAAAAAGGGGGAGTTGCTGCTCAGCTGCTGAGAGAGGAGGGACTTTGCAAACTATACTGCTGGCAACAATAAGAAGCGCTGGGACTGGCTGAGCTTTGCTTCCCTTTGGGATCAGAGCGATTGTCACAGCTAAGTGGTATACATTTCTCATGCTGCTGGCACCTCTGAAATGGAGGGATTTTTGTTGTTTACCGAGATTCATGTGTTGGGCACTGGCACTGCCTTAGGTTCAGCAACCACTTACATTTAATCTTTCTGTCAAAAGCTGACAAAGCTTTTCCCCTAGGCCCATGTTTATCTCTCCACGTGTAGAAGCTGATGTAACAGGTAGATAAGTCACCCTTCTTACTCAGGACAGAGCACGGAAACTGCATTCAAAGGGAAAAAACTATATTTGTAGCTCGACAAGAGCAAGTACTAAAAGAAACAGTAAGTGTAACACACTTACTATTAACAACATACATAATAACACATACATGAAAGAGAGCAATGCATCTTCTTTTGCAGTCACCCACACACCCACCCCCACCCACCCACCCCCACCCACCCCCACACACACACACCCACACACACTTTGCTTGCACAATTCCCAGTGCTTAGGAGACTTAAGGTTTTCACTTTTCTGTGCAAGTGTATTACCATACATGCAGCCATTCCATTAGCCATTTCTGTTATCATGGAAAAATGAGGAGAGGAGTGTCTTCTTTTTCATGTCTGAGTCCACAACTCTGCCTTTTCTGTGGCATATGCTATCTCAGAAACTTTGAACAAGAAGAGGAGGTGGTCAGTATGGGTTCAAATCAAGCAGTGGAGTAGAGGTAGGCAAGGGTTAATCTCACCTGTATGGAGCTGCAGGCTAGGCAGTGAAACTGAAGGTAATGGGTTTAGCTGTATTTATCTTTGGTTTAATCTCCACTTTATGAGGGAATCTGCAAAGTCAGATACCTGTAATAAAGGTAACTGGGAGAAGAAAAGGATCATAGGGAACTATAGGGACCTCTAAGTGGCTTGACAGACTGCCAGTCTCAATAACCAGAGGAAGTCTTAATACTGAAGGGAGATGAGATACAGAATTTCTGGCAGATCCCAGAGATGCTTGTGCACAAGCTGCTCTCCCAGCAGAGATTGTGCACATTGACATGGACCAGGTAGGCTTTGCTTAGTAATAGAAATCTAAAATCCCAAGTTGTCACCATGCCCATATCCTTCCAAGGACAGACTGCTTCTTCTGCTGGCTCATATCATATAATGTTTTTAAAAATCTGCCTTCTTCAAATTCACTTCAGTAACATCTTGAAGCAGGGAGAGCCTTTTGAAGAGCTGCTCAGGCAGAAAAAAATTCCATCTTTTCATCTGCCCACATTTTCCAATAAATGCAGGTCTGGCCATTATCTTGCACAAACACATGCAGGATGATACTGCAAGGGCACACTCTTGGCAGGATTTTTCCTGTATATCAAAGCCTGTCCCTTTCCAGTGGTTATAGCAGTGCTCTGGCAGCCCATCTGTATCTGTTCATACTCTCACTATGCTGTTCACAAATACTGTTTTACGGAGCACATTGGCATTTCTCTGTCAATGTAACCAGAATTTATGTGTGTAAATTTTCATTATTTACTGTCCCTCCAGGCAGTGAGAGCTGAGAGTTTGGCAAACACTAACTTTAAGTTCCTTTCTGGATTACTGCTGGAGTATGGGAGAGCAGCAGATCAGGGATGCACCTTCATTTCAAGAAATATATTGAGATGGATTGAGATCATATTGACCATTCCTGGTTGGTGAAAAGGCTTTGAGGTCTATCAATTGGTTTGCAATGCAAGAAATGATGGAGTATAATTTAGGCAGTTTAGTGATGGGCACTGTCCCAGGACAAAAGCACATTTGTGATTCTCTCTCCACCAAATGTCTCCATTTGTCACAAAGTGCCCTTCTCTATGCAATAGTGACCCAGCCTCACATGCCTCTGCCTTGTATCCCTCTCCCCAGTAGTGGGCTAGTGGTCATGGGGGTGAGCTGGAAACAGCTTTCCTCTGTCTCTCTCTCTCTGCCTCCATCTCCCTCTCTTCTTTGTGTCCCATCTATAATTTAAAAGTGCTAATGGAATGATGCCTCCCTTGCAGTTTGCAGACAAATCTCAGTTTTCCTAGATTTTATTAAAATTTGACATTAACTGTCTAGAGAGGTTTTCAGAGTTTTAAAAAACCTTTTGAATACTATTTAGGTGTCCTGATTTAAAAATATTTATCTTTAGTAAAGTATATTCAATAAATTTTGTTGTTAATGTAGAACAGAGTAGAATAATGCATTAATCTCTTGGGATATTAATATAGCAGCTGGTTTTTTTCAGAATACAGAAGATAAATATGTACTGGATATGGCTGGGGGGTTTTGCACAGTAGAATTAGATATATAATTATCTTCATCAGATAAAGGATCTATAACAATTTTAAGATTTCTTTTGTTCAAGAACAAGCTGCTGGTGTGTCCCATAGGAGAGCAGCAATGCTTCTGGAGGGCTGAGGACAAGCTGTGTAGGGTGAGGAATAACTTTAACACTCCCATCACCGTGGTCATTGAGCCTGTGACACTTACTGCATGGGCTGCTTCCTGTGGCCAGCAGCAGCAGACAGGCACTGCTTTTACTGCTCTCTTTGCAGGTGGAGGAGTGAGTCACAGACAGAAAAACTGATGTGGCCAAAACCACAGAGGAAATCTGCAGCAAGTTTTTTTCCCATTTAAGCTGAGTCCCCAGCCTGGGGGTGCATGAATGTCTCCTCCCTAATGTGTGAGCAGATAATCCATACACGTGGGCACCTGCCACTGCCCTGCCTCCAAGGCAGCCAGAAGTGCATAACTACATCACAAGAAGACTCATGTTCCAGCATTTAAATAAAATTCTCTTTTCACTCCGATGTCAAGAGGATCTGTGCTTTTTCCTCCTGTCAGTGCCAAGCCTAGAGAATAAAATAAAGTCCTGGGTGGCTGGTTTTGTTGTAAGTTAAAAATGTGGGATGATTATTATCTTCGGAAGAGATGAGGAGGCCTAAAGAAGGTGTCTGAATTATTCAGCTTTCTCTAATGTAAAGCGAATCATTCTGTTCTGCTTCACAGTCATCTACTGGAAATGTTCTGGGATTAAAATGGACACAAATTTTGGTCTTTACAGTCCCCTGTAAAGAGAAGCTCAGATGTGCTGTGAGAAGGAACTTGCTAATACATGACACAAAAGAGCATTTTTTATGCCCTGGAGTGGCTTTTACCTGCAGGCATATGGAAGACCATGGTCTGCACCTGTAGGACTCTTGAAAGAAAGCAAAGGTAAACTCCGCCAAGAAAGTGCTTAAATTCTCTGTGTAACTGTCCACCTCAGCAACTGAAGATATTTAGGGGCCACAGATCAGGACCAGTGGCAAAGTAGATCAGGACTGGTGGAAACGTGCAAAACACAGTGTGGAAGACATTGAAAAATAGCCCAATCTTTGCAGATTTTAAGAACTGTAAAGAGGAGCCAATCTGCAGGTTGATACCATTTCCGTCTCAGGAATGGAGGGGAAGTTTGTCTTTGATCTGAATCACTTTCATGATCAGTAAAGGGATTTAGAACTACTGTCACTCAGCTCCTACCAAGCGAAATTCTTACAGAAGGTAGAAGAAAGGGAAGACATCTATTGCTGACATTGGTCTGGAGACTAATAGAGGGGGATGGGGCACTAGCAGGAAGCAACTCGTAGAAATTCCTGCGGCAGTATCAGCAATGCCCTTTACCTCCTACTGAGCAGTTTTCGGCCTGAGGAGGATCAGAGTCGTTTGCTGAGCTGGGCTGGGCTGTATGAGCGCCCCTGCCACAGTCGAGCAGTGGGACTGACTTCATTGGGTCTGCTCACCAGCACGGAAATGGTGCCAGAACAAAGCCTCGCTGTCCCGAAGAGAAAGTGGGAGATGCACCGGCACAATTTCATCCTCTGCAGCTGGAGCACATCACAGAGGCTGCCTAACAATACTCGACAGAGGTTCAGAGCAGAGCATGAGTTAGATCTTGCCTGTGGCTGATATGAGAATTGGAATTAAAATGTGGTTTCTTGATCTGGAATTCTCGTCAGACAATCAATTCTTATGTGGGAAATATAATAAGCCCTTTGATGACTCATTATTCCAGATCTTTTTTGTGATATTTGAAGTGGTCCAAGGGTTTTTCCACACAGATACCCTTCAACCTGCTGCATAAAACACAATTGCAATTCACAAGTTGCTTTGAAATTTTCAGGCCTTATTTCATGCAAAAAAAATGAAAAACCCCAGTTGGGCAGCCCGCAGTGGGAAGGTGCTGTGGGAGGAGCCCGGCCAGCAGTGGAATTTGCCCCATCCCTCTTTGCTGTGCTTGGGGGGAACTGATCAAAGGTTCATTTCCACCTCCATCCGCGGTGCCGGTGAGTCACGCCCAGCTCTGTGCCCCGTAGCATCGATCAGCAAAGTCCAGTGCCAGCCAGCGGTGGAGAGGTGTGACAGGTGACAGCCGGGCTGCCAGTGCATCCTGCCTGGTCCTGTAGGGCAGACAGGAGGGAAGATGCTGAGCCCTCAGAAGGGCAGCGGACCCTGTCTGCAGTGGTGGGTGTATGCCCTCAGTCGGTGCCCTCTTTGCATCTCAGCTGCCTCTGGGGGCTCTGTTTCCTTGTTTGCTTCTCTCCCTTCCAGGCAGGAATGTGTCATCTCTTCTTGCTGCTATCTTAATATTTCTCTGACCACATCTGCATCGCTGCATCCTTAGGAGCTTCCTGCCTCTATGAGCTGCAGTGCTCATTAAAGTCATTTCAACAGAGGTAATTAAGAGGCAGTGTCCCATGGGGAGAGACACACACCTTCCTCAAACTGCAGGGAGGCTCCTGCCCAAAGCAGGCACTGTCCGTGTGTGCTGTGAGCATTAGGTGGTGACAAAGGAGTGACATATCTGCAGGATCCCATGGTACTGAGCAGATCACATAGGCTAACAGAAAAACCTCTGGTCCACAAAGCAGTTCTTTCCCAGCTATCCCTCTTACAGATATATGAGATGAGATGAAGAGAAGCCAAGTTACAATGCTTGTGTAAGCTATGTCTGAGCACCAGTATGGCATCCATCATCTTATGGGACAGTAGTGGAGGAGGGAGAACCTCCAGCTGAATGAATGGGAACCTCCATCTGGAAATGACAGCACTAAAGCAGGGGAATACAGGGAAGATTTAGTGAGGAACATATGGGTGCTGGATGTGTGTTTGTGAGACAGTATCTCAGGGATAAAGTGGGAAGCCAAATTTCAAGTATAACTGAAACAGTGTCAGAAAAAATGAGCTAGAAGAAAAAAATCTCCCTCTGTCTTTTCTGAGGGAAATGGCCCAGAAAGAGCCTCCTAGGGTTGTTTCATTTTCACCCCCTGACAGAAGGAGATTGTATGCCAATGCAATAGGTTTCCTCTGGAGAATCTAGATGGAGGTTTTTCCATTCCCAGTAAACACATAAAATATAATGGATCTAAATAATATATGTATATAATGGACTCTAAACATCAGGGGTCCCAGGCAGACCTGACTGCCCTACCATCAGAGGGCACCACAGTGGCTAGGACTTTGGGAAAAACCATGTCCTCCAACCCACACTCACAATCCCATTGGCCTTGGGTACATGAAGGTGACTCTTCTCCAGTGCCCTTATGTCCCTTGCCTCCTGCTGCAGTTCAGAGGGAGGGAGTTTGTGAGACACAGTCTCTGCTCTGCCTTGAGTTTCTTTTTTTAAGTTAATCAGTTTTCCCACAAGATCAGAGGTGAAGGCAATCACATCTTACCATGTGGTGATTTCAGGCACAGATGTATATGTTTTTAGCATCAGACAGATAACCAAAATAAATCAAGCCCTGACAACCTTGTGATTATATATTCATCTAAGAGCTCTTAAAGCCACCACAAGAAGCTTCTTTGTGTCAACAACACCTCTCTGCACAAGGCTCCCTCTTGCTTGTGTGGTCTTGCAACTACTCCAGCATTTTCAGCGTCTGTACAATGTTTCCCTGGGGAAAAAGAAAGTGGCCATGCAAGGGGTGGCAGATGGGGTCTGGGGCAAGTGTCCTTCTTACAGGTTGTCAGTTGTCCTACCTTTGCAAGTGCCAGCACCTCTGGACAGAGATACAACAGGACTTGCCTTCATAAATGTGTAGCAATGATGGTACTGTGGGGCTGGTCCTCTTCACTGCTGCAGAAGATCACTCTGAGAGGCTCTCCTCACTGTTGGGGCTGCAGAAGATCACTGTGGGAGGCTCTCCTCACTTCTGGAGCTACAGAAGGTCACTGTGGGAGGCTCTCCTCACAGTTGGGGCTGCAGAAGGTCACTGTGGGAGGCTCTCCTCACTGCTGGAGCTGCAGAAGGTCACTGTGGGAGGCTCTCCTCACTCCCCCTCACAGCAGCACTGACAGAGTGTGGTGTAAGGGGGTGCAATGGGAACTGGGACAAGAGACAGAGCTGGGCCACAGTTACTGTGAGAACACAAGTGAGTTACAGGAGAAGCTGGTGAAATGTGAAGACTCTTCCTGCAATTTGACCTACTTTTGGTGTCTTTAGGGGCAGCTGATACTCTTTTTGCCTGCTATTAAAAAAGGTTGCTATGGGAAATTCTGTAGCTTCTCCTTAAAGGCAAAGCTGCAGAAGCAAAGCTGGGAGCCAATGCCACGAGGGAAGAAATTCTATTCTGCCCCAGGGTGTGCCTCCACCTGCTCCTGGCAGGACCCAATTTCCCATGGGCTGCTGATGCACCCAAGAGGCAAACCACCCCTCTCCTTGGCTCCCTCCTCCCTGTAGCTGAAACTGAATCCTGAAAACCCCCATCTACCAAAAATGACCTTTGATGTGTGACAAACTGAGCTCCTTTGCCCATCATGTCTGCTTTCCTACGTGGTTGTACAGCACATGGACCACAGCTCCTATGCCTTCTGGCCTCTGCCCTGCCTCTTTGCACACAAGCATGCACACACATGGGGAACTGCTCTTAAATTTATTCTTTAAATGCCATGAAAGAAATTTATTTTCATCCAGAAACTGTCTAGATTTAGTCAGTGGAAGGTGCATCCAACCTTGTGCATTAGACGTGCTTAGGAAAACTCCAAACCTGTTTTCCATTCAAACCCTACTGAATGAAACATGGACCTTTTAGAATAGAACCCAGCAAACCAGCAACTAAAACACTTCACCAAAAACCCCAAAGCCCAAGCAATTCTATCTTTGTGCATATTGTGGTGAAAATGTTCAGAAACTTTGGGAATATATGTAGCATGAGCTGCTTCTTGCCTGGAAGATGATACCAGAGGTATAAGATTCAATATTCATCTTCTGTTTGTTATTATTCTTTACTTTAAACATTTCAAGCACAGCTAGTGAGAAGAAAGAAAATGCCTATTAACCAGTTACGTATCTGCAGTCATGAACAGCAGTGTGTGAAAAAAAAAAAACAATATGAAAAGAAATGATGGGCTGAAAGTTATTCAGCCAAACACTTATATATAGTGCTGTTATTCTATAGACCTCAACTGGATCTCCATTCCAGCATTCACATGTTTTAGCCACCTGCCTTTGGGTCTAAGCATAGAAGCACAGACCTGCATCAGACATTAGGGGGCTCGTCTGCTCAGATGGATGACACCCTCGTGTTTATCTGCTTGCTGTTTATTACAGGTCGTGTGCTCTCTGGCTGGCTAAGAGCTCCCTCACATTGGTTGCTGAATTCTAGGTTCAATAGGGATTTCTGGGTGGAGGGAGAAACATGCTGACCAAGAGAGAAACTGAGTTTGCAGATGTGAAAGAATGTATGGTCACAGAGGGGTGGGGAAGAGGTGGGTAGGAGGGAAGTAGCTTCATCAGAGAGGCAGAGATTTTGCTACAGAGGCAGATATGGGGAGTCTGCTGAGGTGAGCAGGGAGAAGGTGCAGCACTCAGACCCAGAAGCAGTCAGCTTTTCTTGAAAACTGTAGGAAGATGATGTGGAGTTTGCTGCGACTTGCTGCTACTTTAATTTTTACAAAGCCTCTTTTCCTCTTTGCATTTCTCTTTCCAGTTCCATGTCATCTGGAGGTGACTTGTACCTCCAGCACTACAGAGTTTGGACCAATGCAGTGGGAGAAGGTCTCTGGGACACTTCGAGTCCTTTCTGAGAAGACTTATCCAAGGTGATGCCTGAGCTGCCGGGCTGCTGTCTGGCAGGAAGCTGGTCCCTCCACTGTCCCCTGCTGTGGGAATGTGTGGCTTCCTATTCCTTCTAACATGGAGACACATTGAGCTTGTTGATGGAGTAGTTGGTGGTGCCTGGGGTCATTGAATATTGCAGGACATGGCAGAGAGTGGAAAGAGGAGCTGGGTCTGTCAGCAGCACAGTGAAAGAGAGGGACACTTTCTTGTCTTCTCTCTTTTGAGCTGCAAGAATGCCTAAATGCAAAAGCAAAGGATTCTGGATAGAAATCTCATATTTATTTCCTCAGTATAGGAACCCCCATGAGGAAGAAAATAACTTTATCCCAGGAGCTGCTAGAAAGAGCCCTTGGGGCAGTATTTATGCAGCAGCAATATCTAGACCTTCACAAGAAGGGAAATATAGCGCACTCAAATAAAAGTCTATGCTCTAAATTGTTCCCTCCTGAACAAAAAAAAAAAAAAAAGTAGTATGTGTGATGCTGAGCTGAAATGCTGGCTGATGTTTCAGAAATCATTTGGAGGAGAGAGATGGGGGTTATTTACATTGATGTCTGCAACCTCACAATTCCCAAAAGGCCAGCAGCCTGCAGATGGGTTGTCTATCTCAAAAATAAACCAAGTTACACTCAGGCAGACACACAAGAAGCTTTCCTTGTGAAGGAAGGAAGGAAGGAAGGAATTTGTGGGTAACACTAAGAGCATTAGTGTTACCCACAAATGCTCTTCCTGCATTTGTGGATAGCACTAAGCAGTACAAGAATACAGCATTCTAATATCCCAGGAAATGTCTGTGGATGTCAAGGGTCTAAATTATCAAGCATTAATATGTTCTATCTGAACATCCCACCTGAGTGCTTGGCAGGTCTTATTTTGTTTTGTCTTTTGTGCTTGGAGCAGCCATTGAAGCCCTGTCTCAGAAGCAGCAATTTCTTTTGTGCAGTGTGCAAGCAGCGCAGCAGAGGCTCTGTCTGCAGGAGCACTGAGCTCCCAGAGGTGACACACAGTGCATGTTCCCAATCCCACCTGAGCTCTTTCCTGTGGCACAGAGCAGGACTGTTGTCCCAGCCCCACCCTTGACTCCCCGTCTTGGCCGTAGGACACACCAGCCTATTGCAGGTGATGGGAGGGACAGTGCAAAAGGGAAGGCTCTGGACTCCTGCTGTTTTGGCTTATCAACTTACTGGAAGCACAGTGGAGGCAGAATATGCTGGGAAGATGCAAGACTGCCACTGATTGGCACAGATGCTTCCTCCAAACCTTGGCAACCAAGCGGGCTTGTAGGTGAACAGTCATGATGGAAGAGGATCTTCTACAGCATCTTCCAAATTAGTAAATCACTGCAGTGAAAGATTTTCTTTGACTGGCAGCATCTCTGTAGCTTTGGTGTTTGTTGTTCTAAATTCAGTCTCTTCCACCCTTGGCTTTAAAAAAAAAAAAAAAGAAAGGAAAGAAATGAAGCTAATATTTCATTTTATCTGTCAGCTTGTTCTACAAAGCAGTGTGTGAGAAGAGTAAATGTAACTGGACCCTGACCTGCCTCGCAAAAAGTCTGACCCTCTCCCTCCACAAGCACACAATTTTTGACATGTTTATTTGGGGAAGAACATGTACAAAGCCAGATGAGCCTAGGCAAAAGAATTCATTCATGAGGAAGGAAAACAGCTAATATTCCCATTTCACCGGGGCTTTTGAATAAATAAATAGAGCAATTAATAATTAATAGATTTAAACTGGAACTCCTTACTCTAGGCAAAATTGCCTTTCAATAAGCTCTTTGCTCAAGCACAATATAGGTCAGAAATTTGTGATGTGACATGAAGAAGTTTTTAAAAAATAATAATTGTGGGTTGATTCTCTCCCCTCCCAAAAGAAACAGTAACTGAAAGAGCCATGTGGAAGTCTGTTGTGTTCTCTGGATCTTGTCCAATGCTGGGGAAAGGAGGAAGCTAAAGTATGGTCCGTGTCTTTCTTACACAGGTCTTTGGTTCAACAGGCAGCAATAAAGGTATCCAGGGGAAGACATCACAAGGCTTCCTGAGCCCTACTTTTTATAGGGCAAGGAGACAATCTGTAGGAGGGCTTCCTGAGTGGGGAAACCTTAATATAATTGGACTCACCACTAATCCTATTCACAAACACAATAATCTGCTAATTATCCACAGATATTTCTGTGCTCACTGCCCAAAATGATGGCTAACAGCCTCAGACTGACAGACCTGGAGCATTCTTGTGAGAGAAATCAAAGCTACAACACATGAATATTATGATTCAGTAGATTTTGAGGGCCCCTTGCTCATTGCTACCACCTTCTTATGTGTTTCCCTGTAGATTCTCCTGTCCTACAACATTTCCCTTCAATTTTTACACTGGAGAGGGGACACTACAGTCTTAGGAGAAAAAATATGCAACACTGAGTCAGTAAAGGAGCTTGAATCATCAGTATTTGGATTTTTACTGGCTTTTTGAGTTTTGGGGTTTTTTTCCCCCTGTTGTTAATTTCTCCTAGTTCTGGATTTTACTCTGCCTGTCAGCTAAATTGCCATCCAAGCAACTTCTCTGCCTGTATTTCATCCTTGGGTTTTGCTAATGTCTGGATGATGCTTCCACCCAAATTCTCCATCCGCACTTAGTCCCTATCCTGTCCTGCTCTGCTGTCTGCTCCCTGTTTTGTTTCCCCAGGACTTATGATGCTTCTGTTTATCCCACTTGGGCTGTCTGTACTTTTTCTGCCCGAACACTTTGCTTGTCTGCTTCTTGCAGGTTTCCAGCTCTCCTGAGATATATACACAACTGTTATCCTGAGCTAAGCCAGAAGCCTTTATCTCCCCACAAATGCTCCCCACAAATCACACTCATTTCTGTTAGGAAAAACAGCAAGTGAACGAAAAGACCAAACCACACGCTGATGACAAAGCTTTCACTTTAGTCAGTAGAGATGAAAGGAGACTCAAAGCAACTTCTTGTAGAGTCAGACAGGTAAATGGCAACAAAAGAAATTCAGCGCTATTATTTTCTTTAAAAAACTCATCGCAGGAAGGCACTTCAAGTATTTGTACTCTGTAAAGGTTTCCTCATTAGCTCTGACAGATAGGAGGGATAACAACGTATCATGGTAGACAGAGAGTTCAGAAAGGCTTTTTTGACCCTGATCAGCAAAGCTAACTCTTGTAGACTGTGAAAGGAATGGAATGGAAGCATGTTCTGAAGCATTTCTTAGACATAAATTCTGAAAAGTTGAAATATATGTTGAAAAATTGACCCAGAAATTGCCCCAGGGATGTCTGAGTTTATTTTCTTTGAAGAAGACTGTAAAAGTGCTTTGATTTCCTGATGTATGGGGCACAAAGTAGCTCTCTGAATTTCATAAACTCTATTACAGAAGTCAAGTGGGCTAGCATTTTATAGAAGGCACCTTCTCCATCTATTTCTTGCCCAGGAGGGAGCTTTCATCAGTGTTTTCTCACCAGTCATGGCCGGGGCAGAGGTGATGGCCAGGGATTAGCAGGGAGAGGGGACTGAGTCCTCTGAACAGGCATCCACCCTCCAGGCCTGGCAGGTTTGGAGGGCTGGTCCAGCTCCACTGTGGGAGTGACAGGCAAGTACCCTAAGACCAAGACAGCAAGTGGCAAATGACAGCACAAGGGACAATCTGCAATGGCGATATCTTTTTCTCCAGCAGAGTGACTCATTCAGCCACGGCTGACAGCTGGGGCTCATTAGGTTGCTTTACCTATCGAGGAGGCAGAGTGATCTGTGATTTGCTGAGGAAATATTAATTGCATAAAAAGATAATTATGGAAAGGCAATTCACTTCATGAAATTACTGTTTTGAGAAGGTGGCAGCTCTAGTGCTGGGGCAAGCGGATAATGCAGGAAGCGGCGGGTGTTACAGTACATTGAGCAATTAAACACACGCTCCTGGCTGAGCTGCATTCATAAACTGAGAGCCTGGCAATCACTCGCCCCAAGCACGCTCGAGATGTCATCTCCATGACAGATTCACTGCCACATAAACACAGCCTCTGACACTGGCCTGCATCAGTGGATAATTTGGCTTTCCAGCAGAGTCAGGGCTCTCCCGGGCAGCTCTGGGGATCTGCTGCTTTGGGATGGGCTTGGCCCCAGGCTGGATGATGCCTCTCTGCCCTCAGCTGCAGAGGCACAGCCAGTGCCTGGGGGTGCAGCAGCTGTAGGGGCCTGGGTGGGCACGTGTCCCAGGGGTGTCACATGTCCTGGGTGTCCTCCGGGCAGGTGTCCCCGCTCCTGCACACACAGACTCTTGCCATGGCTGTGTGCAGGCAAGCCCCACTGTTGGGGTGGGCACTGCCAAGTGCCCAGCTGGGATGTGGCTGATCACAAGGCAGGGATGGTCTCTTGGTGGAGTGTGGCTCCGTGTCTGCAGACAGGCTCCTACCCTGGCAGGAGGGTTTGGGTCCCGTGGCTGATGAGAAGCTCTGGTGATGATGGGGAGAGAGTAACTAACACTGACTGCAGTGCAGCCAGGGCTTCTGCCTGCTTTGGCATTTGAGCCTTATGCACAATCTTCAGAGAAAGAAACAAAGCAATTTTACCCACTGAGGCCTTGCAGAGAGCAGCAATATTCTCATGTGCAGTGAGACTGGTCATGGTAGTAACAACTCTATTCCAGAGACCTTTGTACCAGGAACTCAGGAGTGACAAAGGGGCAGAATTACAGGGAACTGAAGTGAATTCAGGGTGGCACAGCTGTTGGCTGGCTGCAAAATCCCAAATCCTATTGTATTGCTTTTTTTTTTTTTATTTTGTGTCACATGTGATCCACTTGGGTTTTATTAGTAAAAATATTCTCCTTGTATATGGAAGACAGGCTACAAAGCTGCAGAGGAGCTGATTCAGATGAGAATGTCCCAGCAGAACAATTGGTGCTATTTATAAAAAATGCACTCTTTGCAGTGTATAATTAGAAGCTTTGCCTTCCACACACAAATTTGAGATAATGGCTCTGAAAGAAAGTGAAAGAAATCCAAACAGAACAATTTCTGTCTTGAAACTCACTTGTTAAAAACTCCTTCAGCTTCTTCCCACAGTCTCATCTGGATATATCATCTGTCCATGTCCCAGCTGAATGGCTAGTGGTCTGGGTATGTGGAAGCACCACAGAATGTTTTGCAGCCTGGAAGTTAGTTCAGGCAGGTACAAGTAAAACCTGTGGGTCTGTTACACCATCATACTCAAAGACCACTTTTGAAAGTCCCACCTGTTGATGGCAGAGCTGCCTGGAACAGAGGAAGCTGCTATGGTTGGAGAGCTGGACTTCCAAGTTGGAAGTCCAAAATAATTACTTTTTAAAATATAAAAATACTGTGTCTTCATACTGTTAACACATATCATAGCATGGATTAAAAACATGATATCCATTCTTAACAGACTTTCAGAGGTTTGCTATAAGTGCACACAGTTAAAGTGAATTACTATGTAAAACCTTTTGAAAAGACACCAAGGTAGTTCACAAAAATCAAAACATAGTGAAATCAGAAAGTTGCTCAAGAAGCCCTTCTCCCCCCGCATTATTCTTAAAACTGATACAAAGTGTTCCCACGCGATATCTCAGCTTTCCTGAGGTGGCACCTTCTGCTGTTGTGCTGTCAGCAGTGCTTGCCCAACCCAGCTCAGCAGCAAGCCCTGCTAGCACTGCCAGCCTTGCTGCAAGTGAACAACCTCCTCAGCAGTGTCTGGCATTTTGGGAAATGTATTGGCCCTGGACCAAGGGAGGAAGGGAAGGACCTGGTCAGTGAGCTCTCCCACCAGCACTGTGGCCTGGGCCGATGCTGGCAGGGTTGGGACAGCCACCCTGATGGGTAGAGGCATTTTAATTAAATCCAGTCATATGGCAAAACTCTTGGAGTCCAAACACCAACTACTTCTCTATTTAGGCAGAGAACAGCCCATCAAAGTATGTGAGATCTCAAGTGCAGGTGTGGGGATTGCTGAGTGTGTTTGCTTGCCATATGAGCTGTCTCTTTACAAATTATAAATTGATGATAATTAAATTATTTTCACATATATATAATTACATAATTGTTTTAAAGTGATATAAAAATTTACTTTAAAAGCAGTAAGGGAAATGCTCACAGTCCCCCTGAAGAGCAGGTATTTTTTACTCCTGTTTTGCAGAGAGATAAAATGAGGTGCTGTGGATCAGCAAAAGTATCTGGTTTGGAGATCAGACAAATAGCTAGATGCAGAGCTAGAAATAGAAACCAGGAAACTTATTTTTCATTCCATGCACAACAGTATCATCCATTCTCCTCCTATGGGAAAGGGAAACAATGAAATTATCATGGGAGTGCTGTGAGTATTTGGAAGGTTGGAAGGAAAACATTTCCTTCCCCACATGTAGCTCCATATTTGCTTCCCTTCTCTGCTGACCACAGTGAGCAGGAGCAGACCTGCAAGTCTTGTGTCCTAAGGAAATTTGTCATTTGCATTTCTGACACTTTCTGGGTGCCATGAACACCTCACAGCTACAGGGCTACCCGTATTGAGCCTTCCAAGCATCCTTTGGGTGGGAGATAGAAGATCTGGGTGCTCACCAGCTGGGGCAGTGTATTGAACCAAGCAGTGGCACTTCTTCATGCAACAGCTTTCTCTGAAAGCAGAACATACACCACTATTTGGAGACATGTTCACTCCTGACCTCTTAGCTGCAGTCTCACTGCAAATATGGTTACCACAAGATTCTTGAAAACTATCCTAATCATTACCATGTTTGGGTTTTTTTAAACAGTCTTACCTAGTTACTTGAAGTATAGTTCAGAATATATGATTTTCTGTACTTTGCACTTTGTTGCTAGTAATTGTTCCTCAAAGTTCATTCCTTCCACCTCTGTTTGCTGAGCTCACAAGAACTTGCTTAGGATCAAGTGATAAATATTTAAAAAGTGCTTCCAGCAATGTGGACTGAAATTTGGCAGGCTAAATCCTAATCAAGAGAGATACAGGTTGAAATGGCAGGACAGTCTGAATATGGATGTTTTACCAAGCAGAAGGCACCACCACTGCAGCCTTCTCCTGCCTAGGACATAGCAAGAAACCTGCTAGCAGGACAACAATGACAATACAGCCTCTGTATCTGCAGATGGGCTGCTCCTGAAGCTTGGGACCTTATTTTTCATCATGTTCATTTGGCCAGAAGGAAGAAACTGTGGATAGGACTGGTGAGTCACCTATAACCTCCAGTATGACTTAATTTGTTTGATTTAGCGTGGATAATTCCTTAGGCATCTGGTGATCAATGGGACCTGCTTGCAGCTGGGCCCCCTAATGCTTGTTCACTTTTCAAAGAAGTGCAGTAATGGAGCAGAGCAGTCAGTAATGAAACTCTGAAGGACCCCAAAGTAGAGCTTCTTTTTCTCTTCCTTTAATTGCAAGGCTAATGTTCCACATAAATATCTAGCAGCTGGTTATTTGTGTATGTCACTTTGAAAGCCTGGCTAAAGAACAAGAGAGAGTACAGCTGGGAGTCAAAAAAGCTTTCAGAGGAGATAAGGCACTTTGCCACCAGCACTTCATGGGAGGGGCATTCAGACAGCAACATGATTTTTAAAAGAGTAAATGCAGAGAGTATTAAGTTCATACAGAATTTAAATATTTATTAAACGTATGTACCAGAGGCAGCCACAAAGCACCAGACTGAAGAGAAGACTTCTGAGATAAGGTAAATACAGGTGGTATGTAATGCTATCTATGCTCTCTGGTACCAAAAAGTGAAATAAGTCAAAATGGAAAAAAAAAAAAGAAGCAAAAACCTCTGAAATGAGCTGGGCAGTAATTGCCTAATGTCAAAAAGACAAAGCACAGGGTTCTTTCCTCTATTCTCCTTGTTATTTATAATTGACTTATTGCTCAAACCTGCAGCCATAACTGCTCTGGGTACAGAGTCACCGTCTGGGAAGCTACCAGAGGCTGACATTTTAAGGGCAGAAGGGATCTGAGCTAGCCCCTGAAATGCGGGGTCTGTGCCTCCACAGGCAGGTCCTCTGATTTCTCATGCAAATACATGGGTAAATATTCAATTATCTGTATCTGACAGACAGGCATGTCTGCATGAATAGAAACATGCAGCTGTGTGCTCATCTCAGACTCGGTGTTTAAAGACTGTCTCCTGCCTCAAGGAAGCTGGCATTCAAGAGGAGAGATGTGTTAACCCCCAGACATCAGCTGAAAATGCACAGAAGTTTGCATGAGCCACCTCCAACAAAACTGGCTTTCGTGGACACAGGTGAGTAGATCAGCTAATGGTCCAAGAGCACAGCACGCTGAGGAGCAGAGAGCAATGCAGGGCACAGGTGACACAGCAAGCTCATGTGCTGGGCTGCTGGGAAGCAGTGCAAATGGAGGCTGTGTGGCTCAGAAGTGAAAATAAGAAAGAAAGGTGAAAATAATCTCAAGTAAAGACATGAAAGTGAATACTTGCAAAAGAAGAAAGTCTTGGTTAAACTCAGAAAGCAGCTTTTAGAAAGGGATCAGACACTGCAGATGAGAAACTCTGCAGGGACATCAGTCAGAGGAACTCAGCATTAATATGAGACTCTTCTTTTTATGCTCTGAAGAAATAACACTAAATTTTGAACTCCAGATGATCTAATTAAATATGTTCCTGTCATCTTACCTTAGTCTGAGTAATATGAAGTATATGTCTGCTGGTACTAGCCAGCAAGCTGGATCTTTTGACAATTTTCTCACGGAAAATCTTGACTCATCTCTTTCTCTCACCTCCGATATTTGTCCGTTGCCTAAATTCCACTTAGCTTAACTAAAGCAAGGATGGAATAAGATGCCTGTTGCAGTTACTCATTTCTGGTAAACCATTATTCATATTCATATCACATTCTATTTCTAGTGATTATAAACAGTTTCCTCTATAATAAAGGGCTGCTTGACTATTTATAGACCTACTAAAAGAGTTAAATAAATATCAAAGGAACAACACTTGAGAGACAGGACATGATCAGTTCCCTGCACCAGTGCCAAGGAGAAGAAGAATCTGTGAAAAGATAGCTTGAGGAGGTGATATTGGATGGAGGGAGTTTCCCACCAGCCATTTCCAAACAGAGGTTTTGCTATCCAGTTGCAAGCCCCTGGCACAGCTATTCCTTGGTGCAAGAGGACTTCCTTTCTTACTCTTCAGAGAGCTGGCTCTGAGGCTTGCTCTGCAGTGCAAGTGCTGCTGCCCTTGTTCATTGTGCAGGATTTCATTTTCAAGATGACTGTGTTCATCCCTTTCCAGTCAAATCCATGTCCTTTAAGTTATCTCCAAAATGGAGAAATTCTTAGGCATTTTCTAACCCCCTGGGGTCATAAACTCAGAAAGCTGAACGGACTTAGAGCAGCCTAAGCTAATTTACAAGATCCATTTACTGGCAGGATACCATTTCCTTTTGGATTTGTGAAACCCACAAAAAAAATTTAAAGGTTTTTTTTCCCCTGTTTTTAAATGCTTGCCAAATGGCCCTGCAAACACATTGCCATGGACGCTCTCAACATGGACAGTCTCTAACTGTGCAAATAATGACTCTCAAATATTTGCACTGTGGGAATGTGGGAGTGCTATTGTTTTTCTTCCCAGGCAAGCATGATGTCCACATCACTCAACACCCCCTTCCAAGGTTTTTGGAATAGCTGTGAGAATGTGCCCTGCACAAATAGCTGCATGACATTTTTATCTAGACCAGATTTACTTTATGTGTTTTTTTCAAATAATTGTGGGAAATAGATAAATGCATCAGGAATGTATGGTAGGGAGTGAAGTCTTTTTAGAGGAAAACAGTGTCTCAGAGATACTGCAGCTCTTTCTGCTCCAACCCGCCCCACTAACCTCTGCAGCTCATCTCTGGGTTTTTATTCTTGGATAAGGCCCCAGGATTCAGGTACTTTTTTCAATGAAAAATGAGATGGACACCACTCATACATCTCACAGAACAGCTCTTTGCCTTCAGTCTTGGGTTTTTCTGTGACTATGTGTGCACCGCCAAGCATTTTCATTTTGTTTTCTCACCAGACCAAATGCAGGCCAGTCTGACAGTCACTACCTGGGCTAACAATGCTGGGACCTCTTGCCTTGCCATGTTCTTTCCTATGAAGGGAGATGGAAAGATGGAAATCTCCACAAGATCACCACAACAAAATGGGCACAGCAATGTACCACTCCCTTTTCCACTGACAAGGAATGACATGCAGTTTGCTTGAGCAGAGGTGTTTCATGCATGGTGAGAAGTTCTAGGGATTTTATTTCAAACTTTTAAGGTATAAAGTTGAAAAGCCTAAAAATCAGAACTCATTTAGCCTGGTGAGCAGGAATGTACCCAAGAAATAGCAATACGTGCATCTCCACCATGCTTTTGTCCATGTTGGTATGAATTCCACATTTCTGGAAAAAGAGAAGAGGGATAGACCTGCCTAAAGGCCTTTCAATCTCTGATCTTTGTTTTGAATGACCTTCTGGGCTAGTTTTGACTAAAGGGACATTATAAACTGGGAAGTCCTCCTCCTGATGAAGGTAATGAATGAACAGTTTGTGCCAAACAATACCAAACTGACTGCACGGAACAACCCAGAAACTTCTTTGGGAAAGCAGAAACCTGTGGGTGAAAACCATTGATGCTTGGCTTTTTATTTTTTGTCATAGTTAGCTTTCCAAGTGTCAGTGCCACTCAGTTTGCCAGCAGTAGCACCACTCTGCTAGAAACTAAACTGGGATACTGATTTATACAGCAAAAGCTCAGAGTGGAAAACAAAAACCCTTCAAACTGCATCATGATTTTATCCAACCTTGGGAACAGTCAGGAAGTTTTCACAGAGTTCATCTGACATGCAAAGAGTTCATCTTGATGGATCCAGACTCCAACTTGAATTTGAGTTTTGCTTTCCAAAAAAGGGTTGTGTTCAACAGTGTGCCTGTTTGAGTAACCTCTGTAGACAGGATGTGAGAAGCTCAGAGGTAAATGTTACTGAAAGCCCAAAACCTTCTTTGCACAGCTGTTCTTAGCAGAGGCTTTATTGATCCAACATCATCTGTATTGCTTAAGATGCCTGTTCTGATAAAAAGTGCTAGACTGACAACTGTGGGGACTTGAGGTTTGTTTACTCATTGAACCAAGAGAAAAGAAAGAAGCAGTAGGGAGGTTTCTTCCTTTCCAGCACTCCCTGCCATCTTTATTCTTATTACCTAACTTTTGTACTGAAGCAGTTTTTTAGAGCTCTGACCAGGAGCTCCTGCTTCTGAGCACTGTGAAAATAGACAACCTCTTCAATTCTAGTGGGCAGGACCAGGATAGTAAAGCCCTTTTCACTCCCATGAGATTTCCAATGAAACAGCAGTTACCTTCTGCATATTTTCACTGTCCCGACCAAGACCTGCAAACCCATTTTATTCAGGGAACAGTGTGAACACCTGACATCACCTAGTCACTCACCATCTCCATAGGCTGCCATCAAAATCATGGTTTAGGAGGACCCTGACCTAAAGCTGTGGTATGTTTCTGAGTAGTACATATGTTTTAGCCAAAAGAAGAGAAACAGCAGAAGGAAAACTAAGACAAGGGGACAGTTAGTAGAAACAATGCATTACTGAGACATCTGTTTGCCATAGGGGCAACAGAATAAGACAAACTTGTGAAAATTGCCTTCAATAGTCAGGGTTGAAGCTGAAGAACTTGACAATATCTCAGTTTGGGGGTGAGTGAAAGGAGATGGCATTCCCATTTGGAGTCCATTCAGTTCAGCACCCAGAGACAAGTGCAGCCCTCCAGCACAGATCACTCTAATTGCATCCTATTTACAGTGTAATTGCCCTATAAACACACACACACATAGCATAAGATGATTTGGATCTGTAATTATGTGCAGTTAGCAACATTTATTGCTCCCTGCTCTACTTATCCCTAATGAATGGCCTGTGCAAACAGCAGTTTTGGTACTGGGACAAATTTAAGTGTGACATGGGCAAGGGTAGTGCCAGAGATCAGCACCATTTGTCACAGAGTGAGGAAATGGAGGAGTCTAGCATGAGAAGATCCCCAAAGTCTAGGGGGGTAGGAGTCAGAGGAACTGTGCATGACCAAAGGATTCAGAAGACTCAGACCCTGCTTTTGACCTGGAAGTGAGGTTTCAGGAAAATAATTGGGTGTCTTTATGCATCAATTTCAGCACCTACAAGACAGGGCTGGCCTCCTCATTTCTTTGAAATTGAGGTGGGACACAGAAGAAAATTTTTATGTTAGAGCTGAAATATTCTATTATTTTAACAATCCACAAGGGATCCTCATATACTGGAGCCCAGTAAATGCTTTAAAATCTTACTGAGTGCAAAAACATTAGAGATATATGACTTAAAGGTGTTAGCACCTGATGAGAGAGGTGCTGGCTGAAGAGGCTCAGGAACATCCCCAAAATCAGAAATTTTAGGACAAAACCAGATGTGTCTGAGGTATTGGCAGCAGACCATAGGTAAACAGGGACATCCTCATCACCTTATGCTTGTGAAACAAAGTAATTTAATGTTGTGAAACTATATTCTTTGTAGCAAAGAAAGCCCTTCTGGGTCCAACAGATGGAGAAAGTGGAGTTTTCTGTCCCTAGAAGCTACAGTTCTGGGAAACAGAGCTGGTCTCTGAGTGAATCAAAACTGTCTGTGAGGCTCTCCAGTAGATCTGTCATTTGCTAAACAGTGATGATAATGGTGAAAAAATATCCATGTTCTAAAAAAATCTACTGCAAAGGGAAACCACCCAGCTGGGCTTCCACCCTCTGTGTGAATTCAGGCTGTGGTATTATCTGGGAGGATGCATTCTTGCTGGCAAATGTTAGCCAGTACCTGCTAGAAGATAAAAAAAGCAAAACATTTTTTCTGGCCCAGCTCTCCTGTGGAGGTGTATCCTTCCAGGAGTGACTCAGCAGCTGAGCTTGGAATTGCTCTTTTGCTGGGGCCCTTTTTTTTTTTTTTTTTTTTCTTTTTGCATTCCCAGGAATGCAGGTCATTTACTTTGGCCTCCCAAGGCTGATCCTCAGGGGTGTTTGCTCTCTTTCCCTCCCAGAGGGTCATGTTCCCCTCTGGACTGCCCCATGCCATCAGTGGCAGAGCTGCTGCTGCAGCAGGGGGACAGCACACAGCTTTGGTACTCGTGCACCAAGAGGGTGCCTTGTGCAGGACGCAGAAACACCTCATATACACCATTACTTTTGAGGAATTAGATATCTAGGAATTAAGTAGGAACTTCTGTTCTCTCTTGTTTGATTAAGGTTAGAAAATACCATCTGTGTAGGGCTGGCATCCTTGCCCACATACAGCCTCTGGCAGCTAAGGCTTCTCCTCTTTTGTTCTCTAGTAGCTTAGTGCCCTTCCCACTGGGTGCCCTGATCCAAGAGAACTTGTTTAATGAAATCTCCCATCTAATGGCAAAGTTCCCTGACACAGGGACGACTTAGGCCCCAGGAAATTTAAGAAAAAGCAGAGGAATTCTTCCACCCATGCAGAGCAGAGTGTGAGCCATGGGTGGGTGGGCAGCAGACTTGACTTTAGTGGCTTTGAAAGGCAGTAATGCATCTCCCTGAAGAAAGGCAACTCTGACCTACCCTGGGGGACCCATCCTCCTATTCCCTTCGAGGGAACACTAATGGAGGCTGCTTCTGGTTCATCTTCTTTCTGGCATGTGCTTGTCTTTGTGGACCCCTGTTGCCATGAGATTGCCTGCATTTTTCTGTGCTGTACAGAGAAGGTTTCATTCAGATATCAGCCTCACCCTCCCATTACACGGCTCCTCTTCATATTTCTGCTCTCTTAAACCAGGAGAACCCCACGGCCCCTGCTGCAGCCCTGGATCACCCCAGCAGGCTGTCCAGCCCTATGGAGCACAGCATCACAGCAGGCCAGGCCCCCTGGTGCAGTCCTGGCAGCTCAGCATCCTGCTGCCAGCTCTCCCTGTGCCAGGAGTCCTGCACAGGGAGGCATCAACCAGGCACAAGCCTGTCGACCTGGAGCAATTCAATGCTGGCCCTGATTCAGCCAGAGAGCTCAGCAGGGCCTGGCTCTGGATAACCACAGCAACTTAGACACAGCCTCCAGGCTCAGCAAATGCTGTATTTAATGTGAATAAAACAATTACAGGAATGGCACTCACTGTAGTTAAAAAGACCGCCTGCACCTTCCATGCCTGTTACCACTAAGGAGCACTGTTTTCTTTAGTTTCTTAATTTAAATTTTCTTTAAATTCTGCTTCCTGCCCTGAAGCATTTGAGTGCTTTTGAAAACTAGCAACGGGAGGAGAAGAGGGGAAGAACTTAAAGCAAATTCTGTGCAGGGCTCCAGGAGCACTCTGGGGCCAGATCCTTCTCCTCACCCCACAAGCAGCCAAACTTCTTCTTGGACCTAGAGGGAACATGCAGAACGGGCTTATTGCATGGCTGCCTAAAGGGCAAGATCCTTTTGGCAGCATGAAGAAGAGAAGCAGCCCATTCTTATCTTTGGCACTAGAGCAACAGAAGGGCCCTACCATTAGAGTCAGAGACTCTGAGAGAGACCTAAGATGATATAATATTAAGTCCCCTGTGAAAGACTGAAGTTGCAGTAAGCAAGACTCTTCCATATCAGTAGATACGGATATGCCTCATGATGAACAGGTTTTGGCAGTCTGTGAACATGGAGGATGGATCATCTGGACACATCTGTGGGTTGCAGATGGGCAAGTGCTTTGATGAACTTCAGGAGACCTTAGGATCTTGGCTGTGTGCACAGAAGAAACAACAATTTCAGGGGCCTTTGCAAAACAGCATCCATAACAACAAGCATATTTTCTTGTTCTTTCCAGAGCTGCACAACTCTTCCAGTGTATTAAGAACAAGGCTACCCTGTAAGTCCTAACAACATCCATCAGGAAGGATGATACAACAGAGCATGGAATAAATGTATGTGGGAAGAAAGGAGGGGCATGAGGAGATCATCTACATAATTTTTAAATCCAGGCAGATCAGATGTGCTGAAGCAGCTCCTTACATCCAGGGAAATGCAACAGCTGAGCAGGTGATTTATGAGGCCTCAGCCTGGCTGTGCTGAACATTCTGCCAAGGCGTGGGAAGGCACACAAATCGGCGAGCTGGGGTGGAGCTGCAAGGAGGCAACTTTAAAAATTGGTACCATTTGTCAGCTTGCTGCTTGCTCAGCCTGGGCAATTCCTCTCTGTCTGGATTGCTCTGAGCATGGACAAGGGGATTGCAACCATTAATTTTGTAAGGTGCTTTGATAAAAAAAAAATTGATCGTTAAAATTATTTCTTGATTTTAAAATGATAATAAATTTCACAGTAGCTCATAATAGCACCATCAGCAAACACAGCAAACACATTAATCCTCATGTTGCTTGGACAGGACAATGGCAAAGATCAATGAGCCAGGTAAGTTGAAAGAAAGATGAAATAAATTAACATAATGTAATATAGACCTCAAGGAAAGTAGGGGGAGAAATGTGCCATGGCAAGTTATAGTACATAAGGAAGGAGAAGAGAAAGTGTGCTGACTGACGCAGCACAATGGGCCTTGGGAGAGCTATAGCAACAGAAACAGATTGAGGTGATAAAGCAAGAAATGCTTCACAGGGAGAGGTTTCTCAAGCAGGGTGATGACTGAACAAGATTGAACCAAGACCAGCCAAAGAAAATCTCTTTGGAATCTGCTGGCACTTGCTTCAGAAAACAGACCAGTGAAGGTCAAAGCAGTCTCTTACCTCAGTTCAAATGAACCCTGACATGTCTGGTTTTCTTGGAACTGGAGCAGTTCTTAGGTCCAGCAAAAAGTTAAGGCATCATTAACAATCACAGTGCTTGGCTCTAGCCCTAATGCCCACTGGAGTGCTTATTGTGCAATAAGATATGGGGTCCTGCATGCCTGTGTCATTTTATTGTGCAGTTTCTTAGGCAAATAATCTTATTAGACTGTGGCAGAAAAGATATGAAAAGGATAATTAATTTTATCACATGATTTTGAAGCAGACTGTTGTTGATGTTGAAATAGACACTTTTTTTCTCCTCTATATTTATAGGGTCTGAGCTTCTGAACCCAGAAGGCACAGGGCATTTAGCCTGTCCACCTATTTTAGCATGCTGGCCAGACTGTCTTACCAGCAATTTCAGTTTCAGATGGGTAACATCTGTTTAAGATACACCACTTCTGATTGCTCTCTTTTTCCCAGTCCTCAGTCCATTACAAGAACTCTTCCAACATTCAGGTGCAGATTAGAGCCCGTTCAAGCTGTCAGGTGACAGGAAACCTTTTCTGAAGATGATCAGGTTTACAGTAGCAAAGTGCTCAGGAAACAATATTGTCTTTGCAAGGTTTTTTTCTGCTAAGATCAGCTTCAACACATTGTTAATGAGGCCATCCTTGTGATCTTGGTCAGGAATCATTTTGGGAGGGGGCTGGATGCTGTGCTGGTTATGGCACAGGTGCCTTCCACCTTCTGCTCTGAAGCTTTCTACAGGCTTTCTGTTCCCACCTCCATGTCCAAAGAGGATAAGGCATTTTGGTCTTGCAGGAGGCCTGTAAGAACTACAGCACAGAAGTTTCTGAAAGGCTGATCCAGGGTGGGGATAAGTCCATCCATCCATTCATCCACCAGGAATTTAGAGAGACAGGGCAAAGCCTTGTTCCCCTCTGAAAAGGGAGGCAAAACTTCTCCCTGGTTTCAGTGACACTTGCAAGATGCACAGCCCTTAGTTTCAGCCAATGGTAAATCTGCCTGTCCCACGAGGACTAATGGGATGATCAATATAATCAGTGTAGGTATTGAGGACCAGAATATGCGCTGTTGGTAAATTGTAAAGGATAGGGTGAGAGTGGGCTTAAATTGCATTTGCTAGCAGACTTCACCACATGTTGTGTGAAATAAGATATTACTAATGCTGTTAATCTGCAGTGACAGCAATCTTTTTTTACTCTGTGCGCTGACTGCTCACAATCACTAATCACTGGTACTTGCTTTTCTTCAGTTCTTTCCTTTAATGAGCAATTAGTCTGTACAATTGTGAACCCATGGTGGATATAATTTTCAGGTGGATATCTATGCCATACTGTTCAATTATTGCAAAAGCTGCATTAACTGAGTTAAATTATTAAGAAATATTTCCTGGTGTATGAAGTGGCAACTATTCTGGGATGAGGGGAATTATCCAGAGTCATAAAAAGCATATGAAAATGCAGCATAGGTCCTCATTGGAGAAATATCTTTGGCTGTCTCTACTCAGCCTCTTAGATAGCTTTCAAGCTTGAAGCATAATCTTAAGCCTACATGTGCCAGAATGGGGGGATAAAAAGCCTCAAAACTTGAATTCAGGGCTTGGACCCTAAGCTTTGGAAGTGGTGGCACAGTAGTCCCCCAAGTACTGGCTGCCTATATGATGGCTCATCAGTATCAAAGGAGTCAGGTTTGTGTCCTGATATTGCTTTGTCCAAATTAAAGACATCTTGACAAATAACCAGATCCATTTTGCCTTTCATAAAATCAAATTAGATAGGATGGCCCTCTTCTTCCCCTTGCTGTCCCACTGTTTTGCACATGCAACCAACAAATCTAGTGAATGAAACTGCTTGAAAGTATGGCAGTTCCACTCAGAACTAATTCAGATTCTGCAGAAATGTTGTAGAAAAATTTTGTGGATTTTTTTCTTCTGTGTGCTTTTAGCTTCATGCTTACATGCATTTATTTGATCTCTTTTACTCTTAAAATATATCAGAAAGACTAGAAGACATTAATGATGAGATAGATGGCAGGTCTAAATTGCATTATCAACACTGCCTTGTCATCCACCATCTGGGTAAAATAATGTAATAGAAATGTAATAGAAATGGAAGTTTAAGTCAGAAAATCTGTTCAAAGGATTCAAGATTTGCCTCTCTAGCTTTACAGACAAAGCTGTATGACAACAACTACAGAGAGCAGTTTATTTTCTCTCTTCAGAAGCAAAGTTCAGTGGGATGCTCTGCAGGCAGTAGAGCATCAGAGCAGGGAAAACTCAGAGCAGGGAAAATGACCCTCAAGGGTCCCTTTCTGTTCCCAAACCAAATGCTCAGCTGAAATGCTGAGATAGGTTACTGGATGCAATATGAATACACTGAATGTATTGTGCCCAACTTCAGATTTTGAAGGTCTCAGAAGTTTCAGTTAGTGAGGAAGATGTTGACCTGTGCTAGAGGCACAAAGCATCACCTCCTCCTCTTGTTCTGCCCTAATGCTTGCAGACACAGTTCAAGAGCCCTCATGATCCTGAGATCCTGGTTTGTTCATGTTTACCTGTGACAGCACTAAAATGAGGCACAAGGGCTGCCACTGCTAAACCCATTGCAGTGAGTGCTGATCTCTTGGGAATTTCCTCCCTCAGACTTTGTATTTAGCTATAAATAGAGAACAATGCAAAACACAATTTGCAGGGCATTTTCTTGGTTGCTTAGCTGGATGCCTTCTGTCTGAACAGATGAAGACCACCCAGAGCATGGTATTTTAAGCGATTTTTGTTTACTTCTTCTTTGTGCTGGAGGCCTGAATTGTACTAGACATACTGAAGTGGTGGACACTGACTGTATCCTGCAGCTAAATTCTTCTATAAATTCTTGGGAAACGGGCTGGGCTGGCTGTAGGTTTCTCGTGGCAGGTTTGCCCTGAACCCTTGGCAGCACCCCACTTTTCTTCTGCTTAATTTGTGATAGTGTACATTAGCTGCTTTCCACTCTGCTGAGAGAGGAGGCTGATCTGAAGGCAGGAAGGGTCACAGGAAATTTTAAATGACCAGAAATCTGCTGTTGGTCTCTCTGTGCAAAAGGCAAAGGTCTCTCTGTGGCTGCCAAACCCAGAGCTCTCTGCCAGTGAGACATACACAGTCCCTGCTTCTGAATCAGCTCCAACAACTCTGGGGGTTGGCAGAAAGGGAGGAAACCAGACACAGAGGATCCACCTGTACACATCTTGAGATGTCACCAGTACACTGGGACACCCTCTTCTGTACCCACCTGAGATATTTGCTTGGTGGTGGTATTTAAATGTCAGTCTCCTGGAATCTGATCCTCCTGAGTCCTACAGCAGGAAGCAGTAGGCCTCAACACAGGGCTTCTGTATACAGCACAGGTGCTGTATTTTTGAGACGAACTCAACTCTTGTTGTGGTCATTTTGGGAGAGTGGTAAGGAGTCCAGCACTGGAGCAAGTTGGCTTGTTGAAACCATTGTGAAATCTTCATTGCTGGAAATATTCACAACTTGGCATGACCCCATATGAGTTTGCCCTGCTTTGGGTGAGATGATCCTCACAAGTCCCTTTCCTCCCAAATTATCCTCTAGCACTCTGATGTCATGTCAGGGTGACATGGCTTTTGAAATGACTGTGAATGTTCCCAACACAGGCTGGGCAAAATATTAGAACATAGGCATGTAAATTTAAATTTCTAAACTTTAGGTTAACAAAAGTCACCAAAAGTGCCAAATCCACTGATATAGATGGGCTCTTTAAACAAAAAACATTGCTACTTTTCACAGCTCACCTTAGCCTTTGTTTCGTTCTTTTGTGTTTTACTTGTAACTTGATAGTGAAGAAATCTGATTTACTCACTAGAGCTGACGAGAAAGAAAGGATTTTTACAAAGGATCAAATGCAGAGCTGTTTAAAGACTAAGAAAAAACAAAACCAAAAACACCAAAATAAACAAACAAGAACAAACAAAAAAACAAAAACCAAAACCATGACACCATTTGCTCCCCCAAACACACTACCAACACCCAGGAATTATAAATTCTACAGAAGCATACAGACAGCCCAATTCTTAAAGCATTTATCTTAGGTATGGGCAAGCCAGAGTTAAGATCTTTACTCTTTCTGGTTCATTATGTGGTCAATGTTTTTAATTATATTTGTTTTGGCTTAGGATACAGCGAGTGCAGCCTGAGATTTGCCAGGGGATCAGGATCTGAAGGACAGCTAGAGGAAAAAGCCAGCTTTGTTCTCTAGCTTTCATCCAAAATCATGCTGGCTTGGATTCTGTACCAGGCATAGTTGGAATGAAATGACAGATCCAAGCCCATAAACCCAAGAACTGAAGAGAACTCTGTTCTGCTGGTAATTCATTAGTCTCACTGGGACAGGAACACAGGCTGACCAACAGAATGCCATTAACTGTGTAAGAGGTGGGGTCAAAACAACGCAGCAGTGCAAGCTTTCAGTGGAGATGAACTATTTTAAAGCACTGTTCAGTATTTTCAGAAAACACCAACATTTTCCTTTGGGTCAGATTTTTGCCTGCAGGTTTCTGCTCTGCTGCAGGTTGCACAGATGCACAGTCCTGTTTTCTGCTTCCATCTCTGCTGGGAAGGTGCAGCAGAGACTGGGGCTACCACTCTAGTGACAGGTGACACACACACAGCAGGTCCTGTTGCAATCCATCTGCGGATTAAAGCCTAGATTAGGTGACTTGCCTTACCAAGAGTGTCTCTTGGAAACCTGTTAGAGCTGCAGTAAATGGAGCAGAAAAAAACATCCTCCTTTGTTTTTGGCTCAAGGAACTCATTTTGGTACAGCCTGGAACAAAACTCTGTGAGAGCATCACTTGAGAGTTTGCACAAGTACCTTTCCTGTCACAGTGCTGAATTCCTCAAAAATAGTGCAATCATGAATAAAAGCATAATAACCATTAAATGTTTAGTGAAACCAAAAGAGAAAATTAGCAGGGAAAGAAATGTTCTTTTCACACTTCTGAAAGAGCAAGCACTACAGGCAAGAGGGAGCAAACAGCAATATCACAGCCTAATAACAATGCTGCTTGAGGACTCCTTTAAAGTAATAAATATGTTTTTAATAAGCATATTTCCCTGTTTTGGCATCTCCAGGTTCATATAAAGATGTAATTTCATGCACAGAGTGTGGCTGTGAGGAAGCATCTGAAATGCCCAGGGACTCTACAGATGGGGAGATGTGGGTATGTAGAGGAACAGTTTCTGTTAGAAGGGATTTAATCTGAATTGTCTCTCAAAGATGAGAAAAAGCAGAGAAGCTGGCAGTCTCCCAGCCCCCTCCCTGTTGTCTGCCTCCCCCAAAGATGACTGCACAGCAGGTTCTACCCAAGAGTGTGCAAGACCCAGTGGCTGAGCAGGGCGGAGCATCAGTGTCCTGGCTGTGCCTCCTGGATCATGCCACAGGGAATGGGGCTTTTCCTCTGCAGACCCCTGTGCCAGGGCCACCAGCCTCTGGGCCAGCCACAGAGAATCTGCTGGCAATACCACCACGGTGGCACAGCATGACAACCCATCTGCCAAGAGCCTCTCACACCTCTCTCATGGATCTGTAATAAAATTAATCTTTCCTCTGCACTGTCAGGTGAGGGAGACAGTGGGGAGGGGTAGGCAGACTTCGGGTGTGATTATCTTGTCTTCCCATACTTTTTGCCTTTTAGTAAATAAACCTAATAAGATGCTGGGCAGCAATTCAATCTGTCATGCTTCACACATCAGAATAATTCAGCCAGAAATAGAAAGTGTTCAACCCCCATTAGAGTCAGTGCCCTAAAGAACAGGCTGATTTCTCTGGTTTTTGGCTTGTAATTTATTTCACATCAATTATGCACTGCCAACAAAAGTAGCTTTGTGCCAAGCTGTGATCGGCTCTTCTTTTAAAGACATCCTAACCATTTTACTTCTTTTCAGTCTGCTTGTTGGCAGATCCGTATTGACAGCAAAATCTTAACTATGTGAAGTCACACGTGGCACTTCGTTCCCAGTGCTACAAGGTAATTCCCTCTGTGGTCCTGAGCCAGCTCTCCCCAAAGTCTTTTCCTCTCAAGAGGAATGCAAATCTTTCCTATCCTGGTTCTGATTGTCTCTGAGCAGGAACAATATGCTTGGAGAAAAATGTAACCATCCTGATGACCACGAGATTGACCACATGTACCCTGACACACACCCCTTGGCAGATCAGGGATCCAATCCTTGCAGCTTGGGCTCATCAAAAAGAGGCAGCAGAGAGAGTAGCACAGGTGCTGACACCATGGTCCAAACCACCCTGCTAGGAGCCACATCTGCAGGCTCCACTGCTGGCTGGGAAGTTCCTCCAGGAGAGAGATCCCCTTTGCATTGTAGGGCTGTTCTACCCCTCTGCCTCACTGCATCATCATGGTAATGGGCTGCTTCAAATGAGAAGTGATATTCTTTTTTCTTTTATTACCAAATTAATTATTTGGACCAAATTCCATATTGCTTTGCTTACCATATTGACACTAGCACAAAAAGTAGAAATATTTTCTACCTAAATTGCACCTTGTGGGAAAGGCACAGGTCAGATCTACAACAGAAAACCAGGACAGCTACCACTCACATTTAGGCAGCATTTCTGAGCTGATGTTTCCGTAAAGCAGAGGTGAAGCACCTGGATGAACCAGCCCTGGTGTTCATCTCACTGCCCAGTGTGATGCTCTCTTGCCTTCCCTAGCTCTTGTTGCACAGTGTTATCCAAGTTTGCATGAATCAGACCTGGAATTCACAGTCTGTGCCAGGAATTGCTCATTCCATGCCATTCAAAGTTTTGCTGAATTGGGAATTCTTTTGAGTCTGATTTTTTTATCATTTGCAAACACACAAGGGGAACTAAATGGGTTTTGTTTCTTTGGTCCCCTGTCCCCATCGTCTATGATGTTTTGAGAGCTTGTTGCAGGCACATGTGGAGAACTTTGTTACAGGGAGCTACTGGTAGCAGCTCTCTTGGGAATCAAGAGGGGCAGGCAATAACCCTCTGCCAGGGAGAAACTTGAGGGGTTTTTATATTCTTCCTGCATGATGCTGAAGCCTGAAGGGGCAGGCATATCACCAAGAGGTGCAGGTAAAAGTCATGCCTGGCCAGGACATCCAGGACTCTGATGCTAAAGGGGATCAAAGTGGGAATGCTAATTAATTTAGTCACCAGGCTGGCTATCATTTCCATGATTAGCAAGGACAGGCAAGAGACCAGTCAGTGTCAGTGGCTGGCTCTGCCCTAGGGGTGGGCATTGCAAAGTCAGTCCCTGGTGGCACCACAGTGCCAGCAGTGTGGATGCATTTGCCAAAGTGGATCCAGAGGGCCTGGCTTGCTGCATTCCAATGTCTCTGCCCTCTGAAAGAGGGGAGTCAGGCTGGGGAGAGGGCACCTTGCCTCTACTGACTGCCCTCTGGAAGGAACATGAAAGCTCCCAAGTGCCTGGCATTTCCCAAGGGAAAGCAGAGCCTGCAGGTACCTGGAGGTACCAGCTGCTCTGGAGGAAATGGTGGCTGGGAGCAGGATTCTGCATGCCAGGAGGCACTGAGACTGCTCTGCTTTAGAAGGGTGTTATTTAATTACTTTGCTGCATAACGACATTACCTGTGTGTTTCCTTTGCTAATACATTTTTGCTGGCTGGAGGAGACTAAGAAAGTGATTCTTAATCACACTGCTGTGACAGTTCAGGTAGCAATATCTCACTGTGTTGGTTGTGAACTATGGCAGGATTGCCTTTACATGTATCTTTATGCCATTTCACCTGCAGGAGGTTGTATGTATTTCTCTTTTCTAGCTTCCTAGCTAATATTGTGTCTGCAGAGCCTTTCTGGGAGTTTTGCAAACAAGGCCAACATGTGAAAACCATTATTTTTATATATATATATATATATATATATATATATATATATATATATATGTATAGTAAAACAATTATTTACTGGGCTGCAGAGCCAGCCAAGGTGGCTGAAAATCACCCTGGGCTTCTCATACACATGTACAAGTGCCACTGTGGAGGGGTGCTGCATCTGCATGCACCCTTGTTCTCCAGTCTCCCCTAGATGGGTATGTAAATATGCATATATAAATACTCCTTTGCTTCCAAGCAATTATTTTCAGAAAAATCTCCTAATCTTCTGGGTTTACGGGAAACCATCTAGATCAAAACAATTTCCTGTGTTCTATTACACTTCAGCTGAGACACTGTGAGGTTTGCTTGTTTTCTTCAGAGACCTGCCCTAAAAGCCCTGCCAGGAGCTCAGTGTGCAAACAAGGTAACAATGCTGAAGTGCTCTTCCCAGCAGGCTGAGTAACCTTTCCATGTCCACTTCTCACAGAGAGGCTCTTTGCCACCTCTAAATATACTCACAGCCAGGGTTATGTTCTTCTTACCCTTTCTTTTTTGTTCTGCTGTCTGCAAAAAATGAGGAAACTTGTGTAATAGAAGAAATTTTATGTTGTACGACCCCTTCTGAAAGATCTTCATGATGGGATAGAGAAAAAGCCAGGTCCCAGCAGGCTGGGCTTTACTGGCACAGTCAAGGGGTCTGTGGCTCATTCTTGTCTCCAGGACAGACTTTCTGTGTGATGGGAGGACTGCACTGCCTGTCTCCCTGTCCCCAAGCAAAGGCCCTGTTGACACACAATCCTAGCACACAAGTACTGGGTCAGAAGTGAGTAATGAAAAATGAAGCTGGTGAGAATGCCTGAGCTGTACAAGGCACCCAAGCCCAGCTGAGGAGCTCCAGGGGAGAGGAAAGCTGCAGGCAAGGCGCTGCTTTGCCAGGTTGCAGCAACCCAATCCCAGCTGCTCCTGGCTGCATGCATGGTGTTATGAATGGATGTGGGGGTTTACATAAACCCTTGCCTTTGCCCAGGCCTCTGGCAGCAGGCAGGAGCTTTATTGAGGTGGCCAGCAGCCCATAACCCACTCTCATTCCCAAGTTCTTTAATAATGGCTGATTTGGCCTATTAGAGAATGAATTATTTCTTTAATAGACAGAAAACTAACAGACATAAGATTTAAACTAATATTACACAGGAGTAAGGCAAAAAGAGACTACTAGTAGGTATATACAGCACAGCATTGAAGTAATAAAAGCATTACCTACTAATGTTAGAGCTAGAAGTAATATAAGTTAGGATCCAATGTATCCTACCATCCAGCTGTTGGTGGGGCACACATTGAGACCCTTTTCCTCAATCCCCTGGGCAGTAACCACGGATTTGCATCCAAACCCTGGAGAGAAGTCTCCCACACTTTCAGGGTGTGTGTGTGTGTGTGTGTGTAGAAGTCTTCTGCTTCTATGACAACTCATGTGCCTTTTATAGTTTGTAAAACAATGTCTCTCAGGCAAGAATGTTTCTTTTATCTCTTCCCACAGGAGCTCTCCAGGTTAAGATGCTGATTCTTAGCTGAGGCCTGAGCCCTTTTGGCACCAGAGATGCCTCCTTGCTGGGCTCTTCAGCCCGGGTTGTCTATTTATGCACAAACTGTCTGTGGTAGAGGGGGGTAGATGTCCTGCCACACATGGAACCTGGAGACCATGCAACATTACCTAATGCTGTACTCACCTCCAAACTAGGGGAAAGCACTGGTCCCTCACATTATACGTCTTCTATTTAAAGACAGGCCAAAGGTCTTACTGGATTAGGACACCCGTCTCTGACTCAATGACCAGGGACAAAAGCACCATCTTAACCACCAGAGTGTGCTTCCAAGAGTGGGAAGGCGGTGATTTCTGATGCAGGTGGGAATCAGCCTCGCCTTGAAGCACAATGATGGCCTTATCTCGTAATTATCTCCTAGTGAGTATCATTTCACATGCAAATCCCATCAATGCAAAAATTTAATCCTTTTAAAAATTCTGAATAAGTGACAGGGTCTGTAATTTCCTGCTGTGGAGACACTGCACAGTGTCATCAGGCAGTGTGGTGGTTTCAGCACCTGCTGGTCTCATCTGCCTGCACACTGCAGGAAGCATTGCCAGGAGCTTTGGGCTCTGCTGCAGGTACAGCCAAAGCTGCAGGGTACTGGGCAAGCTGCTCTCTGCAGGCATTTGCAATCCATGGGGAGTTGATAAAACAAGATTTTCTCCAAACCAGTCCATTCAGGAGGCAAAATGCAGCTTTGTAAATATAACCCAGGTGCTTGGGGAACGGAAAAGAGTCCCTGATATGTATCAGAAAAAGGCTAACATGGGTCAGGCTGATAGGTGCCAGCTGCCAGCCCATGCTAACCTTGGCTTAGCACAGGGCTAGCACAGAACCCTCTGCAGACATTCTGTATGCTATCCTTATCCAGACTGGGCCTTCCCAGAGGAAGGAACTGTTTGTATCCTTCACTAATTGTTGTCCCCATCCCTATCTGGTATGTTCTTGAAGAATTATTTTGGATGTTTTGGGGAGATCTGCTTTCTCTCATTCATTGCTTATATCATCACACTCTTCCTTGTGTCACTGTGAGGCAGAAAAGGAGAAAAAAAGGAACACAAAGTTGTGAATTTGGGTAGGAATATTACTGGTCTTCAGAAGCCTCTAGCTGAGGGGCTCAAGTTGATACAAACCCCATGTTCCTGCTGGGGATGTCCTGGTGGTCTGCTGGGAATTTTATGGAGAGAGAAGTAAAGAAAGGCTCTCTTCAAGGATGTTTTTGCAGCTTTCTGTCCACTATCAAGGAGATGAATTCAAAAGTTGTAAAAATCTTTAAATAGGTCTCATATTTATACAACCCAGTGCCCCAAATCTGTCTTCCACAAATCAGAATGTGTTGATACCTCCTCTTTCTAGATATTCATATTGTTTTGGTTGATGACTCTCATGCTGGTTCACTGGTTCACTGTCAAATATATATATATGTGACTCATATATATATATATGACTCTGACATATGCATGTATTTAATATATACAGCTCACAACGGCACTCCGAGCTCACTGAGAAAGGTGAGAAAAGGCAAATACCTCAGGAGAACTGCTTTCTCTGCCTGGAATGGAAGCCTGCTCTGAGCTGCCAGCCTTCAGCTGTGATCTATCAGTATCACATTCTTCACCAGCTTGTTTTCACATAATTAAAGCACAAGTGGTGCTAGTTTTGATATTGAAAGCAAAAAAAAAAAAAAAAAAAAAAATTCTCATCTCTGTCTCCCAGGAGACTCCTCTAAATGAAGCAACCCGTCCTGCAAAGGCTTCCCCAGTGACAAACAGAGCGTGTCTAATGCTGAATCGAAACCAAAACATACAGAATGACAAGAAAGAGTGTCTTGGACTGGGAACAGGAATACAAAAACACAGAAAGCAAAGCACAGAGACCAGGCAAGGAAGGAGCAGAGCCAGGAGGCAAGTTAATTTAAGAGACATGAGCTGCTCCAGGCTGGATATCTTCTTGCACAGCACCGTGACTGCTGGAGTTAATGCTGGATTATAAAACAAACTCTTGTGCTGGCTGCTTCTGCGGAAACCTTCATTTAAAACAGGAGCTGGGAGAAGGGAACAGTTTGCTGGAGCCAGAACCCAAGTCTGTGAGATATCTGTAACCAGGGAAAAAGCTAAAAGTTTTCCAAATGGCAGGAAATGGCAAAGTAGACCCATATATTGGGAAACCTTGGGTCTGTTGCCAGCCCTGTCCCTTGCAGATTTGTTGATTTATGCAAAGTTAAAGCATGACTGAGCTCTACTCACTGCAGTGTTATTGCCTGGCTTTATGCTAAAGAGCAGCAGTTGGGAGGACAAAGTACAAAGTTTTGGTTTTATGTAAAGATAGTTCATTCAAATTTATCTCAGAATAAATGACAGCAATAAATGATTGTCTCAGAGCCCCATTTGTTAACCCAGGTAGAGACAGTTTGGTGGCCAGCAATCCAACTCTTGATGGCCCTGCTTGCAAAGCAGGAACACATCTGTCTTGTCAAACCAGAACAGGCATTTATGTCTGGGTTTGTGGGAGAAGGCAGGACACATTCTCTGCTTTGAGGTGTTTCTTTCAAGGCAGGAGGTGAGTAGACTTAAGAACTGCAGAAAAAGTTATCTTCCCCACTGGTGCTACACTAACGCTGCAAATAAACCTGCTCCTTCTGAAGGCCATTGCTGGGCTGTCTTTTCTCTCACTGCCCTTATCTCTGCCTGTACAGGAGCAGCATCCACACCCCATGAACCTCACCATGTGGTCTAAAGGACAGCCCTTCCTGGTTGTGTAGGGAACAGAGAAAAAGATGAGAAATAGAGATAAAACTGATTATTCTCCCATTGCCTGGCCACATTAGTATAAAGTCTATATTCTTCTCTATTCACCCCAAAAGAATTAACATGACTCAGAGGATGCATGGTAAGGAGATTCACAACTGCACAGCAGGCACTGGTTGAAGTTATATTATGCTGGGGTTAAAAACTGTGAAGGAAACTTAAATTTGCCATTTTCTTCCTTGTTGCAGTTCTTCAGAAAGATAGATAATTTTACAAATTTTACATAGACAAAAGAGAGGAAGAAAGCCTGGGAAAAGCAGCTGTTATCTCTGTGCATATGTATGAAGCATGCATTCAAACCCCAGAGATATTCTACAGGAGCAGCCAGCCAAGAGAGTACCCTGAGGTCCTATGAGGCCGACCATCAATGCAAAATTGATCATCCTCAGTACTGGAAACTGGCTACTTTACAATCTAGAGATGCTTTATGATGACCTTGCTGTGGGATTTATGCCTCAGAAAATGGTCTCGCTGATTAGTGGGAGAGCAGCCTGCAGCCCCTGGGGATCTCTGGTCTTGCATCAGAGCACTGAGCATGGGAGAGGAGCATTAGCCCCCTTTCAGCCTATTGCTCCCAGCAGAAAGGAAATATGATAGCTTGCCAATCTCCTGAGTCACCCTTAGCAATAGGCAAGCATTAAACTAAAAAAAAAAAAAAAAAAAAATTACATTGCCCTTACTCCAATGCAAGGCCTAATGAAACAGTTACTCTCTTTAGAGATAGACTCTTACGTCTGTGGTCTCACTGCGAGGCACTTCTGCTCCTCAGTTTTGTACCTAGTTACTCCAACTGAAAGAGCCTCAGAGTAAAACATTTTATTCCAGTATCTTCCCAAGGCTGTCCTATTCCTGTGCCAAGCTTTTCCTATTTATTTGTCCCCTGCTAAAGTGCTGGTTGTGCAGCAAATATCCCCTAAACATATTCCATCAAGTTTTCTTTTGGGTATATTCCTAACCTTGGGATTTCCTGCAACCTCTTGTTCTGACAAATGAATTGCTTAATCCTCTGCTCTGTGCATGGTTCTCTGCCTGTCACAGTTCTGCAGTTTTCAGGTAAAAATAATGCCTATCCCAGGTCTCAGCAAATCCTATCTCCTCATGGGCTGCAAATAACCCATGAAACCTGCTTCTTCTGAGCAAACAGATGGGAACAATCAAATTTAGTATCTCTAAATGGATGGGAGCTTCTGTTCCCTACTTCTTAAAATTTATCAGTTTACTTTGGAAACAAATATATATGAATGAGGTGACAGTGGATATCTGAATGCCTGATAGAGACATGGTGACATGGGTTTGGGGCTGTTAGGTGCAGAAAGTTCCTAAAAAGAGAGTTATTTGGCTTAACTCTGAAATATATGGTTAAGGTGTGGAGATGGTATACATTGATACACCTACTCAAGTTTGAAATGATAATTTAATTGCAATGATATTTAATTGGAATTATATAATTGGGCTCATATAACAACAGTGCTGTGTTCACTCTAAGCCCCTATCAGACAGCAAAATCCAGCTAAGAAGGTGGATAAATCTCTGCATGATTATCTTGTATTGATCTTTGTGCTGGACAGACCCTGTAAATGTCAATTTATGGGATCTGAGGTCGATGTAACATGATATTTGGTGCAAGCTGTGTGAGGCAGGAATCCAGCACCTCAAACTACTCTGGAAAAGACATACTTGGTAGATGCTGAGGTATATGCACCTGTACACAACTTTTTCTCATTTAGCCCTGATTATTTAATGATATGATGTGATTTGATTCTTTGCAATTTATATAATTATAGCACTCGTATCTCCCTGGGAGAGATTATTCATGTGAATGACACAATTTGTTCTTCTGTCACAGATCTTAACAAAAAAAAAAAAGCTAAATATAGAGTGGCTGGTGGACCTTAAACAACTTTTCAGTGTTGCTTGCTGTAGTGGAAGAAGTCATAAGTGGGACACTCAGATACACCATTTCAGTATATCCAACACTGCAGTATACAATGCATTAGAGCAGGAGCAGGCTGTACTGGCATAGAGGGCAAGTAACTCAGGTAATGAATGACTGTATTGGCAATCTGTGTGTGAAACAGGTGAGAAAGGACAAAAATATGTGCAGCTAGCTCTAGGTAGCACAATTTAGCTGCAAATCCCTGCCTAGTTGTATAATATTGTCAGTGGCAAATTGTGTCTCTAATCACCTCAGAAGGGAGCATCTGCCCACAAGAACGAGATATTTGTTTATATGGTTACATGTCCTAGCTATTGCCAGACTAGATAAGGACATCAGTTCATCAAAACCTCTCCAGCCTGCTCTAATGCACCAATTTTATGTCCTACCACATTAAAATGTCAACTATGTTTCCCATATCTAATATCTTTGGAGACAATTAGTTTCACTCACCATAAAATGTCATGTTAATTACAAACAGAATGAAATGTAATATGCATTTACTTCATCCACTTTGCACATCAGGCAGTGAGTTGCACTGGGCACAGTTCAGAATTTTGCTTTAGAAAAGCATCTCTGATACTGCAGAACTGTGAAAATTAGAAAAGCTTGTTGGAACTTGGTTGGATTTTGATCCTCAACAGGGCAGACAGCAGATCTCATCTTCTTTATTTCACTTTTCCTGAGTCTAAAAGTGACTCTGGGAAGTGCTACATGAGAAGTTCTTGCCAGCCTTCTGGCAGTTTGTGTTTCAAACTAAACTGGGAGTACCAAAACAGCAGACTCCAGAATGGCAGTCAGTACATTTTGTCCTTTGTCCCTGCAAGGTCACCTTCAACTTTTTCCAGGCTTTGGAGACTTCATTTATATTCATAGCCTCACCTGGGAAATTTAGCCCACAGGAACCCTGCAGCCACAATTCATGACCTGTAAACCTGGTGCATCACACATCCTATTCCGACATTCATTCACTCCCAGATCACATCCCAAGATCAGAGATTGGACATGTCCAACTTGTCATGCTAGAAATAAATACATTTGACAACATGTCCCTTTCTGGGGGAACTTTTAATTTAGAAAAAACCCTCACATTTTTGATCATGACTTCATAAACATGATGGGAGGCAATCTGCTGTTGTTACATGTCTCCATCCCCCAGCCTGACACACAGGCAGTGTTGTCAGTCTGTGATGAAAGATGAGGAAACTCATAACTTACTTGCCTGACACTCTATGTCCACAGAAGAGACTTGTCACTTGTCTAGGTGAAATCTGAGGATCCAGAAGCAAAAGAGAAAAGGAGGAGAAGGATAGATCAAGCCATCTGATTCAGACTGTCTTTGAGAGTCACAGAGTATCCCTGGTTCCCAATTATCAAAATGACATCAAGCCATTATGTAGGAGAACCCCTTGTTTTAGTAACATGAAATCTTGGAACTAAACTACTAACCAGGCTGCTGAAGACAAATTATGCTATGGTGTAGTCACTTCATATGACCTCACCACACACAAAATGAGCACAAGGTCATTGAATTTTCATGGTGAATCTTATCTGGTTTTGGTTCCTCCCCTGAGGCTCCTGAGCAATTCCTCAGTGAACATCATGTCAACACTACAACTTGCTTGAGAGTGTCCTACTGTGAATAGTTGCCTTTTTTGCTCCTGTGATTATCAGGCCTCTTCCAGTAACCCATGGAAGCTGTGGATCAAACAATCCACAGCAGGTGGATTTAACAGAACAGGAGAAAAACCCTCTCCAGTAATGCTGTACTGATATGTCAGAGACACAGGCTGAGAGAGCAAGAGGAGAGAGACCTCATTTAGTGCACTGTGCTTTTGCTATCTTTGTGTCCAAGGGTCCATGTGCCTACTGGTCACCTGTTCATTTTCTTCCTTCAGCTTCGTTTGGACCCTCACCTGCTGCAAGACACTGGCAGGAGACAGAGCTGCCCAGGAAGTCTCTGGTACATCAACAGAGACTGCCACACTTCCTCTCCTCCACCTTTTCCTTCCTGGGCTGCCTTTGATGCGCTGCCTGACAGCCTGCAGCACACGTGGCCCCTTACTGAAAAGAAGCACAGAAGTATTTTGAACTTAAACTGAGTTGACAGCATTGGTGCTTAGACCAGAAAGATTCAGGTGGAGGGAAGAGGAAGCCAAATGGTGCTTCCCAGAGACTTCTGTGCTGACACGATGAATCACAGCCTCGTCCCTTTCCATTGCTCTGGGCACAAACATTTATTCACTGTGCTGACTGCTGAACCATCAAAGAGAATCAAAGGGATTTAATATTTCAGGTCTGAATGCATGTCCAGAATTGCTGCTGTTATTGCCATGACATCATTTGGGTCTGATTAGACAAGCAATTTTTTAAAACACACTGCCTACCTGCACAGGGTTTTCTACCAGTAATACGGTCTATCAATGAGGGGACCAGTTAGGAAAGTCCTAAGGTAAAAATGATGATGAGCTAGCTCAATTTACTGGTAGATGTATCTAAGTCCTGTGCACAAATATCCTGTGATAAGTCATGGCCAAATCACCATGCACTTGTCATAATGCTCTTGGAAGAAGAGTTAGGTGAAAGAAATATATTTATCCTTTCTGTCTTTCAAGGCTTTGCTTAAATCAGAGGCAAGAGATGCTGTCTGTACAGTAGGCAGCATTCATTTCTTCCCAGCTGCAAGCCTACTTTACATTTATCTAAATAAATAAGAACACAGTCAGCTTCCCTCAGAGCTCCCAGCACTGCTGACTCCTTAGTAAGGCAGTCAGGCACCCCTGGGGTAATACAGCCATCCACGGCATCCTGGAGGAAGGCTCTACTCTTTGGAGAGGTGCTGGCCAAACCTGGAAAGTGGCACGTGGGCCCCAGGCAGGGCATGGAAAGATTGGCTCAGCGAGAAAAGAAGGAAGGTATCCAGTCCAACCTGCAGGGAGAATGCTTCCTTCTTGCTTTCCTTTCAAACTAGCCCCCAGTGATGCCCTGGTGACCCCTTCTCACTTGTGAGTGAAGCTGAGTACATCCATGATGGGCCAAAATTGAGCTCTCTGAAGAAGCTGCTCTGGGGTGGCCTCTCCAAGGGGCAGCACCTGAGGAAACACAGCCATGCAAACTCAGTATTAGAGGAGAACCCCATCCCTCAGACTGTTTCTGCTTGCTCTGAGAGGCAGGCAGTGCACAGCAGCAAGGGTTGAAGACTCAGTATGGGAGGGAATTGGCAGGCAATGCCAGGGGCCAGGGCTTGGGGCTGCACAGCTGCAGAGTGAGGCAGGGCTCAGGGAATACAAGAAATACAAACCTACTGAAAAAAAGTGTGCCATTTTTCTTCACATGGCTGAGATACGGTATCAGCAATTGGAAGTGGCATTGTTCAGCATAAAGGAAAAGGCAGGAGAATGTGACAAGTCACATACAAGGAATTGTTAGCTGATGTAGCCAGTTTACACTGAAAAACCACATAGAGCACAACCTTCTCAAATTTGTGCAGTTTTAATTTCTAAAAAAAACCAAACCAAAACAACCCACCCTGTTGGGCATGTTGTTTCCTTTCAGTCTGGTCTGTGGTTTGGGGTTTTCTTTCTCTGTTTAGAATATTTTCCATGTAGGTTGGCAGTGGAAAAACCCACTTTGCTTACCACCCTTTCTCACCTGCCAGCTCCTGCACAAGCCAGCACAGCCCACAACTCTCCCAGCTTGTACCAGGCTGGTTTTGCAGCAGTGGCTGCCAGCGAGGGAAGCAGGAAGCCTTTGGATGCAGGACCAGCATCTTTAGAGGTGCAGACCTCTAATGTCATGCAGGTGCAGGTTTGCAGATCTTCAGCACTGCCTTTGATGACATGCACAAAGTGGTTGGCACTTGACTCAGTCTGGAAAAGCTCAACTCTTGTTCTGTGACAAGTAAACTGCTCTCAGTCAGACAGAATGTTGTGGTGGTGGCTCCCAGTCTGTCCCTCAGTTTGTCCATTGCAAAGCAGGCTTGTGAGACAGATGTGTGTGGGTGATAAAGACCTGGAGGCTGTCTGTAGCTGCCTCAAAAGGGCCCACACTGCAAACTTAGGATAATAGCAGCATAAGCTCTCACTGCCATAAATTTATTAACAGGACAGAGCAGACTCATCCCTTGTGTGATGCTTTGGAAGCTGAACAGAGACTGTCATCTTGCTTCTACAGGATCACCAAAGCACAGCTAGATGCCAGCCCCCAGAGGACACATGTTTGGGAACAAAGAAGGAAGTAGCTAAACACTATCCTTTAACCCTTCAGTGCATAAAGCATATTGGAGCAGTGACAGTGACAGCAAGGACAGCCAAGGCTGGGTTACACCCCTGCAGAAACTTCTGGGGAGTGATTCCTTTGACTTCATGATCCAGAACAGGGTGAAGTGCCTGGAGGTGCCTGCCTGAGTCATGCTGCCTGTAGCCCTGAGAAATCCCTTCCCAAGGCAGCCCCAAGAGACTAGATGCCTGGTGTTTAGCAGCTTCTTGGAGCACAGCTCAAAAGCCCCACAGGCTCCCTTCTCTTGGCAGGGATAAAGAAAGCAAAAATAAACCAACTGGAAGAGACACAGGCAGTTCTGGTGACTGGAGCAAGTGCCCAGGTTTGTTTGGAGCACCCACAGCAATAGGAGGCAAGACTGGAGCAGGAGGGGCAGTGGGGAAAATGAAGGCTCTGTTGAGGACAAGGGGGTTCAGGTATTCAGGGTGGTCCTGCCCACTATCTGGGGGGATGCCACAGGGGCAGAGAGTGGAGCAGCTCTTCCTAGGCAGGCTGCTGCTACTGCCCTCTCTTTAATGCCAAATACTACAGAAAAATCTACTGGGTTTACTATCAAAACCACTGGCTTACTGTCAACACAAACTGGAGCACTGAGAGAAGGGATGAGATAGGTAGGGGACATGGAAAAAGGCTTCAGTAGCCTTGTCATCTCATAATCTCAGTGATCCCCACATCCCTCATCTTTCCTCAGCATACTTCTTCATTCACATGGCTATGGCTGTTCCAGTGACATGACTGTGAAGCTACTTGGAAGGGAGTGAGCAGAGAAATCCTCCCTGCCTCTTTGATCCCAAAAATGCGGAAAGTTGGGCTTTGTGCTCTTGAACCTTGTGCTAGGAGGCTTAGTCAGGTGTCTGTCATACACTCTTTGCAGGATATACTCATCTGGTATGCTTAGAATGTGATGTTTGCAGGAAATACATTTTTCCTCTCCCTCCACCCCTTTTTTAATGACCTCATTCCCAGAGCAAGAAATGGCAGGTGATTTCACACCACATATGGCCAACTCATAATGTGCATATCCACAGCACTAATATCCTGCCATCAGCAATGTGCTTTCTTTGGATCAGATTTGGAAGGTGACATAACCCTGGACGAATTGTTGGAGGGAGACACACAACAGTTTATCTGCCACTCTCCTCCTCTGGTGTCACAGTGGTTATGCTCAGCTCTGGGTTCCTGTTTGTGGGCTCAGTGTCACGGTGTGCTGAGATTTCTCCCACTTACTGTCAGCTGGCCAACACCTGGTTTCTGTGTGAGAGCCTGGAGCATGTGAGGAGAGCTGTGCAGCACTCCTCAAGGGGGAAAAAGTTGTAAAAACCCATGTATTAGGACTCAGCCCCCCCACAAGCTGGTGGTAGAAGCAATGGTTAACATTTCTTCAAGTTCCAGTAAAACTGAGTGCAGCGTAGACACGTGATTGCTAATACAAGAATTGTTAAAATAAATGTATATGTGGGAGATGTTTTAAATAAAGAATATTTGTGGGAGAGAAGGAAAGGGGTAGACAGCTGTGTCATCCTCACAGTCCTCTCAGCACAGCAGTAGGGGAAAGTGACTCTCAGAAAAGCACATGTATGTTGCAATAGTCTCCACTGACATCATATCCACCTGTGCCTGTTTGGAAGACACTGGGATGTACTGGAAGGGGTTTTTGTGGCATCAGGCCACTTCCTAACTCATAGGGAGACAACCAAGTGCATCTTGTGCCACCAGAACTGACTCACAGCATGGATTGAGATCTGCTTCTTTCCCCTCTGTGTCCCTGAGGTTTGGTGCTGCTCTCCTAAAGCACAGTGCTCTGGTTTTGATGGTTTGTTAGTACATCAGTCAGCAGTGTTTGTCTGGTCCACATCATGGTGATTTTTGTTTGACTTGAGTAGTCTTGCTGGAAGATAAATTTCTTGCCAGCAGGGCTGTCTGCATCTCTGAAACATATGAGATTTCTCAGCACCTCCTAGGGCAGTTCCCAGGGAAGAAGCAGAGAAACAGAACTAACTTAATTATCTATCAACTAACAGTAAATAAACACATCTCACAATGAGCAAACAGCATCTCCAGCCGCTTCTGTCTCCTTTGCCTGCAAATTGTAGAGGAAAGAGAGAAGCCAAATGGGCCATCACTCAGTTTCCTGGTGTGGGAAAGATCAAATCTTATTTGATGTTGTCATAACATTTCTATGTAGGTGAAGTAATATTTGCAGAGGCATTTTTGGATTTGCAGAAAATGTTTGGAAATTGCAGGGGTTTGTTTCAATGAAAAATTTTAAAATATTTGAGGGTGTGTCAATGGATCAGAGGGCCCTTTTTTTTTTGTTTGCTTATGAAGAACAATGAGGTAGGATATGTGTATGGGCTGAGTGGAGTGCTACTGTAACTCAGCATGAGAAAGGGAATCTGACACGTGTCCACAAAGCCAAACAGATGGAAATGCAGTTTATATAAAACCTGTGTGCAGAAGGCAGGGAACAATCTGGGGAAGGGAGGGGATGATCCAGAGGCAGCATAACTGATAATGTGTGTTTAGTGCCATGTAGCTTTACAGTACATTATGAGCCCTAATGAAGGCTCACAAAGGCTCTCCCAAATGACAGCTACAAATGCTGTCCTGCAGAGGAGATGTCTTGCTCTGCCTGAAATAACCTTATGCTGTAAAACTGCACTTTTATACAGAACAAACAAAACAGGGAAATACAATCCCAGCCAGCAGGAAATCCTCGGATGCATGAAGGGAAACAGGCTGTGCTAGTGAGATGATTCCTTCATTATGTCACCTAATTCAAGGCAAAATATAACCCCAAGGTTATGTTACAGGGAAAGGCAAGTAACCTTTTTTTGATAAGCACTGTTGGTGAGGGCGAAGAGACACGGGATGGCATAAACAAAAATACGTGCTTGGTTTTCATTTTGACTGTTTCATAAACCATAGGAACTTTCATTAATTTCTTCTTTTGAAGGCCGGACTGGATGGGGCTCAGGCCAGGCTGCATGGGGCTCTGAGCAATCTGGTCTGTTGAAGGTCTCCCAGCCCATCCAGGGGGGTTGGAACTAGATGATCTTCAAGGTCTCCTCCCCACCCAAACCATTTTATGATTCTATGATGATTTCTTTTTTCTATTACAGTTTTGGGCAGGGTACACCTTACCTAGCACGGCTATTGAATGCAGTGGGTCACCAGTGGTTTGGAAAAGCTTTTGGGGAATTTCTCTCTCCTCCTTTGACTGGTTTTTAGCAGCAGGGACTCTGTTGCCCTCTGGGAGCATTTCTGTCAGCTGGGGCAGGCAGAGCCCTCCTTCCCTCCACCTCCACTTGCCTCACTCCTGCCCCTAACTGCAGTGGCTGTGGAGGGTGGCTGAACACACCAACACACACAGTCTGGACTTCCTTAAACCATTTGACTACAACTGGGAAGACAGAGGCCCCATGCTTGCTCTGCAGGCTGGCAGGTGTGTGCTTTCTCTCTAAGCCATCCTGCTCTGGTGCTTCTCCTTTAGCTCTCGGTTCATAGGCAGGTTAGCCTTCCCTCCTGCTTTGTCTTCTCCAGATACTTTCCATTTCAGTGAGCAAACTCTTCTGTTTATTCTGCTTATAATTTGGAAAACCATTTTTTCAGTGGATCTCACCATCTGTCAGGTATTGCTGCCATTGCCTGGATGGCTACACTGACAGCGCGTGTTGGAAGCATTTTCTGGACACTAATCCAAGCACAGAAGAATAGTACTTCAGGCAAAGATGTCCAGGAGCACAAGGATCAGAGAAAAGTATTGCAAGTTTATTCTCACACACACATCTTCTCTGCAGATTTTACTCATATCAAACTGTCGTCTACCTTCTAGCATTGTCAAAAATAATGTAGCCCAGTGTCATCCCTGAAACACGGTTAACTTGTTATTGTCCTGACACCATAGTTCCAGGGGGAGGTAATATCTGGTTCTCCTGTAAATAACTGAGGATAAACACAGGTCCTTGAACAAATCTCAGGTGCTCCAAGCAACAATTTTCAAACACTGGCACAGATATTCATGGGTCACAGGTACTCTCTTACAATTGCAAGTTAGGAAAACAGACCCAGAGGGACAGATTTGCATCCTTCTCCAGCTGAGCTTCCAGATCAGGTGACGTGTGAACAGCTATTCCCAAATCAGGGAAGACACTGTATGTTTGAGCTAAAGTAGATTCATCTGAGGAGACGCTGGCAGGCTGCCATGCATGATATGCAAGAAAAGATTGAGGAAGTTGGGCTGCTGTAGCCTCAGGATGTTTCTCACTGCTGACTATAGCTAACTCATGCAGCAAGACAGAGCCAGTGTCTTCTCCGTGTAGGAAGAAGATAATAAAGAAGAAAGACAAACTGCAAAAAAGTGATATTTTGGTTGCATATAAGAAAAAATATCCCTCCTTGTATCATAGTATCATAGAATCATAGAATAGTTTGGATAGGAATAGACCTTTAAAGGTCATCAAGCCCCTGTAATAAAAAGGGATATCTGCAACTAGATCAGGTTGCTCAGAGCCCCATTCAACTGGTCTTGAATGTTTCCAAGGATGTGGCACCTCTCTGGGCAACCTGTGACAGTGTTTCACCATCCTCATTGTTAGAAAAAAGATTTTCTTATGTCTGACCTAAACTTAGTTTCTTTTGGCTTAAAACCATTACCTCTTGTCTCATCAGTACAAGTTCTGCAACAAGTCTGTCCCATCTAAGAGTACACTTTAGGTACTGAAAGGCTGCAATAAAGTCTCCCTGGAGCCTTCTCTTCTCCAGGATGAACAACCCCAGCTCTCTCAGCATGTCTTTACAGGAGAGGTGTTCCAGTCCTTGTATCATCTTCATGGCCCTACTCTACCCTACATGGTCCACCCTCCAGCTGTCCTATGTCTTTCCTATGTCTGAAGGCAGCAGTCCAGGTGGGGTGCCATGAGGTTTCACAAGCTCTTTGGCAGCAGCACCAGCCACAGAGACATGTATTAATAGACTGTGCCCATCTGCTTTTTCCAGTGTCACTGCCCACAACTGGAAAGAGAGAGGAAAAAATAACCTGTGCTCCAGATTCCCTTACCAACCCATCCCAAAGGCCCAAAGCATCTTTTGAGTGCCCTGTGAAAGTGTTCACACACTGGAAAGGGTGCCCCAGGAGCCTGCAGAGAGAACTTGGAGAACTCACAACTGAGCTGGACACAGCCCTGATGGCCTGACCTAACTGAAGACAGCTTTGCCTTCAGGGGGTTGGTCAGCTCAGATGACCTTTCAAGGTCCCCACCAACAAAAAACATCCTGTGACATCCACTAGGGCAAAGAGAGACAGTGGAGAGCCTGGTCTGGAGTGAAGTGAGTGGCTATGATGGCAAGAACTTCACCTCCTAATTCTATTCTAACTACTCATTCAGGAACACATTATCAATATTGTGGTCTCAGCTCACCAGCAAAATAATCTCAAAAGCAAACAAGTTTAAGAAAACCCTTGGGACACACTGGCACTGGACATCAAGACACACTTTCTTGATCTTCACATGGACATGGTTCCAGTGTCAATGAAGAAACCTGAAAAGGTTGTCCTAAAGAGACAACTCTAATTACCTCCCTTTACTGGCAGCAATGTGCTGTTTATAGAAAATCTTTAAATGAAATTTATTTGTAGGTATAAAGAGTGGAGGAGAGGAGAATTTTTCAAATGTGGTGCTGACCCATGGTTCTAGACATGTGTTGTGTAAAATGATCCTTTCTCAAATTCTTGTTGTGAATCAGACATTAGGCAAGAGAAAAGTGAAGTGGTTCCTTTTTGAATATGTCAATTGCAGTGTCTTCCCCTCAGGTCACTTCTAAGGGGACAGAGAGGAGAAGAGAAAAGGATCTTGTCCAGGATCTTTCTGCAGGAAGCCAAAACTCAGTATCGCATATGAAATATTTTTTTGATTTTCTGAGGAAACATTTCCCAGCCAAATGCTTTTCATTTTTTCAGCACAATTAAAGGAAAAGGAAGAGGTAGGCTTGTTTTGATCAAAATAGACAGCAGATGCTGGAGAAGAAGAATGGGAAAGGTTGTCAACTGGAGCAAAGAGGACAGAACAGCCTGTTGTGCATGGGCACAGCTGGAAAGGACCATGGCTCCACAGCATTTCTGTCTGAGGCTGGAGTCACTTCACCTTTTCATGTGGAAGAGGACCAGCTACAATAACTCTCTCAAAAAGGGAAAAAATAATTCCTAAGCCCCAAGGAATGAAAGACATCAGCACTAAAGTGAAGGCAGTTACTCCCTATAACAGAATTATTTAACTGTTTCCAGGATCTCATTTTACAACTACACCATCCAACTTCTGTGTGACATTTTATCTGCAATTTAGTATATATTCTTGATCGTAATTTTCTCTAAAGGTGTTCAAGATATTTTATACAAGCATAGGAAACAGGAGGTCTTGAGCTGTCTTACTTCCTGTCTTACTGCAGAAAGTAGAAGAAGGGAGATCAAATAATTTGGTGGACATGATCTAACCAGGCACTCCTGCATCTAGGCTTAGAAGTCAGGTGTCTGGAATGATAGCAGAAATCCATACACCCTGGGTAGGTGACCTTCTTCGGTCTTTCTGAAGTACAGCTCCTGTGACAGAGAATGTGTTCTTGTCCCCAGAAACACACCAGGTTATACAAGATTGTTAAAAACTCCCGCACCAGCCAAAACAAACCACAGCAAAACTCCCCACTTCATTGGAAAAAGCGCTTTTGATCAGACAGCATACGCCCTGAGGTGGTAGGAGAAACTCAGCAGAAATTTATAAATGTTGCTAAAATTTGTGTTTGTTGTTCTTTCTTAACAGTGACAGAAGTGTAGGTCTACTTGTCTTATGCAACTAAGGTAATTAGGAAAATCTTTCAAACTTGCAGTAACAGGCAGCAAGTTCTTATTTCTGAGTTCTTATTCATTGTTCCCCTACCCAGTAGATTTCAGTGGGGCTGGCAGCCTCCAAGCTTGCAGAGACAAGCATGTGGCAACCTGGGTTCAGTGTGACAAACAACACATAGAAGAAATACCCTCGTGTTCTTAGTATTGCCTTGTTAATGACTGACCTAACACAGTCCTGCTTTGTGCACTACCATTTTTTTGAGATCCCCACTGAATAACATGTATACACACATGTACAGCTACTACAGCTTCTTCTACTAAAGGCCCCGTCAACTAAAAAGTGCTACTACTGCCTGTGATGGTCCCCCAGACACTTTTTCGACACAACAAATGTTATAATCTTTTGCTCTGAGAGGAAATATACCCCAGCTTTTCCAAGAAAGTGCAAACCAAAGCATCCCAGCACAAAGGAACCACTCCATCAAAGGGCAAGTGTGAGAAGTTCTCTTTATTCAGTACCATTATATGAAGTTATTTCTAAATTAAAGCCTTTCACTCTAAGTTGAAGAATAAACACAAATATTAGCTGAGCTGGTCTTGATGAGTTTCCTAGAACCTTGGGGTTTGTCATTATCATGGCTGAAAACAGGGAGAGAAAAGGAAAATTTGCCATTCTTTCTCCTGTTGTTCAGAGGGGAAAAAAAATAAAAATCAATGAATAGTTCCCCTGAAAGTGGTATGCATCAAAAGCAGCAAAGACTGGCTATTAACGAATGTCCTTTGTTACAACTTGAGCAGAAATGTCATACCATAGAAAATACTTAAACAATTTCATACAGGAGTGAGGAGAGATTTTCTATTTGAGCAAAGGAGAAAAAAGGCAAGGACTTCAACATGTTCTTTTCTGACTTACCAGACTGACTTAATTTTTATGGAGATTATTATAAACCACAGATACTCCCAGCATCTCCTCACTCTTGCTTTGACATCTCATAAATTCCACATTTTCACACCAGCATCTGCTGAAGGCAGGTTTTATTTACAGTTCTGCACTTCCAGCAAAGCCAGCAAAAAATGTTTTTTGTAATGGTTTGAGTAGCAGAAGGTTAAAAATCCTCCTGGAGTCTTCAACAACAGACTGGCACCTCAATAGTTGTGCCAGGGCACCACTTCTGCTCTCCCCAATGGCAATGGGAGATGGACACAGCTCCCAAAACAACCTGCTGCCTCTGGCTTTCCTGACACCTGATGTCAGCTCTGTGGTGGTGTGGACCACTTCATGGCACAAGTGAACATCACACTGCAGTCCTGTGCCACGCTGAGGTGAGCACTGGCATGCAGACCCCTGCCGAGGCAGGGCTGATCTGTGTGTTTTTTAAAATCCAGTTCCTCCAGTCTTGTTTCACTGTGTTACATGGCTGCTGCTCAGCAGCAGTCCAAAACTCCTCCTGCTAGCAAGGCTGAGGGTGGGAGCACATCTCATCCTGCTCCAGACCACGTCCCATCACACCCAGAGGAGGAGAGGGCTGTTGTGGGCAGTTATGCAGGCAGCTTGTGGGTGCTGAGTGCCCTGGGTATGCACTGAGACACATTCCTGGTGTCTGCTGCTCCCTGCTCTCGTCCAGCAGAAACCTGCCGGTACCACCTCAATGCCTGGTTTTCTCCGTGAAGCACTGGAGGATGAGGAAGTCACTGCTCTTCCTCCTGCACATGACCCTGCATCCCAGTGGTGCCCTTTGCCTTCCATGCAGCAGCAACCAGATCTTTGTCAGCCTTGGAAACACCAGTGCATCCTTCCAGGAATGCCTCCCCCTCCATCCAGGGGAAGATGACCTACTGTATATTTTGAATTACTGACATTTTTGGAGGAAAAGAGATAAGGGTCTTACCTCTTTTTTTTAGGAAATCAGAACCCTTTTTTTCCAGAGAGGGCTAGATATCATGACCCCTGTCTCTAATGACTGTACACTTGGACTTCCAGCACTGTCCTGTGTCTCTGTGATTCATAACAAATCTGGGGGGCTGCATTCATAAACATGTATTTCTGAGCCCTTGAAAAATTCTGCTACAAATCAGAAGAGCCCTTTCAGCCTTAATTGGGATAAGGCTGTTTTCTGCTGTAGTGCAGAGTAATAGAAGAGCAGGATGAAAAGTGGTTAGAGGCATGGGGAAACTTTCATAGGAAGACAGCTTGCAAAGAGAGAACCTGTCTAGTTTGCATAGGAAATGAGTAAGAAGGACATGCTACATAAAATATGAACAGGCTAGAAACAGTAAGTCCTTAGTGCTTTCTTCTAGAAGAGAAATAAGATGTTCAGTGAAGCTGATACTCAGTAAATGCAAAACCTAGGGAAAAAAAATGCAATTTTCACACAGCACACAGTTAGCTTGTGAAACTCAGGATTTAATCCAGGAGCTCAGCAGAATCCAAGGAGGTAAAGTGTGCTGTACAGAGGAGGATACTGTCAAGTACTATGGCAAAGGTTGAACTTGCAGCAGGAAAACTACAAGAATTTGGGAGGGACATGAACTGTCTTGTTCCAGGACATGAGACACTCACTAATACTAAAGGCAGAAGATTCACCTGGGGTTGTTTATTTTACAATAGCTTGCTGCAGGTTGTATGTTCTGTCCCTTAAAGACAGAGGCAGCCAGAGCTATACTACCAGGAGCTACGTTCTCTCAGGGCCATAGTCCCCTGTGGATTCCATACATTCATTTCTGGGAATGGCAGCACAGCTGTGGAGCATCATCCCACACACATAACATGGGTTTTAGCAGTTCCCAACATAAACCCATCCCACAAGGCAGGTGAGAGATGAGTGGAATGTGCAAAACCAAGAGAGACTTCAGTAACACAGGCATGACCTCTGATCCAGAAGTATTAAAATGAAGCATGTTTTAGAATCTCTAAATTTATGCCATTGCCCAGTCTGACTCCCATAAGAAGGTCACAGACTATTACTCATTTATGACCATAGTGAGGGTAATAACTCCTGCTTAAGTAAAAGATAAGTTTTAGAAAAGCAACCAGACTTCTTCTGAGTAATTGAATTAAAACCTCTTTCCTCTTGTCTATTCATGTTTAATTTTCCATATTTCTGTTTCATATATATATATATATATATATATAGATAGATATATAGATAGATATATAGATATATATATATAGATATATAGATATATATATATATCTGTGAGATGGAATACCCTTTGTTGTAAGTGAACAAAACCCCCATTATTATATCTTGGTGGCAGCAATAAATCTTGCACCTCAGAGAAAACATACAGTACAGTACAGACTCAGTCACAAAATGATGTTTTTTCTTGGTACTAATATAGGATTTTATATATTAGAAGCACTGTGGCTAATATTAGCTAATGATAAGGTAATTAAGCCAAATTTAGATGCCAATATAATTTCTTTTTTTTTTTCTGAAAGGTTTTAAGCTTTATACAGACTATGCTGCTCAATTAGCTGAACTCTCATTAAATATTGCAGTCTGTTACTCATTGTCTCAGACAGAAAAAAACAACATTATTAACCACTGATGGCATTTGATACAAATAATAGCTTTAGTGGTTGTCTGTCTTTGTCAGGGATGACAACCAGCAATTCCTTCTCCACATTAATTTTAATGATGACTTCTACTATGAAACCCAGACATAGTGATGAAAGTTCTCACTTGCACAGAGCCAGGGGAACAAGGATGGCCTCGTGGGCTTTTTTTCTTGTCTTTTAGGGGCTAGCTAGTAGTGAATTTTGTAATTCACTTTGATTGTCATATCTAGTCTTTTATCAGTTGTGCAACAGGTCCTAGTGAGACTGTGGAAATTTGGCATTTTGAGGACTGAATTTTCTCAGACAGTCCTCTCCCTCTTCAAGAGCTGCTACTACTTAATACTGATAATCTAACATCAGACTTTCACGGATCAGACGGCCCTGATCTTCTCAACCACGGCTCTCCCTTGCATCATGTTTGTCTGCACAGGGTTTGGTCACCCGCCCCATAAAAATTGATGGAAATGGCCTTGTCTTTAGTCTTGTCAATGTTATACCACACTGGGACACCCACTGATTTTATACTTAGCCATGCTGTGGCAGTCATCAGGGTTAACAGCCCCAAGAGCATGGAGATGTCCCACTGAATCTCTTGGGTGTATAGGTTCTTTCCAACACAGGTATTTGTCAGCTGCAAGCACACGCGTAAGGTGGAGCAGGTACAGCTGTGACCTTCTGAGTTTCTCTGCATTTCACTGCAAGTTCAGCACCTCTTTTTCCCCCCAGCTGCACCCAAAGCTTTTAGGGACCACTGATATCCACTGGGACCACTCTGCCAGCTGTGAGCGCACCACAGGCTCAGTGAGAGCAGCAGCACTGGGATGCACTGAAGGTGACTCCTCATCAAGGGGCGACTCACCAGGTACCTCCTGGATGAGCCACCGTCCTCAGGGGTGCTTATGCTGTACCTTGCTGCAAAGTTTGATTCTTCCCATTTATGTGAGGTTCATGTCACCTCTGGGAAAGAGGAAACAAACTCTTTTATGGGAGAGTTTCCATATCTTTTCTCATACTGAAATTCTCAGTCACCAGGAGGGCTGTCAAATTTCTCTGCACTTCAGCTCAGGAGAAAACAGCTCTGGGCCCTGGGCCATACTGGCACAGTTTTGCAGTTACAGCTTTCAGAGCATCCACACCTGCCTCTGTGTTACCAGCTTGTCACTTCTGGACTGCAATTCCAAGTACTGGTGACATGGAAGTGGGGGAGAGCAGCAGGTGTTGCACGAGTTGGAGGGAGTGAGCTGGAGCTGGCCATCAGCTGTGACAGACTGCCTTGCCTGTTCTTACCCAGAGCAATGATCTCACCTTTCCATCTAGCTCAGCCACTCTACCTTTGAAGGCAGGGAAATTGATATTTCTGCTGGTTTTGTCTGCCCTACCAAAGAGCATTTCGTGCATGAAAATATGAGATAGGTTTTTGTCCAACACTTACGGACAATTGTCCCAGACACAGCCCCAGAGAATCCTTAAAATAAACGAAGCCATTAATGGATGACTATGTTTTGAAGGTACTGCATCCAGTTATCAAAAGCACTTTGGTGATGCCATTCCAGTGCAGCACATTGAATTTCTTCTGGTGTTCAGATCCATTACAGGACAACCCAAATGGGTCTTTCTGTACCCCTACAGTGTCACTGCTCATGAGCAAATAATCCAAACTCTGAAACATAAAGACTGGCTATGTCACCCAGCACTGGTGAATAGCATGGAGCAGATCCAACACCCTGGTCATGTAACATCCATTAAGATGACAGAAACCAGGTTTCATGCCCTACACTAATTATTTTTGCACAGTTGGATGTGTCATCCCTAGGACAATATAGTTCTTGTATCTACTTAGTCTTTTATGTGCACACAAGCTCAGTGAAGTCCTTTCAAAAAAATTTGGAATGCAATATTAATAACAAAAACATTATGATCTATGGAACAGAGTGCATGCTTGCATTCCTGCCCAAAATCCAGGAAGAGTATTATTAGTCTTATCTAAATAGAGCTCTTCATTTTTCTCTGTACTCTTTCTGAAATGCAATCTGCCTCACAAAAAAGGCAGCAATTATCCTCATTTTTTGATTCTTTTTTATTCAGTTCTCCTCTGGTGCTCATGAGCATTCGTATAACACATCTGATGTTGATGGAGGTCTTTGGGTGTAATCACATAGAATTCACTGCTCAGAAACCTGGCAATGCCTCTGTTAATTCTCTGTGCTATAGATGTACACGTTGCTCTACCCAGTGTAACCTAATGATAATGAGTTTGCCACATAGGTATGATTTAATACTGGGATAAACACCTTGATTATGGTGTGGCAGAGGTCTAGATCTGCTTTTCAAAACACTTTATTTCATAAATTATCTATTTACTTTCTTGTCACTATGTGAAAAAGGCTGTTTATTTTCCTGCCGTAGTACTGAAGAATTATTGTTTTGATGACAAAAGAACTGAGCGTGGGAATCAGGGCACCATTTCCAAAACCAAAACTGAAGGGATGATCTGAGAGCCACAAACCAACATTTCTGCTGTTCATCCTGTTAGATATAAATGGTACAAAAAGGAGGTATGACCATGGTTTTAGCATAGGAAAATAATACCTTGGGAACTGCTAAAATCCATCCTCACCCCTGGAGCTGTTCAAAGCTTGTCTGGACCCAGGCAGCCCATGTACCCTGGTCTGAGCTGACACAGCTTCCAGTGGGCAATTGGATAAATAATCTTCACACATCCCTTCTGACCTAAATAATTCTTTGATTCTCTATTCTCTCAATGATGAGAAAAACGCATGAATGCCACATAATAACTAAGCCTAAAAATTCATTGCCACTGGACATCATTCTGATCAAAAGCAGAAATTATTTTAAAGATAAAAGCTACCTCAATTGTGGGAATACCAATAGCAATTAAATATCAATGGCAATTAAATGTAATAATTTGTGTTCAACCTCTAGCACTGGAAGTCTCTGCAGTTTAAATTACATGAAGCTAAAAGCTGCTACCTCAAGACAGCTCAGTCTTGTGAGCTTGGGCTTCTCCTGCATCCACTTCCTCTGAATTTCTGCTAAAGCTGCTGAAAGGGTGGTAGCATTAAGGGGGCTTTTATCCTGACTAGTGTAGCTGCTTTTATGTACAAAAGTGATGAAAGTGAATGGTGCACGAAGTGGTAAGCAATGCAGCAGCAATACCAGTGTGAAGCAAGGCTTTTTGAAGCTAATCGTCTTCAATTAACCTTTCACCTTTGACTGTTACTGCCAAACGGTTACTGCCAAAAAATGCCTCTTGAATATTCATTTAAATTAACTTCCTTTGGCCTGGTTTTGTCCTGATGGGATTTGCTTTATCTGAGCACTCACACAGGTTGCTCTGGCAGGGAGGGCTGTGAATGGGACTTCAGAGCTGTGCCCCCAGTTGTTTGTGAATGAGAATCTTTCGATTTATTCAAAAACGTGGATGTCAGAAGCAACACACTGGAGCAGCATGGGCTTTTTTGAGCAGCCTCAGTAAAACAACTTGATTTCCAGGGAGTTGTTATTGGCCCAAGGGGATTTTAAAAGAGAAAGCTGGGAATATTGTTTGGCTACAGAACCAAACAAAATTAAAAAATACGTGAAACTACACAGTCAAGGGAGAGAAGATTAAACAACCCAAGTAAGTCTTATCATTGCAAATCGTTTGCACGTATTTTTCCCACTGGGTTGAACATTACCTTTCTCATAATCCATCACGCATTTTGGAAAGCAAGAGGTTGTTTAGTGACTGAAACCTGCAGTCTCACACTTTCCTAGTTCATATATTCACTTCTTCACAGTCTTCTTGAACATCCCTGCAGAAATTCCATGAGTTGGCCCAGTGGGTCAGAAGTGCTGACTGACATGGAGAGATATGTCCCCAGGACTGAGACATGCAAAGTAACTGCATTGGAAACCCTGTGCTTAAAATGCAGTCTTGATATTTTTGCTTTCTTACACCATTTTGCCCACAGTGTCAGGCTGCTTCGCTCCAAATAAACCAGAATCATATCTGGCCCCATATAACTTTTCTTACAAGACAAAGCTCAAAGAGCCTTGTGTGGTGGGTTGTCCCCAGCTGGATGCCAGGTTCTCACTACAACTGCTCTATCATTCCCCTCCTCAGGTGGTCAGGGAAGAGAAAATCCAACAAAAGGCTTGTGGGTCGAGATAAGGACAGGAAGAGGTCACTCACCAGTTACCGTCAGAGGTAAAACTGCCTCAGCTTGGGGAAATTAATTTATTAACAATGAAATCAGAGTGGGGTAATGAGAAATTAAAAATCAATCTTAAAACACCTTCACTCCGCTCCTCCCTTTTCCTGAGATTAACTTTATTCCTGGTTCTCTCTCTCCCTTCCCCACAACCCCCTTCTTTCCTGCACCCCTCACCAGCAGTGCAGGAAGACAGGGAGTGGGGGCTGTGGTCAGTTCATCACACATTGTCTCTTCAGCTCCTTCCTCTTCAGGGGCAGGACTCCTCATACTCCTTCCCTACTCCAGTGTGGAGTCTCTCCCATGGAAGACAGTCCAGTTCTTCACTAACTGCTCCACCATGGGTCTCTTTCCATGGAGTGCAATCATTCAGGAACTGTTCTGTCAACAAACCTACTTCAGCATGGACTCCTCTCTTCATGGATTCACAGGTCCTGCCAGGAGTTTGCTCCATCACAGGCTTCACAGCCTGCTTTGGTAACATCCAGTGCTCTGGTGTGGGTCTCCTCTGTGGGCTGCAGATGGATCTCTGCTCCACCATAGACCTCCATGGGCTGCAGGGACACAGCTGCTTCACCATGGCCTGCACCACAGACTGCAGGGGAATCTCTGCCCCAGTGCCTGAAGCACCTCCTGTTCCTCCTGTGCTCACCTTGGTGTCTGCAGGGTTATTCCTCTCACATAGTCCCTCTCCTCTTCCCTGGTGCACTTTCAATTTGCACAGGTTTTTGATTCCTTCTTAACTCTGTTATCCAGAGGCACTACCACCATTGCTGATAGGTTCAACCTTGGCCAGCTGGTGTTGTATCTTTTGGACACAGGGGAAGCTTCTGAAAGCAGAAGACAGCCTAAAGCCCTGCCACTACTCAAACCTTGCCACACAAACCCAGTACACCCTGGCAGTGTGTACCAAACCCTCCTAGCCCCTACCTAAGTGGAAAACTGACTGCCCTACAGAACTTCACATGCAGCATGCAATAGACTTCTTGACAGCTCCCCAGTCATTGGAAACCCACATAACTATTCAAGGCACATTTTGTTCCTCCACAAATCATCCACACATTTCCTTTCCTCCATAAATGCTGTGATAACAGCTGAAAAGTGAAAGCAAAATAAAGCTGTGTGATACATGTGAAATGCAAAATGGTTGCTCTATGCTGGTACCATTTGTACAGCCCTTTTCCCCTCTCACCCACAAAAAGGGGGTCATCAGTAGAACAAGGCAAGAACAAAAGGGAGGATGATGCCTTGTATTAGATGCACTGGTACAGTCCATCTAATACATCAGGTACAGTTCACCCTGACAGCAGATTATTTCAGCCATATTGGAACATACCACACTCAGAAGTTCAGAGATAATAAAAAAAGGGAGACACACAGAACTACCAGGCTGTCACTAGGGTCTCCTGCATAGGAAACAAATCCTCTGTTTCCTGAACAAGATGCAAACAGAAACCAACATCAGCTCAAGGACAAGAAGGATTCAGGAGAAGCAGAAAGCCACAGCTGAAGAGAGCTCTTAGTTCAGAGCCTGGTCCTGTCAGACAACATGTACAGTGAGGAAGGGCTAGCAGCCTCATGAGTCCATTAGAGAAAACAAAACAAACCAATGAAATCACTATTACTAAAGAGGACAGCACTGTGTGTCTTTCAGGATCAGGAGTATGGTTTCTGCTCAGAATAGCCATCAAAAAGTGCTGCATAAGATGGAAAAAGGTACAACCACTTCCTTAGGGTGAAACAGCTCCTGGACATGAGGGGCAGCCACAAACCTTTTCTGTACTGAAAAGCCCTGCAAGCTTGCTGCCTTCCTGGAACAGGTGGTCATGAAAGCCGGTGAGAGAGGACCTCTTTTTTGCACATTAGTGCACTTGCCTCTGATGTGTTGACACCTGGAACTTTGTAGAGCAGCAAGAGAACAGTAATTGCCAGATGATTCATTGGAAGATAAATACTTTGGTGTTAGAGCCCTTGTGTGACTCTTCATCATTTATTCAAGGCTCTGGAATCACAGGGAGAGGATGTGGTTTAGGCATGAAGGGTCTGATCTGGAGGTGAACAGCTGAAACACTGTCTCTGTGTACACACAGATGTGTACACACAGATGTGGACACACATGAATAAGTACACAGGCATGTAAATTTGTTTTCACATAAATTTAATTTTATACCAAACATCTGTGGAGAAGGATCAGGCTGAATCTCTGTTTAAAGCAACAACATGGGACTGTAACCTCATTTTTCTTATCTGCCTTAAATTAGATAAAAGTCCTTGTCCCATTCCCTATCTGTAGGAGTAGAGAATCTTCCTCTATCCCTCTGAAGATTCATCTTAATTGTAATGACATCTGTTCTGAGAATGCTCTTTTTTCTTTTTTGAGCTAATTCCAAATCCCTCGGGGGTTAAAATTCACTCATATCAAATAGGAAAGGAGTCTGTTCTTTGTGCAAGTGGTTAAGACTACGTAACATCAGATCTGGCTGTCAGATCTCTAACACATGACTGAGAATAATAATAATCATGAGAGAACATATTGCACATCGTCTTTGGTCCAACCAAAACAATCCCCAGGCTCTTTCTCTGTGCCCTGTGGCCCCAGACAGAGCTGAGATGGTTAGATCAGGGTGAGGATGATCATGGCCCCTGTGGTGGAGCACAGCAGGGCTGGGCTCATCAGCATGCCGACAGAGGCCCATCCCAAAATGGAAAGCACCACAGAAGGCTCATTTTAATGCTCTAGAGATGAATAAGACTGCAAACCAAAAAATATATCATTATCTGGGCACATCTTGTAATTCTTGTTCAAACATTTTGAATAATTTGCTGCTACTTTCAACTTCTCTGTCCCCCATGTGGCAGTTTTTGACAAAGGCGAAACAGTAAATGATCTATTCTTGGAACATTTTCCATTGCTTATTCAGACCAGACTCTAATTCAAAGGACAAAAAACCCCATACAATCAGGGGTATGAATAGGACTGTCTGGTGGAAATCAGTCCGCCGTTTAGTAGCAGACTGGTTACGGCTTGTTACCTCTCACCCCTAGAGCTTTGGGGACAGGGAAGGAACCTTCCAGGGAGGCAAGATGAGTCAAAGATCACTCTCATTAAATACAGCTTGATCACACATCTGTCACTGACCACTTAGAAATGATAAGAAAAAGCAAGGAAAGGCACAACCCCCCCCATCTTTTTCCTACCTGCATGCCTGTCTGGTAATAGGATGTATCCAATGCAGCAATGTCTCAAAACTGCCATGAAAGATCACTTGGGATTTTTTATATGATATAAACCCTGCTCTGAAGTTTCTGAAATTTTTGTTACTATCAAGACTATCTGCACTGCCATTACTAGATATGCTGAAAAAGGAGGGACCACTTGTCTTTGCTCTCCTGTGAGCTGCTGTGGGGCTAAGCTGATCCCCTGCCAGCTGAACAGAAAGACTTATGCATTTTCCAGGGACAAAACTCCCCATTCACTGGATACAGATGTGGGCAATGTTTGACATACAGGATTTTGTATACATTTTTTAAATGTCAAAGGTGTATAGAGAGGGGATCCACTTCCAGAGGAAAATAGTGATTTTGGTGTTCATGGGAATCATAGAATCGTGGGAATGATTTGGGTTGGTAGGGACTTTTAAAGGTCACCTCGTCCAACTTCTGTGCAATTATCAGGGACATAAGTAAAATCAGGTGGCTCAGAGCCCCATTCAACCTGACCTTGAGCGTTTCTAGGGAGAGGTCACCCACCACCTCTACAACCAATTTGTTCCAGTGTTTCACAACCCTAACTGTAAAAATCTTCATCCTTATATCTAAATTGATTCTCTTTCAATTTAAAACCATTTCCCCTTGTCCTACCACAACAGGCCCTGCAAATAATGTTTGTCTTCTTCTTTCTTGTAGTCCTTACTAGGTACTGGAAGCTCGGATAAGGTCTAACTGAAGCCCTCTCGTCTCCAGGCTGAACAATACCAGCTCTCTCAACCTGTCCTCACAATAAAGTTGTTCCATCCTTCTGTTCATCTTCATAGCCCTCCTCTGGATTCAATCCAGCAGGTCCAAGTTGTTCATGTAGTGAGGACCCTAGAGCTGGATGCAGCACTCCAGATGAGGATCTCACCAGAGTGGAAAACAAAGGGTGACTTTTTTTATCCCCTCAAAACAAAATCAAACCCAAAGCACTAATATTCATGTTTAAACAATAAAACATTTGTTGCCTACAAGTAACTATCTGACTAATTCTGATCATAAACACAACCCATCAATATAATTCTTTTTTCTCTGATTAATTCAATTGCATTTTTCTATGCATGCAATAAGTGTTAATAAAACCATGCTGGGGGGGGACTGAGAGTGGCTTGTGTCATGTATTGACACTTCCTTATTCGCAGAAGATGCCAAGAGATTATTGAAGCACTTTATCATTGTTTTGGGCTGGCACAGGGTGGTTTCAGCCATGCTGTGACTTACAGGTATCCCCTTGTTCCAGGGCTCAGCTGGGAGCTCTCCAGTGGAGCAGTGGGTGTGGCCGAGATGGCTTCACCCCTCACCTTGCCTCTGGTCCCCATGGCAAGTGTCAGCTGTTGCTCTGTGCTTTGCTTTTATTGCACCCAAGCTCCATCCACACTAAGGAGCCATCTCAGCACATTAACAGGGTACAGACCATGGTCAGTTACTGATGCTCCCACAGTTTTCTAGGAAAAATCTCTGACTGCAAGCAAGGGTTTAATAGAATTGTCAAGCTGATTTACAAATAAGACTGCTCTCTGGTGCAGATGATGGTGCTGATACAATCTTTGTGGCTTGGAGTTCACTTGCAGCATGGATGTTAGAGCATATTTATTTGACAAAGGGAAAGAAAATAATTACTTGGGTTACTGCTGGATTTGTTTGAGGTTGATGCACCAAGTCAGGCCAAAGCAAAGTCCCCATGTGGTGTTGCAGATAAATGATGGACGGATTGGTCTTCTCTGGGCAGAGTGCCAGGGCATGTCCTAGGGAGCCCCACTACTCTGTTTTAAAGGCTGTAGTAGTAAATAAAACGAGGATAAACTGACCTGCTGAGTAGATACAAGGAGCCCATTTACTCTGTATTCCCTAAACTGGAAGCAGATAATCTCCTTTATCTTTGTTTACACTCAGCTGCACACAGGTTTATTGGGAGGAAAGCAGCTTTCCCTGTGGCTCAGAATGTAATTATTGCGAGATTGTCCCTGTGCCTCCCAAGGCTCCCAGTCAGCAACTGAGTCACAGGCACTGCCAGCAAGGAGAGTTGCCAGGAGCCTCTCAAGGCTGTGCTGGCCCTTTGCACTTCACATGGTGACAGGCTGGTGAAACGAGTCCTGCTGTCCTGCTGTCCTGCTCCTGGGGAGAATAGCAGTGGAGAAATGCAAAATCAAGCTCTTTAGCATCAGTTCTTTAATTCTGTTTTACTGTCTTCTGTAGGTGTGACTAATTCCCTCCTTCACTGCTGCTGTTGTGAAGTGTTTATACTCTCTCATCTCTCCCATCAAGTGTTTCTCCTCACCCTGAGCAATCATTCTACAGTGCACAATTCAGGTTTTGCATGTCTAGCTTTTTCTTCTCCTCATGTTTCTCTTAATTCCTTGCTGCCTGGGTAATTTTCTCTTTGCCTGTCTTAGCACTTTTTAACTACTTTTTCACACAGTTTTGTAAAGAGAGAGAAATGGAAAAGCAGGATCATGGGGCACCCTTGTCTGCAAAAGCCCCACCCTGTCCATCACCCTCATCCTTGGATAGCTCTGGTAATCTCCATCTCTGTGTAGCACAACAGCACAGGCTCTACAGAGTATACAGAAGACTGCCCAGTGTCTCTGCCTAGAACCCCTTGCACTGGACTCAAGAATGTGTATTTTTAACCCTTTGCATTGTAGACAAAGTCAATCCGACTTTTGTCAGACACACTTTAGTTATTATTAGTGTTAGTTATTCTGATTGCTTAGCTTTCAAATTCTGACTACCAGAGAAATTGCGTGAGCTCTTGAGTTTGGTGTGGAGTTTTATTTCTAACTTTTTTTCCTTTGGAATCAGACCAAAACAATTAAACTGACTTCAAATAAGTATTTCAAGCTCCATTACAGATTTCAGGTCTGGTTTAAGATAGTTGTGATGATTGTGGAAAAGGATTGAAGATAGGCAGACTTACAAAAAACAGAGATGAATACACTATCAGGAAACCATGACAGGTGAATAAATTGTGGAGCAATACAAATAATCAGAATGAGGGAGGACGGTAATCATAACTGCCAGTGCTGACAGCAATTTCATACCAAAGAAGCACTGTTCAGTGGAGAGATAAGATCAGCCACAAACTAATAAAAGAACAGTATGAACGAACTGTACACTGAGCCAGAGGAAGCAGCTGATAGGCTCAATATCTGCTTAGACTCCTCTGCAATAAAGCTCTACTATGTCTCAAGGGTGGCAGGGATGGGTGAGAGATACCCATGTGCTCCTTTAAATGGGTTTTCTGACATTGAGGCCACAAAGCATAGAGGCAATGAAGAGATAGATAACATTCAGCTCTGCTTTCTCTGCTCCTGGCACTGACTGAGATTTGCTGTCCTGAACCCAGGAAAATCAGAGGACAGCTCTTGGCTTTGGGATGGGATGAAGACTCATTCAAATGCCTTTTTACATTCCTCATGGCAGTGAAGGGAAAAAAATGTTCCTGCATTGAAGGGTTCATGTTTGATAGCCATACTGGGGTTTGGACATGCTAGTTACTTGTCTACAAGCCATTAAGTATGCTGTTCCCCTGCACAATCAACAGATTTACGCTTCTGACCCAATCAGCTTTGTGGTTTATATCTGATAGCAGACTTTGGCTTTATATCATTAAGAACCAGCAAATTAATAGAAAATTATCCCATTTCTTGAACAAATTAGAGGACTGTCATCAGTGTCTGAATGAGAGAAAAATGCCTGGAATCATCTTTATCTAATCTAATTTGAATTTGTGTGCAGTTGTTAAAGAATAATCTATGCACCTCTAGCTGTAATCATTCAAAATGGTGAAGCCATGGCAAGCATTTTCTATACAGGTCTACACAAATAACACCAATTAACCTGCCCTGATCAGTTCTCTGGAGAGAAAAAAATGTTATTGAGGAGTTCTCTCATTAGTAACAACTGCCAAGAGAGAATTTTTCCCTGAAAAAAACCCCAAAAAAACATAACAAAAGATTGCCATAAGAAGAAAAAGACAATGAAGTGTCAGGGAGAAGAACCAGCCAAGTAACAACTATATTTCAAAGTTGTGATTGCAATTTTCAGTAGGAAGCCAAGAAAATGAGATTAATTTGCCAAGGATGCTCTCACTACTGTGAACTCAGTACTGGTCTGCCAGTTTCCAGACACTGGGACTTCCTTCCTGCAGGCATGAACAAAAGGTGGTGGCTGGTCATTAGCTGGTCTGAAGATGAGAGTGGGATCCGGCTTTAGTTCTTGCTGGATTATTATCTCCTCTTAATTAAAATGACCTATAACAATATTTCTCCTTTAGAAGAAAGAGCCTTTGAAAGCTGTTAAACCTTAAGACTAGGTAGGAGAACTTTCGTCCTCAAAATTTTAAGAAAAGGGAAGGGTCATTTCTCCAAATTAGAGAAGCAAATCCAGGAGTATATTTGCTGACTGGTTCCAGAAAGGAAATCTTTATGCTTGAGATGAAGCCAATTAGTGAGGCTCATGACTATATGTTCCACAAAGAGTATTTTCTGAGAGGAGAGAAAAAAGAAAAGCCAGTGGCAGATTTTGAAAAGGTGACTATTTTCTCTATTTTCTTGTCCTTCTTTCCATAGTAGGCACAAAAATAGTAGGGCAAAGCCTTCAAGATGTTGCATTGTCCTGAGCCCACTGCTCTTTGGATAAACATGCAGACTCCCAAGTGGTGTTCTCCACCAGCCATATCCCCCGCATAGGGCCCACCAAAGTTTGCTCAAGCCTATGTCACAGACCTGAGAGTAAGTGGCTTGTTTTCAGTGACTTGAATGCTGGAACTGACTCATATTCTCTATTTTGTTTATATACCCATCATATTTGCTTCCCACTTATGCATCACTCCAGCTTATGTCACGAAATAAGAAAATGAAACAGACTTGTTAGAGACCAAATATGATCTCTGGTTTGACTCAGCAGTGTTTATGTGGAGCTACCCCAACATAATATGGCACATTGATAATGACAGAAAGGACAGGTTATAACAATTTTCCAGTCTGTACCTCCCCCCCTGAAAAAAGCCCAACCCATTGACATTAATTGTCATCCCCTGACATCTTCATTAATAACAGAAATAGATACTTGTGAACATGTCTTTTAGATCTGAGTTCAAATTTTAAGACTCCCTGCAAAAGATTGCTGTTTTCTCCCATCTGTAGGAGTGATGCTCGTGACAGGTACTACCTCTCCCTCCACAAATGCTCTTGCTCATTGCTTCACATATGGGAAAAGATCATCCCAATTTCACACTTCAGATGTCTGCAAAAGGCTGAATCATCTTTATCTCTGGCTCTGACTATGGCTGGTTGTTTTAAGCTCTTGTGCAGGTGCTGATGGATGAAGCCATCGGGAGCAGGGTTTCCCACTGTGTGTGGTGGGTGCCTTGCCTAGGCAGGGGCTGGCTGACTGCACCCATCACCAGGTGTGGCTGTGTCTGCAGGGGGTGGCAGGTGAGTCCACAGGGACAGCAGCTGCACAGAGTTCTTCCCTAGCATTTGTGTGGGGACCAAAAAGGGATCTGGCAGCCAACAGAGCAGATTTGTGTAGCCAACAGAAACTGGCAATGAAGGCAGTGGCTCCAGGAAAACAAACACAAATATAAGAGGCACAGCAACAACATGATTCTATGGCAAGGATGGGAAATGAACTATCAAACTGACTCAAGCAATCAAGCACAAGCCAGCTGCACAGGGCGTCCTTCAGCTTGGGAGGGAAGATGGGCAAAATACCCCTTTCTTGGCCCTGGAATCATAATATGCTGTGAGGGCAGCAAATTGCTAGCACAGGAAGAAATGACCAGCTTAGGGCGTGGTCCTGGTGAGGGCCTTTTGCCAAGATGGGAAATAGCAAGGACACTGGACCTCCTGCCTAAGAATTATGCAATTGATAATGTGTTGCATGGCAAATTTTTGGCTAAGGTGATACTGAAACCCAAATCTACTGGGTCTAAATCCTCTGCCTTATTCAAGTATTTGACCACCTTCTCTCTATTCCTTTCCCTAACAGAAGCATTGGTATCAGAGTGGCACTGCCTGGTTAACAGAGTGGAAGCAGCTAAAAGAAGGGTCCTGATGTTACTTCTCCTCAGATACAGCAGGGCTGAATCCCCAGGACTGAACACCCAGCTGGGATTGCAGCAGAGGTGCTGGGGCTGGATGCTGGAGCCACATTCTTGGCCTGAGACAGTCTCTGTATGTTTAATACAGGGTGCAAAAGAACCTCAGAATGGCTGAGCTAGGTGGCCTGGATTGTATCTCTGTGGAAACAAAACCAGATCATCTCTTTCGCTCTAGACACTCTGCCAAGGCAGAGACCATGCTGGACTCTCACCAGCAATATGGGAGATGTAGCCAAATTCAAGACAAACATTGACATCAGCTTTTGAATCCTAACCAGCCTGTGCAAAGATACCCTTATTTACACTTTGTTTTCCCTCCAAGCCCATATTCTCCAGAGGGCTGGGAACAAGCTGCTTTCTCACGCTGCATGAGAGTGGAGTTAGGATGATCCAGAGTCTGGGAAGAAGGGAACAACACATCTTAATAGGGTCACATGGTCTTTTCTAACCTTTTATTTTTCTATGGACCTTCTGTTTTGTTGTGTCTAACAGGGTTTCTGGATGATCCCAAAAACACAAGTCAGAGCAGTACAGCAATTTGTGGAAAACACGTCACCCCAGTACAGCTCACACTGCGTTGCTCTTTTGTAGGCTTACATGGATCTCAAAACAAATTGGACCCACATTTCTGCAGCATTCAACTCCTCTTTCATTTTCTCTCCACCTCAGTATTGCACTTGTCTGTCTTGTGACAAAAGAGATGTCCCTACGGCTTCCAGTTGGGATATTACAGACACAGCATAGGACCATAGCCACTGTGCTGTGTAAGTTCCCTTAGGGTTAAAAAAGAGCAATGAGATGACATGCAATGAGAATAATGACTTTGTGCTATCAGACGTTTCTTGGGAAGGCAACCATGCCATCAGATTTGCAGGATTTTAAGCTTTTCAACAGATAGCTTGGAAGCACTCATTGGCCTTGAGGGGCTGTACCTATCAAGGTATTCTGTATCATGGGGAGCTTGCTACTGTGAGCAAGACCAGGCAGCTCAGGGCATTACTCAGTAATCACTTTAGTGGGTACAGCAAGGACAGTGGTCACCTGGCCTGGAACCATGGCTTGGACTAGGTGAAATTATTCAATAGCCTGTGACTAAATGAGTTGAAAATGGGGATTCTTCTGTCACTTTAAGAAAACACATAATATTCCTGGAAGATAATCAGTCTTGCCTTCTTGTGATGGAGAACTACCGCGGCTCTCTATGATGATTCTCATGACATGGAGCATATGCTGTGCTGCTACAGGACCACCTCTCATGGTCTGAATAATCCAGACCTCTTAAAACAAAAACATGTCCTTCAGGGCAGGTTGGGAGGAAATTAAGAGGAGCCTTGCCTGAGCACCTCTTTCCCCTCACTCCGGTTTTGCGGGGAAAGCATTGGTATAAAGAGTTGGATGAATAGAAACAAGAGGTATTGATGCTCTAGATGAACTTCTTTTGGTGTTTCTAGAACACTCATGCACCTGCCTGTGATGTTAGTGTTATTTTGGGGGCATGAACTCTGTTTGGCAGCATGGTGGGCAATTGCTGTAAGATGCTGCATACCATGGGCTTGTTAAGGAGTGGGTGCAGCTGTTTCCCCAATCCTTGTTGGGCTGTTGGATCTGTAACCACAACAGCCAGGAACAAACTCTGATTTTCATCTGATCCTTCACTTCCATGTCCTTAGGAGGTTTAAGCCACATTAAGTTTTTGTTTGATTCACTGTTTCACAAAGTGCTTAAACTGGTGGTAATCAGAAGGAGCACGCTATCTCCTCTGATATGTTATGATGATCTACTGGTGATAAGGGACTCTTTTGGGCTTCTCCATATGCTTCCTACCAAGAAAATAATCTGTCTGTCACAGAAAGTTGGTCCTGTGTAATGAAAGTCCTAATCTGTTACAGGGTGTTTTGAGGCTTGTGACGCACTGAGAGGTTTCTTTTGGACACAGCTGGATGAGTGACCTGGGGTGATCATAGAGGTCCCTCCTCCAAGGATCATAACCTTGCCTTGCACTGTCCCTGCCTGAAGCCAGTCCTTGAGCCAGAGATTATGATGCTAAAGAAATGAATGACAAAACCTCTCTGCCCTTGGGATCAATAATAAGAGAGGCAGATATGCCACAGCATTTTTGAGGCAAGTATTATTCATACACCCCCTCAGACAAGACTGGTGCATATAAATCATAGTCAAGACTATCTCAATGTGTCCCAGTCCATTCTTGTAAGAAAAGGTGCACCTGGATTTTATTTTTTTCCAATTCTATTTAAAGAAGGAAAATAATCTTCAATATCATGGAAAGGCTTTTAAATCCCTCACAGACAGTACAGAATAGAAGGCTGAGGATCCCTGACGTGAGTGGCAGATGAAAGATGCTATTCTTCCTTTCATAAATCGAAAATCAGAGTAATTTTCTTGAATTCAGTCCTGTTAGTGTGGCTTTCCCTGCTTCAAATATGAGCATTAACCCTCCTCATTTTATGCAGCTATGTAATTGCATTCCCCAGTCCAAGAGAGCAAGTTTGCTTGTTTCAGTAATTCCTGTGATTTGCCATTCCACTTTCAACTTGGAGGCTGCACAGACAAAGAGGAAGAGCTCTGAATGACTCATAGTCCAGGAGAACCTCTTGGGACACAACCAGCTTAGAGACAGGCTGGGGGGAAGGAGGAGCAGCACAGCATCCCAGCCACTTGAGGACTGTGGATGCCTCCTTTGGAGTTGTAATCCATTACCCTTACACTGATTTGTGTAACTACTCTCCAAGGAGAATAAAATGGAGAACAAGTGTTAGGGTCTGATACAGAAGTTGGATGTATCTTATTAATTCAAGTAACACTTAAGTTCAAGTCCAAGTGTGTTTGATCCTTCATTTCATTTGGCAGCTTTCATTTCCTCTTTCTTGCATGTTTTCAAGTCATTGATTGTCTCATTCTGCAGCTAAAGCTGCTTAGTTGGGAGGTGGGGGGTGGCGGGAGATTGCTCTGCCTGAAATGCTCTTATTTTATTGCTGCTTGGGTCTGAATTCCTTCCTGCTCTTACAGTCAGTAAATGTTAAACATTGCTTGCTCTCAGTATTTACCTATTTTTAACCCTGACTCATTTTGTTTATTTCCATAATGTGTGCCTCTCTGTGCTTTACTTCTCAGTATCCTCATTCATTCTTTTTTTTAAACTGCAAAATATCCTCACTTATTTTCATTTGTAAGCATTTATGTTGATTCTATTTTTAGTTTGCTTTTTAACTCTTTTACTTTTTTCTTTGTCCAGTTCTTGGAGTTTTTTTTCTGAGGTGTGGGAGGTTGTCTAGCCCAGGAGCTCAAATCTCTCTGTATCCTCAGCTTGGAGCTGCTATCTACCTGTCAGAAACATTCACCTTGCTTATGCTTTCCCCTGCAGAAATACCAGGGTCCATTGGTTCATCCAAAAAATCCTTAAGCATCTCGTACCCCATTGTATGGCAACAGCAGAGCTGAAAGCATCAGAAGACAAATTATCTCCATAGCTCAGCTTTGAAAAAGAAAATGAAAAAGATTTTAAAGGCAGATCCTATGGGAAGCCACCAGCATGGTTAGCAATGGGAAGAAAGCCCTTCCCTTCCCACTGCTAGTAATGAATCTTCTTTCCCTCTCAGCTGGTCCCAGTCCTCTCCTTGGAAAACAAATTACCAGTGTAGGGCACCCGGGAGCTGGCCATACAGCGTTAACTCTCAGACAGACTCTAATGAGGCAGAGTGGCAGATGCTGGGGTTATTCAGAGGTTATGGGTGACCCTCCAGCCCATGAGGGGAAGCTCTCCCGGGGGTGGGGTCACTATAGGCTCACACAGGGAGCCTGCTTGGACATATTTTCAAGCCAACCAACAAAGCAGCAGACAGAAGGGTTAATGTTGCTCAATAAATGAACCGGCATCAAACAAGAGAGGCTTGAATCTTTCTTCCCCTGTAATATAATTTGTTGGCTGCTGGGAGCCTCCCCTCATTTAACTGGGGCTTTTCTCTCAGGCAAATCAGGGTGGGTACTGCTTGCACAGCTGTGACATTGATTTCCAGTTTGGAGTAGAAAAGGAGTTATTTTCTCCTCCTTTGTGTCATCCCAGAATGAAAAGGAGACAAATAAATAAAAATCCCCTCTGTGCAGATTATGACACTGAGAGACCGTTGTGCATGGTACAGCCCCCTCCTCCACCCATCCCTCACCCTCTGGATACAATGTTCCCTCATTAACTGGACTTTTCATTCAGGGGCTGTTGCCCAACTTAATTTGGAATAATTTATTGAATCGGATTCATATCAATTTAATAAAGCTATAGTTGAGTGCAGAAAATCCATTTTTCACCAGCAGTAATTGCAAGTTAGAAGGTGACCCCCTCCAGCAGACACTGATGGGTCTGCAATGCCACAGAGTAAGGCTTTCACAGGCATCACTGAAAGCCAGATGGGATAACACAAAGGTATCCCAAAGGCTTAATTCCAAACCACACAGTGTTTGTCTCCCCATCTTTCCCCCCACTCCCCTGCTTACCTCTGCTACCCACTTCTTAGTGGTTTTCTCCTCCAGCTCCTCAGCTCCATATTGACGCCCCAGCTTTGCCCAGTCTTGCACCTTGTCAGACCTTCCCCTGAACCCATCCTGCCTCTCCTAATTCAGTCTTCCTTTCCCACTTCACTGCCTGCATAGCCATTTCTCATTCTGCGTCTGGCCCTCCCAAATGACCAGTTTCACGTGCACCAGCATCGAGGGACACACACCCTTGCTACTCTGTGCAAAGTGGGTACCAAGCTCTGCCATGGAAAAAAAAACACTCGCCATTCACTACAATGCCATGCCTGCTGCTTTCCTTGCTGCCCCCAGGAATTTGGAGAAGGGGGTGGAACTCTGCTACAAAGTAGTTTCGGACACTATAATTCCCTCTTTTATCCACTTGCAAATAATGTCGGCCAAGCCAAAGAAGCACACCTGGAGAAGAGGGGGAGAAGGGCCCGTCCCTGGGGGCACGGCAGCAGGAATGCTCGGCAGTGAGGTGGTACCTTCATCCCACCATATCGCCTGAAGTGTCACCAGCAGCGCAGAGCAAATCCTTCTGTGGGATTATCCCTTCCCACGGCTGCCTACAGTCACCGCCTGCTCCGGCAATTCAGCCTGCAGCAGCGACTCCCTTTCATGTCGCAATCTGTTGGGCTGGGGAGGGGTTAAAGGGAGAGGCTGGCCTCCCCATATGCCAGGGGCTTTTCAGTGTCTATCCCCAGAGCTGCTCAGCTGCTGTGCCTTAGCAGTGCTGACACGGCTTTCATTTCAGCCGGGCGCCTGGACAATTGTTCACATATGCCACTGACTGCGCCGACTGAAGCTCCTCACGCAAACTGGTTTTCCTCAAAGTACATCTGTCAGGAAAAGGTTTTCGAGGGACACATGCACATAGCAGGCTCACCTCTCCACTGTGCACATCTGCCCGTGCTTCTTCCCAGTGTTCCCAGCACCGACATGTGCTCTGCTTCTCCTGCCAATTAAAATGCAGTGGGGAGTGGGAAGTCGAGGGAGAACACAGAAACTTCCTTTCACAACTGCCTGAAGCCCTCTGACCCTTTATTTGAAAAATTAGCATCATAATACCTGGCAGTATCGCTGTGCTGTTAATTCTTCTCTCATTGTCGTCCTGAAAGATGCAAATGGTATCACCCATTACTAATTCTCAGCATCGGAGTTCTCTTTAGAAGAAGCTAGGTGATAAGAAAGTAATTCTAAAATCAGCCTAATGGGCTTCTGCGGAACCTGAGTGCAGCTGGTGAGCCTGCCGGTGTGCTCACACATTCCGCACACAGCGGTGGGTGAATGAGTGGGCTTGCTACCCTTGCAGCAGAGCATCTCTATTCCTGGTAGAGCAATAGGCTTTACCTGGGGCTCAGAGAGAAGCGGCAAAGACCTCCTGTATCCCAAAAATGAGTAGCATTAAAGAAAGGCAGCGCAGGAACAACATCTCCCCCGGTTTTCATAGTCTTTTGTGCAGGTGGAGAAGAGATTTTTCAAAAGCCCAAAGCAAACATTGACCTAAGGCTGCTCTCTGAAGATAATGGCCACTGTGGAGATCTTTTGCAAATCCTGCTCCCAGGCAAAGAAAAAGAGTGTCATTTGAATAAAGGAGGGAGTGACTGAAGTCAGAAAATTATAAAGCCATGAGCTGAACTATTTCGGGAAAAAATCCTAAAACAAATAATTGAAGACATTTTTGGAAGCACCTAGATAATAAGGCTGAGAAAATTTTAAGTTAATAGGAATATGTCAAGAATAGGTTGGGTCAACATGATCCAATTTCTTTCTTGACAGGTTAATAGGGTTTGTGTATGAGGCAGGAGTAGTCAATGTCATGTGTCTTCAGTAAGGTTTATGACATTGGGCTTTTATGACACACTCATTAGCAGTTTAGGGTGGCATGGCCCAAAGGCAGCTTCTATAGACTGAGTATAAGGGTAGCTTAAAACTGCTCACATTTAATTGTCAAGTTGGAATGATTCATCAACTGAGATTTTGCAGTGATCACTCCTGTAGCAGATGTTATTCAATGTTTTCATTAATGGCTCAGATGATGGAATGAGAACAAGCTTATTAAATTTGCAGGTGGCATTAATCTAGGAGGGACTGCAGGCACTTCTGATAAGATTAGAATTCAAAATGCTCTTGATAAATTTAAGAATAGTCTGAAAACAACAGGAGACACTTTAATAAAGGTAAAGACACTTTAAAAAAGACAAATACAAAGTCGTATCCTTAGGAAGGAATAATCAGATTCCCATATGTAAGATGGAGATGGTGAGATGTGTAGTGGGTCTGCTGGAGGAAAAGGGCTCATAAGGCATCACATATGCAGAATTTTGACCAGAGCTACATTTTGGTGGAAAAAATCAAAATCATATTGGGATGCATGAAAACACTTTTTAAGACAAAGAAAGTGAATCTAGTTTGCTGGAGCAAAGCATCGATGCTCAGAAATGGCTAGAGTGTCCCTGTCACTACTGATTGATCTGCAGAAGAGTGGAGGGGGAAATGTCTGGGGAAGTTGTTCTGCCAGTCAGAGCACTTTAACCAATGGTTAAATGCCTGAAAACACCCCAGAAGCAAACCTCCCTGGCAGCCTAAACTGTGTAAAATTAATGCTGCCTTCTTCCATCCTTCTCACTTCCTCGCAGCGGTGCAGCCCCTGGGGTGGAATCACTTGGGGGCTGGAGCAACCCAAGTGGCTGAAGCACCAGCCCTGCAAAAATAAGTGATTCCTTTGCACTCTTTTGCCAGCAACTGAACTTCCTGGAAATTAAGCCATCAAATTTTTTTAACTTTATGGGGGTAGGATTCTGCCCAGCTCAGTTCTCTGAACCCTCTGTACCCAATGACCCACTCTGCTGTGGCAGCAGTCCCACTGGCCACAAGGTAACCGGTTCTCAACAAACACTTGCAAACCACAAAGATGTTGGCATCACTAGGCAAAATGGCACGTTTTCTTCAACCAAGCCAAATTTCAACCAAGCCAAATTTCACAATTCTCCTACACTTGAGCAGGGATCTTCGCCAGCTGCTGATTGCAGCAAGAGTCCAATTAGAGGCTTGCCTGCTTTCCTTGGGGAGCCTGTGACCGCTGATATAATGACAAAGTCTCCCTAAAACAAGCTTGTTTGTTTACCTTCTCTGCTCAGTTCCATTTGCTAATAAACTGCCCACACACATATTTAGTCCCATATAATCTTATGCCTCACTACAAGTGGAATGAAATTGGTTTTCTCTCTATTATTATGTGAAAAAACCTGATGCAACCTACGTTATTTCTAAAAGTCAAGGACCCATTGGAATTCAAGCTGTTTTATATTGTTCTTCCTGTCTCCCACTCTCTGTTTCCTCAGAAAAACAGTCTTCTTTTCCCCCAAAGCAAACACCCTGGAGCATACCCAAGTCCAACTACACAACTTGGTTTTTGCCACAAGCCCTGGTTTCTCCAGGACACAGTCTCAGGTGCAGCAGGGAAAATCCAGCTGTTCCCCACCCTGAGAAGAAAGTCCCTTCTCACTCCCCTGCCATATCCCTGTTCCTCTCCTTTTTGCTCTAGCTGCAGAGATGTGCTCTGGCCACTTCCTCCTTTGGTTTAACTCCAAGATGAGCCCAGCTCTTGGGGTGCTGGAGCCATCCAGTCCATGCAATGGCACTTTGTCCTCAGGCTAGTTAGAGCAAAAGGCTTTTTGGTGGTTTGTCCCAGGGGACAGCCCTACAGCCTATTCTACCAGGGTGGCAGCAGTGTCATGCTGAGATACCACACCACCAAAAGCAACACGCCCCGGAAAAACAACACGTGGGCTTAGATCTCATTAAACTCCTCCCAGATTCCTTTTATAGGACTAAAGTAGGTAGGCTTTAGCTAATTCATTGTCACTCTCCTGGCTGTCCCCCCTGGGGAATCTGGCAGTCACTTGCACCAGGAGGCTTAGATCAGCTCTAATGAGCTCACGTCTGCAAAATAGGAGCCCAACGTTTATGCTGGGCACATTGTGCAGAAGAATGTGAGACTTAGCAAATGCTTACAAATGCTCACAAAGCCAGTTCAAACACTCATTTTTTACCTTAAGATACACGTTTCCTTAGATAGCTTAAAATGCCACGGTGACTGCTGTTTGTTAAAACACAGACAAAGGCTCTCTTGAGAGCCTAGAGGCTTTTTGGCCAATTAAGCAAAGATCTTTTGTAACCAGAGGGGTCATTTCACTGGTACAAGTCCACCTAAAGGCATACATACAGGTATTATCAAAACTCACTAAAAGACGGGGGAAAACAAACTGCAAAATTAAATGTAGAGCTTTGGGAGAGGCACATGTCCTTCTGTGCCCTCTGTATGCACTTGTATATTCCTTCTTAAATCATCCTTCAGTGAGAGCAGGAATGTCTCTCAGGAGTTGCCCTGAGCAGCAGCCTCAATGTTAGTGCTGTTGCCGGGCTCTTGTCTCCAAAACTCTGCTCACTCAAGTGGATGAAGAGTTGGTACAATTATCCCAAAGCCTGTCCTGTTTAGATCTGGGAATGTCTCAGGCTGAGATCTCCAGATAGGGGCTTTTGCTGTGGGTATTATTTTTTTTAAGACTGCCTTACTGCCCTGCACACCCCGCAACAGCCTTTCTGTGGAGAGGGGGATGCTGTGCAGCTGAGGCGTGTGGCCGTGGGTCAGACCACCCAGCATCAATAATGCTGGGAGAGGGCACGTGCCCACAGCCCTGGCAGAGCGGCTGCCGCCACAGCACGGACCTGGCTGAATGTCTGTTGGCATGCTGTTACCCAAAAAGGGCAAAGGAAATCTCTGTTGATAAGTGAGAGCTAGGCAGATGTGGAGTTTCGCCAAGTGAAGGTGTTTGGGCTGTTTGCAAGAGCTGTTTCTGCTGAATAAGGAAGTGCAAGGCTGCTTTGCTGTAATAAAGCACACTGAGGAAATGATTTGTATAATCAAAAAGAACCCTGTATGAATGCACAAAGTAGGTGAAGAAACTCTCAAAAAATTACCTTAGACAGAAAAAGGGTTAAAAGGATAAGGGGAAACCTTGCATAGGGTTTATGTTCCTCAACACCAAGCTAATGTTCTTCCCGTGCTGACGTTACCAGAGCAAATAACTTTGGGCTTCAGGAATAAAGTGTGAATATTGTGGACTTTTTTATTTCCCCAGAAAGACTTTTCTTAACAAAATGAGTGAGATTTGTCAGATGTGACCCTAGAAAATCTACTAAGCAATAATTGGCTTCTACTTAGTTAAAGTGTTGTTTGGGAGTGCACAACCTTAGCAGACCCACGACCAAACACAAGCTGGAATTCACACTTGTAATAAGCAAAGTTGAATTGAAATGATTAACATCTTTTTTCCTCATATGTCCTTCCCACAAAGGTAAGCTCTAAACTGCTAAACTGCACTCAAAGTAGCTCCCAGTATTTCCTATAAAGTATCCTCTCACCTCTCTGATAATGCTGGGTTTTTTTTTAAATTTCATGCCATTTGTCTCCTTGGCTTCCTGGCTCTATTCACCTCCAAGTGCCCAGTGAAATGATCTTTTATGCCTCTTTAGAAAAATGTCATTGTAATTTTATTAGGAAGTATGGGCTGAAGCCAGTTTGCATCTCATTCTCAAGGTGTAAATTGGACAAGAGCCAGAGGGACCTCTGATGACCAGGATACACTGGAGCAGTGTGTGAAGTTGGGGCCTTGCCCTGCCTGGACCCCTGCAGACCTGGCCACCCCATGACTATGTCCAAGCTCTGCCTGGCCTAGGGGCTAACCCAGATCTGAGAAGAAAAGCTGTTTGCTGTGGGCCTGCTTCCAGCTGATACAGGATTTAACTTCTCTGGCTCTTTGTTTGGGGAATAAAAATATGATGTCTTAAACTCAGGCCAAGGCTAGGAGTGAGAGCTGGACTTCATCCTGAACAACAGACATCATCAGAGACTTGGTCTCTTGTGGCGAAGTACCTCCAGTGATAAATCTGGCTCTTTCTTGCTATAGATAGAAATTTCAGGAACAGGGTGATGGAAACATGGGCACATCTAAGCCTTATTTCAAGCCTGCCTATTGTTGTTACTATTGATTTGCATTTAAATCTTAATTTTGATTATTAGAAAGCAAGGTGACTTGTCGCCATTTGTGCTATCTGTTTACTTCCTATATCACTTCAGGTTAAAACTTATTAGGCAGAAGCACTCACTAGAGACAGCATCCTGCTGCATCCTAGTTAGCATGGAAATGGCTCATAGGCTTTGGACTGGCTCTTGGCAGAGAGGGAAACTGCAGTTTTGGTCCAGAGCTATGACAGACAGTTTCACTTGCTGTTAACACCTGCTGCTTTGGAGTTGTCTGTACGTTTCCTGACACACGGACAAGCAGGGATGGGACAAAGTCTGTGTCACTTAGAGATGAAGAATCTGGATTAATTCTTGTTACTTTGAAGTTTCTTCTCCCCAAACCTACCTATGACTTTGAATCCCACTTTGAAGGGGTGCATTTCCTTTCAGCCATGCTTCTGTGAAATGCTGCAATTTATGCTTGCTCCCTGAGAGGAGAACAGGCTCCAGGAATAGCTGCATTGGGAACTGGCCTAACTTTTGGCATGAGGGGAGCTGTCAGAGCGCCCAGAGACATGAAGAGGCCAGATGCAGGAAGCTTTCTATTTACCCTAATGGGACTGAAAACATGTTTAGTAAATTGGCAAAAAATACTGAGAACAGAATTCAGCACACTGGAAAATGTGGGAGTTGGCAAAGGCAATCATGGCATTAAAAGTATATATGCAAAGATGCCAAGCATTTTATTTATATAACTAGCAGGCAGTGGAACATTCCCATCCTGCTAGATGGTCACCAAGGCCCTGCTCTCCAAGGAAAAGGTGTCTTCAGGGTCCCACCATGAGCTACCAAGTGTTCTCAGCTACACACATCAGTGTCCAAAAGGTCCAGCAGGATGTCCCATAGCCAAGGCAGAGGGCAGACCAGCAGCCTGGAGACAGAAAAACCCAAGTGGCCCTCCAGGCTACCAGTGAAAGAGGCAGAAATGACTGAAGAGCCAAGTGCTCTGTCCCTATGGTGTGAAGATCAGATCCTGCCTCTCATCCAATGCCAAACCCAACAGCCAAGGGTTGAGGAATTTAATTTTGTTCCTGCTCTGTCACCAGGTCAAATATCGGTAAGTTTTTTGTCTCTTTTAAGCTTTTCCTTGTTTACCCTGACTGAGCTCATACCACTTACTCACTGTTACTTTGGTGACCTCCATGTGCTAAGCTACAACGTTCTCAGCCCGAGTGCTGAACACTCCCAGTCAGCAGGGAAAGAGGGAGCTGGCAGGCCTCAGCCAGCACTGCCTGACCTCAGCCTGGTGCAAAGCAGGGGCGTGGGACCCTGCAAATCCTGACACCCGCTAGGGCAGCAGGTCACAGCTCCTCTTCACAAGGGACTGGTTAAATGCCACCATGCTGTGTCCCCATCATGTACCTCACACACGGCAGACTCTCAGGGTGGTGCTGCACAAGACCAGCCCTGGATCCTGCTGACCCTGAGCAGCTCCTGCTAACTCCCACTTTCCTTATAATGTGCTTTACCCTTCTTTTGGTTCCTCCTGCACCAAACTCCTTGTGGGCAGCATTCTGCAGGTGCCTGTGGCTCCTCACTGCCCAGCTCACATTGACTCAGTAGGGTACAGCAGGGTGCAGGGACACAGAATTTCCTAGGAATTCATAATGTTTTCCCTAAAAGAATCTTTCCTGCTGATACTAAAGTCAGGTTCAGGACAGCCTGTTGCTGCCTACCCCTAACAAGCACTATTTTGCTTGCAGGTAGGTGTTCCGGTGCACTGCAGACACAAGGGACACTGAAGAGTAATTTCCTTTCTTATGTAAATCTTGGCTTCCAACAACCAAAGGTGCTTCCTTTCCTACAGTGAAGCTGCTGAAGAAGCCTTGGGTAAAATTCACTGTTCTTGAATTTTTTCAATGTTTTTGTCAAACAAACCACTACCATCAGGAGGAAATCTGACGTATGAACACATCCTGGTTTCTTCTGGAAGACCGACTAGTTCCTTGTGAGTTTGGTGTCAGTGAGAACCTGGGAGAGAGGAGCTACACAGCCCAGACCAAATGGCTACAGGCCAGGGAGGTGCACAGCAGCAGTAATAGCTGAGGAGGGGACACCCTGCTCTGGCAGAGATTGTTCCTCTGAGGTGCTGCTGCAGTGGCAGTGGTAGAGTAGTGACCACCCTGGAAGATGACCCCACTGAAAACTTTAGTGTCACCAACAGGAAACCCTAAATTTGAGCTTTCAAGATGAGGAGACGAGGTGGGCATGCTCTGGATGAAGGTCTGCAAATCCTGCTTTGGCTGCACTGGTATCCAGGCCAGGAGCAACTAGAGGCAGACAGCAATGGTCTGCTGTGTGTGACCAACCAAAAACTCAGCAGAGCACAGGAGCTTGCTTGACAGCGGCACTGCTGTGGCACAGATCACAACCAGTGACATGAATGCCTCTGAGAAGGGCACAGCTCTTGACCAGGGAAGTCACACCTGCATCAAACCACCAAACCCAGCCTTAGACCCTGCTTTGAATATTCACCTTCGTGGTCATGCAAGGTGCTGTTCTGCTCTGGCTCTGATAGTGCCTCGTAGGCAAAAAGGTCTCTGGAGGATGCTCTGCCCATTCTGCTGGAGCCTTCCAGCTGTTGGCAGCTGCCTGGGTTTGTCCAGGGGCTGAAGCAGTTAACTACAGAAACAGCTGAAATGTTAAACTAGGTGGCCTATATATGCCAAGAAACATTCACAGCTGCTCTTTGATGTTAAATTTCATCTGTAGTATGCTGTGCAAGTACGGTTGGCTGTGCATCTCGTATAAATTAATTACAAAGACCTCATCGTGCATGCAGAGAACAGCAGGCAGCACTATAAACACTGTGTGCAGTCATTTAAGGTCACAGGGGGAAATCCTGCTCTGCCAAGGGGCTTTGCCTCCTCCCCCTTTGGGAGGACACCCTGGGCATCACAGCTTCTCTGACTGGTGAGCTGTGGTTAGAGCATGTGGAACCCTCCACCCTTGTCATGCCCAGTGGGAGGCACAGAGCCCTCAGTCACCAGCACCCTGGGATTCAAAGATGATCCATGCACTTGGTGGGGTCCTGGGGATACACTTACTCTTTTAACAGAAAAATGGAAGAAAACTAGTAGATCTGAGAGCTGTTCCAGAAAGGGGCCATGAAGAATTACAGGGAGGTTATAATGCGGCCACTTGTTCGAGAGCTGGTCATCAGCACCTGGGCTGGTGTCCTGCATGTGTTTTGGGAAAAGTACCCTGGGAAATTGAGAGCTGTCTTCTTAAAATATCTTAACTTGGTTCAGTCTTCTTGCAATCTTTTGTTCTCAGCCTTGTACCAACAAGCTCTGAAATCTTTACCTTGCATCTTAAAAAGTAAATTGCTGATTAGCTGTTGTTGGGATATGGTGAACACACATTCCATCTGTAAAATGTGTACATACCAGGGCCATGCCAGCCCCCAGACCTGGCTCATGAGGGGCCCCAGCAGCACCTTGCTTCCCTGCTTTATAAAAAGAGACAGGCAATGTCCTTTTCAGGAGGGAGAAGGCATATTCTTTCTTTCTCCCACCCTTCTGACCTGGAAGTTTGGCAGTGGAAATCAATTAACACAAAGGAGAAGCATCTCACATTCTGTCATAGATTAAGCCAAGGAAATCTCAGCCCACAAGGTGAGAAAAGAGAAAAAGAAAAGCAGCAAACAACCAGAAGCAAAAAGTCAGAAGGGAAAAGCTTGTAATTGCCCATGCAGCCTCGTAATTGTCCGTGGAAAACCGCTGCAGTTCCTACCCCAACATCTGGTGTTGATTACCTACCCGTCCTTCTCACAGGATTCTGTTATCGTTGGCTAAATCAGCTTACTTTAATGTGAAAAAGAGATTGGAAGTATCCAGGACGAAGGGCACAGGCTGTTGGGTGTGCAGGGCACTGGTGTGGGGATCACTGGGCCTGGCCTGGGGTGCAGCTTGGGTATGTGACTGCTGGCAGCCCAGCTGCCTCTTCCCTATCTCTGTGGTTTGAAAACACCACCACTGAGCTGGCACCTGAGCTTTCCCTCCCTGCTAGAAACCCTCAGCAGCAAATGGCTGGGAGATGGCTGGGGTTGTTCAAGCAGGGAGAGAAGCTCCTTACTCCTGGTTTCATTGGCATGGCAGCACAGCTATTCTGCGGTGAGAGAATGCAAAGGCTGCAACTGACAGCACAGCTGACCTTGGAAGAAAAGGCTCCAAATGAGGCTTAGTCACTAATTTTCCAGCTCAAATCAAAGAGGACAGGGCTGGGAGGGAGCTCTGTCCTTGTTGCTACATGTTTCTTCTATAGCTTCTATTGTTACAGCCCCTCAGTTAACATTCACAGCCTTCCAGATGGTGACAATAGCATTACCAGACCCAGTGTGGTGCCTAGGTTTTTAGGGGAAATCCCACTTTGCCCCATTAGTTCTGACACTTTTGCAACACTGGCCTACACAGCCCTCTTTCCATTTTCCACTGCTCCATCCCTCCTGTTTTCCGCCAGGAGACCCAGTCATTAGGGTGTAACACAGAGTCCTCTCAGGTATCAGTGGACAGGCAACTTGCCTGTGTCATCTGCCTCACCTTTGCTTGTACCTGCAAAACAAAGGCAGCTCTGCATCAGCTTTGCTTTCTCCAAGGAGATGTCACAGCTGGTGCCAAAGTTGTCAGAGGGGCTGAACTGGCCTCCCCTGAGTGCAGCTGACATCCCTCCCTGCTGCCATAGCCTGCTGGGGAGAAAGGACAACAGGCGCCTTCTCCTGCCTTGCAGCAGCCACAATCCCAGGGATAAAGCCTTGTGGTTTCCAGCTGTGGGTGAGGAGCCAGCAGTGGCTGCAGGGCTCTAGATATGAGGGAAATGGCAGGGGCAGGAGCTGCAGCCCCCACAGCACAGCCCACTGCTCACTGCCCACACTGCTCACTGCTCACTATCACAAGGGACCAGAATCACAACACAAGGTACAATCATGGACCATTTACAAGTGAGAGTCATGTGGAAATCTAATCCCAGGTATGGTCACTGCACTGCTGTCACTGGCACAGCAACTGGGATTTCCAGCAGGCAACAAAGCCTGCTGGAGTGTTATCTGATGACTCTTAACATTGCCACACTTTGACAGTCATTTCTCAAAAGCCAACTCTCTCCATTCAAGATTCACACTTCTTTCATCCACACATGGCTTGTTCATTTTTCTTGCAGCAAATCAGGCTGTTTTGCATTTGCTGAGCACCATGGAAGGTTTGGGAGGTAAATTACCCAGGGTGGGAGGCTTGAGACAAATGCAGAATGTTAATCCAAAAGATGACCCTGTGGTTTCTCATCTATTAATAGGAGATGTAAAATACATATAGTTCCAAGGCAGCTCCCTGTGAAAACTGAATGTAAGACCTAAATAAAGCTGATACTCCTGGGGTTAGGAAGATGCTTGCTGTCAAAAAAAAAAAAAAAAAAAAATATTCATGAGGAAGAAAACACATGCAGAAACTTCGAGGTGCAACTGTTCAAATTATTTTCATTGTCCAACACAACTGCTCCACTTATTTGCTTCACCACCACAAGCCTAGCACTGTTGAGGAGAGCATGTCACCTTTTGCTTCCAGGTGTGCCATGTCCTTTAAGCCATCACTACAGGGTACAGAAACCTCTGGTCACCAGAGATGGATGCCAAGCAAACTACAATGCAAAATTAGGTATGTTTTTCCCACAAGGCTGATCAAACATCACAACATGTTTCTGGAAGGGGAAAGGCACTTGATTGCCTGTCATACCAGGGTTTTGTGCCCAGAGGGAGGTTGTGCCCACCCTGTAGACTTGCTGTTGGTTTCAAGATGCTGCCTGTAGGATGTGCACAACAGGATTACTTTTGCCCCTGCTAGCTATATGCCTTCTGGAAAGCTGTGTGGGGGAAAGCAAGGTGACCTGTGTGTGAGACACAGGGTCAGACTGTGAGTTGACTGTAGTCCTTCAGCATTCAGGAAGGTAACTTCTGCAAAGCAGCTTTAGGGTAAAAGCTAGTCCTGACTACCCTTCTGGAAAGGGTGGAACTATGCTATGAAACTCAAGAAGCTGTGATGGGTAGAAGAGCTTGGACTATGTAGTCTAACCATCCTCCCTGATCTTATAGCTTATAAATCTACCACTCAGCATGTTTTCTGTAGCATCTTTCAAAGGAAACTGTAGGAAGTATTTTCAAGTGTGAGAAAATGACAACCTAAAGGGTGAGAATTGAAGTCAGCAACTGTCTCAACATACTGTAGGGACAACAAGACAATCTCAGATGCAGAATAAAAGGACTGAAAAGAGGACTCTCATGGATGCTCAGGGAAGCCCAGTTGCTGAGGTGAGCAGCTGGGAGTAAAAGCATCTTTAGGGTATCAGCAAAAAAGCATTGTAGAATTCTGAAAAATAAGGGTGTCAAGCCAAAGGGGTGTGGGAGGCCACTGAGGGGTATGAAAAAGAGGGAAAAAATATTGCTTTGTTCTGATGTGCCCTTCTTTTACAGGGAATGGAATCTGTGCCCTACTTGCTGAGATAGCAAAGATTCTGGCAGGAGTCCTGTGCGAGCACTGGAGCCCCTTGCAGTGACAGTGACTACACATAAGTCTCCCTCTGGCTCTTTAGATAACACTCTGGGAGTAGTTTTTCCACTTTAATTTTTGTGGTTAATTTGTTTTGGGGGTTTGGTGGGGGTTTTTTCCTCCTAAAATTTCATCAAAGATATTGAGTATATTTTATCCTTATAATAAGCTTCAGATAAAATTTGCAGAGATTGTTTTTAAAGTTTTTATTCCAATGACAATTTTTCTGCTTAATTGTGTACACACAGAATTATTTAAAAGACAGAGATTCAAATGCAACCCTTTGCAGGCTCCAAATCAAAATGCCTTGACCAGAAAAAAGTTTTTAAGACTTCCTTGAAAGAAGAGCAAAAGTTTTTGCTAATATAGAACATACTTTTTTCTCTTTCTAGGCCTTGCCACTTTTCACAGATCAGAAAACACAATTTTCACAGCAGCTTTTTTTTTCTTGAAAGCCTGTCCATCTGACTATGCAGCACCTTCAAAGAGCAGCCTGGGGACACCGACCCAGCACCAGATCTCTGCACTACCCTTCCAAAACAAAAAAGCAGCTTTGCTCTTAAAGCAGCTTGTGTCTTGTTCCTGGTAAAGAAAGTGTCCCATCATCATCTTCACATCCCAGCTCAATCTCAGGGGCAGAATTATCTCCTCTCTTGAGAAGTGATCCTAGCCCAAATGGGACATGCCATCTTGCAGGACCTGTGGATCTGAGGTAACACTTGGTGGACACCAGGGGACAGGTGGCCAGAGCTGTGAGAGGTGCCAATAAAAAATGAGAGACATCTACAGGGTATTGATTATTTTGGCTGTTTCAAAGTTGCAGGCAGCTGCCTGCTCTATGCCAGCCTGCTGCCTCCCTTTCCTGGGCTCAGACAGACATTCTGTCCACTCCAAGTCCTTTCCACACAATGCTTTGCAATGTACCACAATAGTAGTAGGTCCATACCCATCAGGTGCTGTGCAGGCAGAGAGCTTGCTTGAAGATGGCTCCAGCCTTCAGCCCCTTGGACAGGGACCACCTTCACTTGCTGGGGCCCAGGAGGGGGTATCTGAGGAAGCAGCACACCCCACTGCCAGCTCTGGCTCCTCACAGCAGCCTGCCTCTCTTGCCTCTTCATGCATTGCCTCACAAACAGGACACACCTGCTCATACCCCTCATGGGTATTCCCAGACTTGGCTCTGGGAGAGATCACAGAAGGGGCCAGGCCCCCAGGAAAGAGCAGGGGGCAATGCCACCCACCCATTTTATCTGAACCTCTCCAAGGTTCCAGCTGACCTGGGAGAAAAAATAAGACTCAGCATCGCCTGAGGAAAAACCAAATCCTCCCTGTCAGCATTGCGGGGGCTTGCTCCACACACAGTCTAACAGAACGGAATCTCTGTGCTCTAGCCTGCCTTGCATCCTCTCAGAATGTATTTTAATGTGTTCAGCACTGCATATAACAAATCCTACTGATGTAGCTGCCTTAGCACATTTCAGAGGCATCGTGTTTAACAAACGGTCCTATTTGGAGATGCAGAAAGCAGGCTGGTGTTTCTCCAGCCCAGGACTATGAAAAACAGGGCTCTGCCGTGCCTTTGATCTACACAAAAGGCTTTCACCCCCGCAGAGGGGGAGGCTGCTAGACCTTTCTCCTTTACAGATGCTTCTCCACCAGATATTCATGAGCATTGCTTGGGAGGGACTATGGACCAACCTCTCCCTTCCCCACTGCTGCATGGGGCCTCTGAGCCCCCGTCTCTCTCTGGGACATCTCTTTGTGTCCCACTCTCTGTGAGTCACTGTTTCTGTCCATGGACTCTTATCAAGCGCAGGACATTCTTTAGGGATAGCTCACAGATTTTCCTTTATTTTTTCCCTTTCATTCAAACACCAGCCTCTGGCTGGATTGTGCAAGGGGCAGGTACAGCCCCCTCCCTGCTCTCCTCTCCACTCCGGTTTGCAATACTTCTTTCCCTGGGTCGAGCTTGGAGTTTGTTTTCCATCCTTCCCTCTCTCCTGCTGATTAAGTGCCTCAGCCGAAGCTCCTGGGGCACAGCGAGCTGGTGACTCTGAGCCACTTGATTTCCTTGGTCCTACAGAACGCTGCACGTCAGTGTCAGCCCCAGGCCACTGGTGCCTGCGAGGGATGCTTCAGCAAGGGCTTGATTGCACACTTACTGGAGCTGCTGTGCAGGAAACTAAAGCCTGTCTGGGCCCGTGTAATACGGCAGTGTGGCGCAGGTGAAAGCCTCCCGCAGACCAGCTGCTGCCTTTTGTACATCTTCTCACAAGTGCCTCCTGCTGCAGAGAGCTGCTGATCCCGCTTGTGAGCCGTGTCGCACCCCACGCCTGCCTGCAAGGAGTCAGGAGAGATCTGCCTGCACCCATCCATCTGCCTGTTGCTGGGGGAGCCGGGAAAAAAATGTGCCTGAAAGCCTGAAGTTACTTATCAAACGTGGTCACACAGAGCAGTATCAATGCTGTGAAGATCTGCTCTGACCAAACAGCATCAAAGAGAGAGGGGAGAGGGGCAGCGCTGAAAGCACATCCTGTGGCAGTTGTCTCACCATTGAAACACTCAGCAGCGAGGACAAAGGCTTGACCCAGGCTTCTGAATTAATAAAAGGTGGGTGGGTGGGTGGGTGATCTAGGCAGTCTCAAACAATGTGGTTGCTGCAGAGGGCCTCTGGCTCTTGTTTATGAATTCAAATCTTGGCTGAGGTTAATATTTTCAAAACCACATTTATGCTTGCCAGAAATAACCCCATAGTTCCTTGTGACATCAGATGACACAACTGTTTGAATGACGAAGATTGAAAAGAAATGTTTACTACTTTTGAAACTCTCACCCTGATGCAGCAGCCTGAGCTATCCTTGGAAAACTGCTCCTTACTTCTTTGAAACAATTTTGAGAGATCTCCTTGAATGCAAATTTCTCTTTAAAAAAAGCCAGCATGACATATTTTGACTTTCCTTGTTTGACAATATCATAGTTATTTCATCTCAATAATGTAAAATGTGATTGTTTCAGCTGTGCCTTCTCATTTTGCTCTGTGTGCTTTTGTATTTCATTATCATATTTCAATGCCACAAAGCCCAGATGGAGTATGTATAATATTTCATCTCTTGTACATGTTCTGGCACAATCATACTGAAAATTTTGAACTTTATCACAGAAAAATGTTTGACTAGCTCCAAGGCAGAACTGAAATTGTTTTAGAACTTGGATTACAAAAAAAAAAAAAAACAAAAAAATCAGCGGTCACCTACCCCCCCGTTATGCAGCCAAACCAGCTACTGAAATGTCAGATATTCCCTCTGAAGTAATGTTCTGTTTCCCAAAGATTCATTACTTGGCCTCTGTGAAACGATACATTTCAGCCCAGTTCACAGTGGATAAGGCTTCAGTTTCTCAAAGGACACCCTTGTGTTTGCAATGACCTCATCACATTGTATGTTTGAGGATGTGGTTCTCCATTAGGGTTTATCCATGGGGTTAAAGCGAGTTCAAAGGTTCCCACCCGATCCCACTCTCCGTACTTGTCTCTCTCTTTCCTTCACTCAGGCATCATCCTCTTCCTATACCTTCAAACTGTGAAACGAGCTGGGTCAAAGGAACACACCAGAAACCCCCCTTGGAAAAAGAAGTTGCATCAGGATAGGGACAAAGCTGCCGCCAGCTCCTCTGCCACCCTTCTGTGTCCAATAGCCCCTGATGTTTGCCCTTTACCACGCTGTCATTCTCTTTCGTTACAGTCGTATCCACTCTGAGACAACCACAACATTAAAATGCCGGCACGCCCGATTTGGTCTCCGAGCATCCTTCCGGAGGGACACAGCGATGTGAGCCTCACTCCAGGGCAGGCTCTGGCCAGGCTGCCGATGGGAGCTGGCCCCGCAGCTCTCTGTGCAGCCAGGCTCCTCCCCTGCTCCACTTCACTGGAAAAACTATGCGCGTTCCCCTGCGCCCACGTTTATTCATTTCTGCCTTTCTCAGGGAATCGTAAAGCAGTCCTCGAAACCACGCGGCCGTGATCAGCACGACCGAGGCCCCGTTTGTATCGCAGAGAAGGACTGGGACAGTCTCGCTGCCGACCCTCGGTAGCTCAGACTGGTCGGACGTGAAGCGATGAGACCCCCTCCGGCAGCTCCCCGACGGGCCGGCTGGGACGGGAGCCCTTTGTTTCTCCCATGGGTTTATTTCCATGGATGGGTTTATTTCCATGGATGCCCCCGCCCCTCCTTCCCTCGCAGGAACCCGGCCCCGGGGACGCCGCTCTTTGTTCCCACTCGCCAAGACGCGGTCACAGGTGGCCCACGCGTAACCTGCACAGAAGCCACACGGGACCCTGGCGCAGCCCGCGGGTAACCCAGCGCTCCTGCGCGGCGGGCGGGGGTGCGCGGGCCGGGCCGGGCCGCCCCGTCGGGCGGTGGCGGTGGCGGTGGCGGTGGCGGTGGCAGTGGCGGTG
>CM031861.1:22706393-22984751 GCA_018697195.1 Certhia americana | reverse complement strand
ACGGCGGGCGGGGCGCCCGGTTAAAACTGGCGGACGCCGCCGCGCGGGGGCCGGGCTCAGTCTGGCCGCCTGCGGGCTGCGCGGCGCCGCGGCCGCCCCCGGACCGCTCTGCTCATGGGGCAGCCAAGCCGAGCCCTCGGGACTGTCCCCCGCCGCCGGGACCTGCGCTAAGGCGGTGAGTGCTGTGCGCGTCCCTCCGCGGTGCGGACTTTTCGCCGCCGCCCCTCGGGGTCCCGGGGATCGGGGGCGCGGACGCCGCCGCGGCCGTGCGCCCCGTGGGACACTGCTGCGGGCCCCGCTCCGGGCTTCCCCGCGCGGACGGGGGAGCGATGGATGGACCGACGGACGCACGGACAGGGGCTTAGGGAGAGGGATCAGCCCTTGTGCTGGCTGCGCATGGCTGCGATGGGACCGTCTCCGTCCTGGCCGTGCCCGGTCCTGGTGGGATGGGTGGAGGAGGAGGTAGCGGAGCGCTGTATCCTGGTGGGAGGGTGGCAGGTTACTCCGAGCGTTGGAGGGACAGCAACCGTGCCGCCTTGCGAGGTGATGCGCAGGCGGTCCCTTGACTTTGTGGCGAGGGTTTTCTCCTGGCCGTTACTCGACTCAAAGACAGGGGTCCGATGTCTCTTCTTTCCTGGAAGTGCCCCGTCCTTTTCGTGCTTGGGAAACGTCACGGTCCCCAGATGAGTAGTTCAGGTGCCTGAAAGGGGAGGCTGAGTCCTGACCACTGCACAGCTAGGGGCTCAGCCTCGGAGGCTGAGCGTTGCGTCGGGTTAGGATGAAGGAAGCCAGCACAGCTGTGCTCCCCGTGGGATGCAATCGCGTAGGTGTGCTGGGGAGCCCTGGCTGCAAGGAGGGCTTGGCCGTGGTGGACGGGGAGGTTCTTGGGGGGGATGGAGGGAGAGGGGTAGGGGCGGGAGCCGTGATGCGGGAGGGAGCCGGGACAGACCTGGCATCACAGAGGGGAAGGTGAGGAAAGCCAGCTCTCAGCGGGCTCTGCATCCCCACCAGAGCTTGCACATTCCCTCATGCTGAGTGGTCTGCTATGCCTCTTGCAGGGTCTGGCTGTCCCATCTGGGCAGGTGCACTGCTCTGTCCAGAGTAGTAGCAGCTATTAGGCTTCTCTGTTGCCGTCAGCTCCAACTGAGCAAGAAGCAGCACTTTATTCAGCACCTGCTCCTTGCCCTACCTCAGCACTGCTTGGAGTTCAGTGAGCCTTTTTCTTATCTGAGTAAGGAAGCTGACCCTCTTGCAGCTGCCTGAGAATCAGGGCTGCAAGTGATTAAATGGGTAGTGTTTAATCTTCTCAGTCTGCAAAGGCTGGGAGTTACAAATGCCAGCAGCAACCAAAGCCTTGTTGACATTAGGGTACCACTGGCACAGCTGAGCTATGAGAAACTACGGAGTATGCTAGAGCAGTGGCTATTCTGGACTTGGCATAAATAACTTGCTCAGTAACTAACTATCTGCACTAGAGCAGTCTGCTGAATAATGGCATTCAGGGCCTGTGGAAGAGGAAAGTGATTTTTGAACAAATAAATAGTAGTCACAGTTCAAGCAGGGGAGTCTGCCCAGGGAGGAAGTTTTCTTAGAAAGGTTTTGACAAAACCTCAAAATAAACAAGGTCTTTAGACTCAGCATGAAAGCACCTCAACTAGCCCTAGCCCTGTCTCAGCTAGTTTGCGTAAATACACGCCTGATACGTGCACAGCAGAGTGTGAACCTGTGGTGTCCTGATGCCCTCAGCAGTGAGGGGCTGGATACTGATGACAGCTGGGAAAAAAGGACTTGGTTGCTTTAGTATGTGTGTGTTCTTTTTCTTTGACTGCAGTGCAGAGTCAAGGTGGAGGGAGCTCTTCCCTGGGTAGGTGGTTGTCCCAACCAGGAGGCTGAGAAGGTGAGGTCTGCTCTACAGTCTCAAGAGAAGTAGGTCCTTTCCGCTTGTGGGCCTGTAGTGAGGCTTTGTTGTTGCAGAGATATGAATACAAGAGCATCTCCAGAGATGCACAGCAAGGTGAGGCTTGGGGTGGCCATTGATCTCTTGGAGATCCACAGCCATCCCCTGAGGTTTTCAGTCCATTTGGAGCTGCTTGGAGGCTGGGGTGTGATCCAAAGGGAAGTGTTTTCTTATTGTTCTCATTGAGCGTTGAGTGCTGAAGCATGCAAAATGCCAGGAGTACATCTGCAGCTGGTGTTCAGTTGTCCTGCAGCTCTCTGAAGGTCAACATGTTGAATAGTAGGGGATGGGAGGGATGGTACCACATGCTGGTTACAAATACCACTTTGAGCTGTTTGGATGGTGAAATGTTCTGTGATGTGTGTGCTTGGTCCTCACCCAGTAAGCCCCCAAATTTCTAATGAAAACTGCTAAATGCCGTTAGAACAGAGTATCTCCCTCTGACGCAGGCAGGACTGGCTGCCTTCCCACTGGGCTGCCCAGGAGGCTGCATGCTGACCTGGGTGGAGCTGTGCATGAGGTGGGGGTGTCTGTCTTCTTAGTGCTATGTTTTTGGCTACAAGCTTTCCCTTGGCACAGGATGAAAGCACACGTGAACCAGAAAGATGTTGAGATTGTTTATGTTTGACTTCTGGCCTGGTGCCAGAGGGAATGGCTTGGTGACCTTGGCACTATTGGGACATTATTTATAGAATGTAGATCTCCTGGGTTTTGTATTTTTGATGTAGGAATGTGAAAATAAGTCTTGGGAGGAAAAGACCCAATGCTGGCCACAAAATACATCTGGATTTTTTTTCCAGAGCAGGAAAAACAACACTTAAGAGGTGACCAGGTGTTCTCTGTTCGCATTGCTTTCTGCCTTCCCTTGGAAAATATGGGTTAGGTGCTGTCCTGGAGATCGCAGGCTAGCATGAATTGTTCAAAAAGTTCTTATTCAAGATGCCAGAAGATATTAAAAAAGAAATCCAACTATAACCAAAGACAGTCTTAATAGTTTACAGATGATGAGTGACTCTCTGGCCTTCTTGGGCTTCTGTTTGTGAAGCTCTGTGTCATCTGCAAGGCTTAATGCATCTCTGTGTGTTTCAGTGCCCATCTGTGGTGCTGATTAGTGTGGCTGACCCCGGATGACAGATGGAGAAGAGGCTTGGAGATGCACCGGGTTTTACAGGAAAGCCCACCACACAGTGCTGGTCCCACAGCTCTGTCTCCCAGGGCTCTGGTGAAACCCCAGAAGCAAACTTTCCTTCTGGGTTTCACAATGTGCCTAAGTCTCTCATCCTCTTTCTGTGCAGTGGGTATATGTTCCAATTACCTAAATCTGTAAATGTCTTTCCATCCCTCTGTATGCAAAGTAAGAACTTATTGAGCATATTTGTGCATGTGTTTTGATGGGGAAGCCCTTGCCAAGGCTGTACCTGACTCGTTTATACCAGACTTTGGTTGGACCCTTATCCAGCTCATCTTACAGGACAAAATCAAGGACCAGTGTCTGTAAGAAAGCTCTACTCCAGTTTTCATACTGACTGTTGCTTCATTATGGGGAGGAGAGATCCATCACCAAAACAGGGAAATTACCAAAACCATCGTAGTTGGGTTTAGTGCTAAAGGTTGAGCAGCTTCTGCTGATGTTGATGATCAGGAACCATGTGCTCACTTTCTGGACCTAAGGGGCCAAAATCAGAAGCCTAAGCATAGATAGTTGGCTCCATTGATGCAGAGTTCCCTAGATGCTTTTGTTAGAGATTTGGATTAACATATTTTAAGTAAAAGGCACAGAGGAGAGCATCAGGAGAAAAGCATTTAGGAAGAAATCCACGGTTCAGTAGTCTGGTCTCCTGAGGAGTGGTATTACAGGATAAGTTGGTGTAAAGGGAGATGCGCACACAGGAGTGTCAGATAACACTGGTCACCTAATTATTTGTTTGAAGGGATTCCGTATTTTAGAGGGAGATTAGTGTGCAGTCCCCTTTGCAGCTGCCTGTGGCTGCAAACCAGAGAGGAATCCTTCCTTTTTTGTACTAAAATTAGGCAGCAGTGCTTTGACTGTGTGGCCCAGAGGGGCAGATGCAGGCAGAGCAGCACACAAAGGCTTGCAACCCTCTTGATTTTAGCTGTATCCTGCCTGGGTTGAGAAAGTAAACAGTTTGAGTCTGTGTCAGCAGCCAAAAAAGAGGCTTATAGAGAAAACCCACAAGTCTTCAGGAAACTCCATGGGTTACTCAGATGGTGTTTTTGTCTGAGTACCTGTTCATTCAGTAATCCATGATTGCAGAAGAAACATGTTTTGTAGTGGTGCCACCTTATGAGTGAAACACAAACCTCTGATGTTGGATGTTTATGGTCATACAAAGACCTGAGAAGCTCTTTCATCCAACAGATGTTGTTCCAGGAATTCCACTGCTGAGCCTTAAAATAATCCCAGCCCTTTTTGGGTGCTGCAGTTTCTTTCTGGGCTTCCAGCTAGGGCTGCTGTAGATGGTGATAGATGTGACAAAGAGCAGGCAGTTTCCCAAGGACATCTGTGCTTCCTATCCTTCATGACAGCCAAGAAGGTGCCTTTAGTTCAGCCTTCCTGGTTGTCTGACCCTGCCTTGCTGCGTGTGGCAAGCACCCAGCCAGGCAGCAGCCTCCCTATTGCCCCATACTCTGTTGCTGCAAAACTCTGAGAGAAGTGTGGGCAACGCTGGAGCACAGCCTTGGGTGCAGACCCTCTGCCATATTGTATGGAGTCCTCAAGGAAGGACTGTCTTGTGGAAGTGGAGGGCTGTATTGCCAGTCTTAGCCAGAGCTCCAGGAAGCAGGCTATTTTCTGAAGAAACAAAGTATCTTGAAGGTCCATGGTTTTAAGTCCCTCTTAGTCTTTCTGTTGGACACTTAATCTGCCTGGCATGCCATTCATGGTAGATGTTTGGTGTAGTCCAAGGAGGTAGAAACATGAGCTGCCTCCTTGCAGAGCGGAGAGAGAAATTCAAAAACCACAATACTGAATCCAGGGGAGCTGGGTGGTGTTGGCATTTCCCCAACATTTTCTTTGTGGCCTAGGAAGAAAAGTTTCTGTAAAAGCTGCTTAATAGCAATGAAGAACATCCAAATATTACTCCACAGAAAGCAGAAATCTACCACGAGTCAAAAGTTGCACTGAACAGGGCCAAAGAATTTAGATGATCTGTCTGTGTTTTCCCAGGTTGTTTTCATGGTAAAGTGAGAGTAAAATTTAGCTGACTTTAATATCAGCAGTGCTGGTGGAGTCTCTATAAGTTCTGACTAGAGATCTGGTGTGCTTCTGAACAGCAGGCACCTATGGTGCACCCTTCCACCCTCCCACCCTACTGCTCTGCCCAGTGCAACTGTTTTCTCTTTGGCGTGTATGAATGTGTTCTTGCTTTGTCTGCTGGCAAAAACCTGTTAGGAATTCTTCCGATCCCTTCCATGAACTGTAACAATGTCCACTGTTTACATCTCCAGAAAAGTAGGATGCATTGAGGGTTGATGGATGGAGGAATAATAAAGCAGTTGAGCTTATCCCCTCCAGCCAATTTATTCCCTGCATAACAAAGTGCCTGTCATTAGTCAAAGAACACAGGGGAGAAGAGGCCAGCCTGAAACCCCCAGAGCCCTGGTTGCATGGAAATGACATTACAGTGAAAGGTAATGGGGAAGATCTTGAGTAAAGCCTGACACTTCTATGTCATGAGCTCTTCTAAGCAGGAGACTGTGCCGTATGTTTGTGGATAGATGCATATATACTCAGGCACAGTAGCAAAGCACCATGTGTGTGTTTACACACACAGAGTCCTGATGGATGATCCTGATATTACTGGAACTTGCTGTACCCAAGTGTCTGAGACTTAAAACTGAAAAAGAAGGGAAGGTCCTTAAACAACCCTTGATAGTAGAGATGGGACATCTGGCAGTGCTGCATTTTCCATGGTTACTGGAGACCTTGATTTGTCAGCACTGATGCTGCTATCCTTTGGCTGCCTAAATCTCTTTGTTGCCTCCTTGTCCCTGGATAGAGGAATCAAACAAAAGTAAGGAGAAGGACTAATCAGTACTACCTTTATAATTTTTTTCCTAAGACTTCCCTTGCATGTGCCAGGCAAGATGGAGAGAGAGCTCCTGTGGGACCTTTCAGTTCTCAGATACCCCCTGTTACCAAGGCTGTTTATGCCACATACTGGTGTCCACCCCTTTGCCTCCTCTCTGCTATGAAAAGAGAAATCCTGATTTAGTTTCTTAGGCTGATGTGTGTCCTTTGTGGCTGTGACTATAGGACATAGCATCTCCATACCCTTTCCTTGCATGTTGTTGTCTAGTTTTTTCATAATCCCAAAGTGTGGCTCCATGCTGTGAGATGGGCAAAAGTGATACAGGGTTTGCCTACCTAGGATCAGGTAGTGAAAAGTTCACTGCAAGGATCTTGATCTTGTCTGTCCATATAAAAGCAATCAAAAGCCTAATCTTGCTCATCATCCAGGTTCCTCCTGTGGTATATGGAAAGAGGTAAACCATTGTAGGGGCTGATGCATCTTGTCCTAAAATGGACACCTCTGGGGGTTGGTTCACCCTGCCTGTTTCTGAGAGAGCCTAAAAGAGGGAGGTGAGGAGATGTACAGATTCAAGTTGTAGTTGGTACTTCCAAACTCCATTCTCTCCAGCAAAGAAGTGCTTCTGCTCTGGGCTGGGGGCAGGCCGACTCTGTGTGTGCTCCTCACAGTACACATATGCTGGTCTTTTGTGGAAGCTGGAGAACCTGTCATGCATCAGAGACATTGTCCCTTTCAATCTCCTTTATGTGAGTTCCTTTTTCTGATGAAAGCTTTCTAAAGGGTACTTTTGTGCTGAATAGCCATTGTTGATAATGCACGATATGAAATCCGAAAGGAAGGCTCTGATTAAATGTCACACACTTCACAGTCTGGGAATTCAAGGAGCCTTGTTGATCTGTGCATAATTCGGGGCTCGACAGCTCATGCATAAACAAAACGTGCACATTCACATACATGGATGTGTGCAGAGTTTTCCCCTGACTCAGCAGCACATAAAAGCAAAGTCAGGAGGGTGAGTTCCAGAGGGGTAGGCGCTGTGTTCGTGAGGAAAGCCTGTGGGTTTTTCAAGACTGTGACTTGAGAACCACACTGACAAATGCAGTCACTTGTCAGTGTGGTGGGCTCCCTTCTGCCTTCGTCCCCTGAGCAGCTCTCTGCTGAGCTGTGGCTGCTTTGATTTTCTGCATCTGGGTTTAATCTGACCACGGGAATCTTCCGAGAGTTTCTGGTGTGTGTGAAGGCAATATCGCCGTGAGGTTCACCCCAAGGTTTCCACAGTGCTTTCTCCCACCAGAGGCGAATGAAGACAGACAGAAAAAATCAATATCATATGTTATATGCCATAAGCTGGTTGTTAGTCAGACCAGGAAGGGCATTTCCACCTCTGAAATGTTGTATGTAATCACCCAAGTGCTGCACAGGAGTCCACAGAGCACGCCGAGATGGTGTCACGACCCGGCACTGGTGGGGTACAGGGGATGGGCTGTTGCTTGTAAAATGTCTTACCTGCTGCACATGAGCTATATGGACTTCTGTGGCAGGTTTACTTTTCATATGCATCTGGGAAAACTAAAGTCTCAGAGGTTTAATGACCCAGTCTTGAATTTTATGAAAGCAGTACTGACAATCTAATAGTTTGGCTCTCAGGCTTCTTGCTCTGCATGCTGTGCTGTTCTGTAGTTCTGTTCCTAAAAGCAGCTGGTTTCACTTTCAAGTGCCTTATTGCAGGGGATACTTGTGGCTCCTCCTCATTCTGAGGGATGCTGTGGAACAGGGCTCCACAGACATGTCCCTGTGCACCATGTGTTCCCCCTCTAGTGGGTTGCTAGAAGTTTCTTTTAAGTTGTTTCACTACCGACTTGTGAATTAGCAGAGCCTGTGCTGGCTCTAGCAGCAGCTATTTAGAAGTTTTCCTCTTCTAAATCTGTCCTCCTAGCTCCTGTTTGCCCAACATGGGGAATTTTGCATCTGACATTTTTAGCAGTAACCTGTTGCTATAGAAACTGCTAAGGTGTCAGAGGGAGATTTTTGCCACGTTGGGATAGGCTACCAAGTAGTTGAAGTATGTGTTTTGTTGGGAGGCCTTCTCCATCATGTTTTTGCTAAGCAACTCCCTGAGCCTGTCTGCATGTCTGGGCTTATTTCATGTCTAAGGAGCCATGAGGGAGCAATAAACCCAGAGTTCTAATTGTGCGTGAATGAACAGGAAATATTGGCAAATTGTTTAGGGAAGATGTGAGAAGGTGTTCCCAAGCTGCAGTGATGGGTCCAAGAGGTGTGTAGGTGGTAGTCCAGGGCTGAGAGATCACAGGTGGTATCAGTCTTTAGGGCAGCAAATGGTTGACCTAGAAAGCAGGGGTTGAGGCTCTAAATTACATCTCCCAGGAAGGAGTCTGGGACAAGCTGCTCTTCTCACCCTTGAGACCAAAATATAGGTGAATGCCAACATACTTGGTTGGTTTGGTAGTCTGAATTCTCTTTACTAACCAGTCAAGAGATAGTGCAGTGGGACCCAAAGTAAGTCAACATGTCTCTTATTTGTGTGTGAGTATGTATATATAATATATATATTTATATACATATGTTCATGTACAAATGCATGTATTTATAGGTGTGTATATATATGTGTACATTTATATTGGCTTAATTTATTAACATATAATTTATTAGTTATAAATAAAATGTATTTATATAAATAATAAACTTTTATTATTTTATCCAGAATGTGGATATAACCATGTGTATGGGAAATGATCTACAACAGGGTTGTTAACAACTCAGCTGTTGACTGAGAGTTGCTTGGGCCATTTCATATCAGGCCTGATTTACAGATCTTCTGTGTCATAGAAGGAAACTTTATTGCTTCTGCAATGAGAAGTGTGAGTCCTGTGAGAACCTATGTGCCTCAGGAAATATCCTGGCTAGACCAAAAGGCAGTCTTCCTGCTTAATGCAAATTTATTCGTCTGCCCTTTTTCCTCCCTATTGTGTTTTCCTAGACTGCACATCTGGTCATATCATGACAGACTATGGAGATGAGAAACTCTTTGTTTTCCACACAAATTGAAGAAAATAATCTGATGCTGCTGGGGTGTCCTGCAGGAGCTGTTCTCAGGCTGGGGTTGCAAATTGGCCCATGAAACTGATTGGGAATCTGCTTTTGCGGTTCTGGAGTGGAACAAACTCATTTCATTTTCCATTTCATGGTTGTAGATATGTTGAGAGTTTATAAATCACAGTGGTTGCATTGCACTGAGTAAGTTTCAGGATTGCAGATGGAGAACTAATGTTGCTGGAGGTGTAAATTATTGTCTTTGGGGAGGGGATCCATTGAGAATGGCTTTGAAATCACTATTTCAGTGACAGTATACAGATAGGTGTTGTCCCCTGTGTGTGGTTCAAGGTACTAGATATCCCAGATTGTAGTTTCTTAACAACTTTCTTCTGAGTTCTGGAAAAAGACAGAGGTGCAGGGAATTGTTGAGAATAAAGAGCATTGGCTTCCTGGAGCATTTATGAAAGTCTCTCATCAGGTGCTTGGGGCACAGTAGAAAGAAAATTTGAGTAGGCTTGAGGTTGTCAGGAAAAGAGGTGCCAAGAAGCCCTATGTTACTTGAGAAGGTTCAGTGTCCAGCAGTGTTCTGGATAAACAGCAGGTGTATGGACTCCTCCCTGCTCCTCCCAGGGTCTTTCCATTGAGTTCCTTTGAGGCTCTGTTATGCCTCAGGTGTGAGGCAGAGAAGAGGAAATGCAGTTGCATATTTTCTGTAAAACTGACCTGTGTTACCCTGTTTGGTTGAAGGGCTTTCCTAGCTTTTTAAGCTGCTCTTTTTCAGTAGCAAGGGTTGATTTATTTGGTTGGGTTTTTCCTATTTTATTTTTTTTTTTTTTGTGTGAGTGTGTGTGTGTATGTTTCTCTGTATGTGCATATGGGTTTTATTTTTCCTTCTAATGTTTCCCTGTAGAAGTCATCTGCAGGACAGATGGCCCCTTAAGCTTCTGGGGCTGTCTCTCACAAACACCTGTCTAAGGCATCTGGGAATCAAAGAGGAATTCTCCTCTTTCAATGCCCTTAAAGAAAAACAGCACCTGATCCTGATATGTCCTACTTCCCTTTCTCTCTCTCCCTCCATCTTCCCAGCTTCCTGGGAAACTTAACTGCTTGGTTGTGGCCATCTGTTGAGACAATGAGGGGCTGGGTGGGGAGGTGGCAGCCAGAGCCTTTGTGGGGAGTAAGGGCAGCTTTGGGTTGATGGAGTGCTGTGGCTGGCTGGACTGAGAGCCTCAGTAGCAGAGGAGGATGGTGCAGGGGGTGGACTTTTATGTAAGCAACACAGCTGTTGTACATTGTTTTGCTTGTACCTTGCATCCTTTGTATTTGCAGCCAAAACGCTCAGATTTATACACCTCAGCAGCCAGTGATGGGCTACTTGAGAAGGCAGGGGTAGCATGGCCAGGCTTACATGTGGGGTGTGAGTGCACGTGTGTGGTAGATGAAGTCTGTTTGTCCCCTGTGGTGGCAGCCCCCTGAGCCCATACAGAGGGACCAGGGTGGGCCAGGTGTCCAGCTGGGCACCTGTGGGGAGCCCTGTGGATCATGGCAGACACCACAGCTGCGCAAGGCCGCTGCCTGAGCACATGCAGCCTGTCACAGGCTGCCCTGCCAGCTGCTTTGAGAGGCAAACAAGCATTTCTCCCCTGAGGTGCTGCCCAGGCTCGCATGGAGGGGTCGGTGAGTTGCTGCAGGTGGTGGTTGGCAGGCCAGCAGGAGCAAGGTTACTGTGTTTAATTATAGCTCCCATTTGTGAAACTAGTAGAGCAACAGAGTTTTTTTATCATGTTCTGAGGAAACTGAGCACTTTACAGGTTTTGATTGCTGTATAACACAACCTGTGACACAGACAGAAAGTTTCCTGTGGTCTCTGCAAAAGGAAATTTGAAACCTATGGGCAGATAGGCCGTACCTCCCAGATGCTAAGGGATATAGCCAATAGTGATTCTTTGTGGGGCAGGATGTTTATACAGCCACAGGGATCTTGCAGACAGGAGCTGCTGCACCCAGGGGCTGCAGAGGAGCAGTGGGGAGGACAGTGCAGGGGCTTAGTCTGCTTGGGTTAAAGCAGCCCTGAAGCAGATGGATGAGAGTATGCATGGAAAAGGATGAACAGACTTTGGATGTCCTTTTTTGCATGAACTGGTGACTGAGGAAGCAACACAAGTTAACTCTTTCCTCCCCAGCAGGCTGCAGAGGACTCATTGTCCCCTGTTGAGAGGTCATGCTGGCTGTAGCCATGACATTTGAGGTTGCCAGAGCTGCTGTAGGCAATGGGTGCCACTGCTTTGCGAGTGGAGGCTTTTTGGTCATGAGCAGCGCTATGCCTCTCACAAACAGCATTGGAGGGCATTCAATGTGTATGGCCAGGAGATGTGCTCAGCCTGAAGGGTGAGCTTTAGATGTGCTTGAGGCTCTTGGTGCATGGCAGATGACTTGGGAGATGATCTGGAGGCACCCAGTGAAGATGTCCTTTGACTTAATGATCTTGCTTTGCATTTTCATCGTGTGTAGGGTCAGGAAATCTACTGCCAAGGTTTGTAGGTGTTTCCTAGGATGACACAGTCTCCCTGTGCCCTTTAGAGTTGCTTAAGGGGCTGTGGCAGAGCTGGGGATGAGCCTCTGTCAGGATATGCTTCCTGCTGGTATTGCAAAGAGCCTTCTGTGCTGAAAGGGCTGGTGTTTATGTGGGAACGGAGTCCTGTGTACCTGGCTTGTTACAGGTGAGAAATCTGAGGTCTCCCTGTTGCTTAGGGGTACAGACTGTGCCAGACGGAGCGTGAGCAGCCACCACATTCTGTTGCTGTGGTGGCTGAGTGCTAATTGTTTTTACTGCCTAAGCATCAGGTTATTTTTGGCTTGATCAAGTTTCATTCCCAGCTGGCTCATGGTAGAGAGGTCCAAATAGTCTAAATCTCCACGCTTGATAGAAATCTAGGCAGGGAGCTGGTTTGGTCACTGTGGGTTTGGGATGTGCAGTTGCAGAAATACAGGATGAAAATAGCTATATTTTGGTAGTTACATGGGACATGGGGAGTTCTGGCTCAGGGTCTGCTGCACCATGGGCTTCCAGGGGAAACTCTTGATAGGCCATTTAGATAGGATGCACAAAAATGTTTTTTGACTCTCAGGTGTGTTTTTGGGTTAAACACAAGGAATTTACCTCATCCCGCAAGGTTTCAGAGTCCTGAAGTGTCTGAGGTTTTATAAAGAGATTTTAAGCATATAAAAGTGAGCAGACTGAACCTTCTTGTGTGGTGGGAAAAAAGGAGCCTTGGGTCCGATGTGATTAGGTGGCAATGTAGTGTTTGCAAGGACCAAGCTACTTGTCTGTGGATCCTGTCCTTAATCCTCCTGTGTTTCCACTGCCTCTCCTCTTGACAGCTGTGCAGCTAATGCGGTACAGGGTCCTGTTACTGTCCTCAGCAGCAAAGAGGCAGAATGCCACAGCCTGGAGGAACATCAGAAGAGCTGGACAAATCCATTACAGCTGCCAGGCCCTTGCAAGAGAAATGCTGTGGGCATCAGCCCATCTATGAGGGCCAGGTACAGCACAGCTGCCATGGTGGATGCCCCTCTCAGCTGCACACTTCCTTGTGCTGCTGCAGGGCTGGAGAACTCCCCTGGGCTCTGCCAGATTGCTCCCACAGAACTCCAGTGTTGAAAAAGGACACCGTCCCTGCTTCATCTGCTTCATACTTAGTATTGGTTCTCAACCTGTGCTCTGCAGAAGATGCTTAGGCATGGCAAGTACCCTTTTAGACTGTTGCAAAGGACATACATCCACTGCACCTTTTGGATAATTCTTAGGCATAACAAATCAAAGCGGGCTTAAGATGTTGAGTTGTATTGGACATACTGACTTGGGAAATCTAAAACAGGAAAGCAAGAATCCTCTTGCTGGCTTGAACATGATAGACCTGAACAAACTTGTGTCCAGTTAAATGTAGCTTACATGTATAAACATTTAATTGTCCCAGCTTGACTCCAGTTTCATACTCTCTTCCCCTGCTTGCAGATTGGAAGTGCCATTAAACCCTTGGAGCGAGAGGTTTTGTAGTGCCACCTCTTTAATTCAAGCACCACTGCTTTGTCAGGTAAAAGGCTGCACTGCAGACGACACTGTCATCCAGCTTAGCAGTAGGCAGCATCCCTGTCCCCAGGGCCCTGGGGTGCCATGTCCTCCAGGCAGTCAGCTCCAGGTGCTGCCAGAGCAGGGTCTGGCTCTGCACCTCTGTGCTGGGTGCGCAGCTCTGGCTGCTGCAGTGCTGTGGTGTGTGCAGTTGAGTCTCCTCTCTCCCACGCTGCGGAGCTCTCCTCTCCAGACGCTGGGAGGGAAGCAGAGACGTTGGGGGAAGAGCTGTGGAGGTGGGAGAGATTGAGCTATCATTGGCGTGACACCCGTGGGGTTTCTTTGCACCGCTAAGCAGTAGCTATCAAAATTGAATGCAGTGTGCTGAGCAAGGGAGCAGACATTGAAAAGAGCCTGCGAAGAAGGGATCTATGAGGAAAAATCCCTCTTTCAGCTGCACATAGGCACTACCCATCACAGAGAGCTGTGGCAGGGAGTAGGAATTGCCTGTTTATGGTGATTGATCTGCACAATCCCTGGGATGCTTGGAAAAAGGATTAAGGAGGAAAGAATCGCAGGAGAAAGAGGAGGTGGAGGTTTCCCTTTGCAAACTCACAGGCTAATAGAAACCATCCTCTAAATTGTCAGTGTGTCAGGATACATTAATGTAAGTATAATGTTTTCAAATCCTCAGCATCTTCTATCTGAATGTCGCTGAATTAGTGCTATTGCATTAATTAGCTCATTATCCATTAATATTCAGCACCTGTTAGGCTGGCTGTGTCTCTAGATGATGAGAGTAATGAGATGTGGGACTGGCTGCAGGGCCATGCTATAGCTGTGCTGTAGGAGTGTGGGTTTATGCACCAGATTGTTTTACTGGCATTTCTGTCTGGCCTGTGTTGTTCCGGCTCTTGGCGAGTGGCTTACCACAAATTAGTGGAAACTCTTAATGGGAGAGCAGTGTTAATGATGATGTGGATAAATTTCCACCAACTCTGTCCCTGAAAGCAACTGCCCAGACAAATGATGAAGGCAAATTTTGATCTTTTGGCCTTAAGCCAGTTGCTAAACTGCCTCTGTAATCACAAAGCTATTCAGTGCAGTCTTCATCCGTGAGTCATGGAGTGCCACCTTTCTTTGCTTTTTGCTGTCAGGAGAAATTTTCTATTACTTTTTTCTTTTTTTCTTCCTTCTTTTTTTTTTCCTTCTCTTTTTTTTTCTTTCTTTTTTTTTTTTTTTTTTCCTCTTCTTTTTTTCTTCCTTTTTTGTTTCCATCCTTTCTTTTTTTTTTTTTTTTTTCTCCCATCCCATCTTCCCTTCCTCTGGCGTTTCTGAGGCCAGAGCAAGAGATGTTAGGCATCAGGCTTTCCCTAGCAAGAAACCAAGAAAGATCCAGATGTACCAGAATGGCATGACCAGCACACTCAGCACCCCAAGACCTGTCAAGACCAGCAAGCCTTAGGCCTCTTATTCCTGAGGAGGGCCAGTAGGATAAATTTCTCCTGCTCAGGCCCTCTGCCAAACTTTTCCCCTAACTTTAGAGATGTGAGATGGCCTCAGAGTGTGAAGAGACGAGCATTCACCACAGGACTGTTGCTTCATGACTGGAATGGATGGCTTTGATCAGGCTTTGATGCTGGGCTAGAAATACCACAGCAACAACATGTCTCCTCTGCTTTCTGCAGGTTATGGTGGGGAACCACTCAGCATCCAACCTTGTGAGTCTAGGTCAGCCAGGAGCAGACAAAATTGTAAAAACTGTAGCTAGTTTAAGAGGTTGTCTCTTTCTTTTAGACACTACTCTGGCTTTGGGGTATATTTTGTGTGCAGATTATCTAGATTTGAATACACATGATTTATTGTGACAGTTCAGGTTGGCAAACCCCAGACATGATAAATCTTTCAAATTTTTCTTCTGTCAGCTACCATTTGAGCTTCCTGCCTTTTGCTCAAAGCTAGGCCTGGCTATATAGCTTCTACCTTCCTCCTGTGCAGCTGTTTTCCACTGTCCCCATTCTGAAATATTTCTCGACCCTGACTACTGCTGCATCTGGCTTTGTGCTGCCTTTCCAGGAACCTGGGCTTAGTTATTCAGTGAAACCCATGACCAAACAAGCTGCAATCCAAAAGAAGTACCTCCAAAGCACTGAGTAGCTCAACTGGCTCACTGAAAAGCATTTTGCCTGGTCTGCGGAAAGGATCTTATTAAACCTTTGATCCTGGGGTTCACCTTTTGCACCATCCCAGCAAGACTGTTAACTTTGCCTTAAAGAAAGAGTTATGTTGGACACTTGCAGACAGGACTGGCTGTTCTTGTCTGAACCACCACAGGGAAGGGTTTTCCTTTGAGAGGGAAATCCCTCACAACACACTGGGAAAACATTTGCATGCACAGTGCCAAAATAATTGTACCTCATTTTATTACTCTCCAAAGACTCATGAATTATTTAGACATCAGCATAAATTGTCTCCTCCTGGGGCAGCTCTGGGAAGGCTCAGCTGGGGCACAGGGCTGCTGGTGCTTGAGCCCAACACTTGCTTGGTCTGGATTAGCTGTGCTTGATGCCTGGGGGAAATTTCTGTGGGTCTCTGGAAGGGTGAAGTGGCACTGGAAAAAAGCATTTGTGTTCAGCTGAGCTAAGAAGAAATGAAGACAAATTGGAAGAAAAGGCTTTCTGAACTGAGGGTTTCCAGGGTTTTATGATTGCAGGATGAGACAGAGTGATTTCATGGGACTCAGTACCTGTGCCTTTATACACTTGCCAGGGCTGAAGTTATCTTTTTCAATTCTCGTTGCCTGTATTTACTTGTCCCAGATAGTATTTGTAGCTTCTAATTGCATTATTTCCCAGAAAGCATCTTCAGGGAAAATCATGCCTCTGGCACCTTGTTGTTCAGGGTCTAATATGTTCTGGCACACCCTGGGGGCTGCAGCATCTGAGATGGGGACACACAAATAAATAATTGATACTTGTTTGGGGTTTGACCTGAAATGGCAGCTGAAGAATGTGACATATTGCATGTGAAAAGAAAAAAGGCACAGCATTACTTATTATTATTTAATCCCCCTAGTCTGAGACATACTTAATTCCCCTAATCTGAAAATCAGAAAAGAGGTACTATTGGGCATTTCCTCGTGCTGAGATAGACAAGATTATGGTTTGTAGGTCAAAAGCATTTATAACTAAGTGTACATGCTAAAGCCATTCTGCTCTGGGTTTTTTCTTTCCTCCCCCATGGCAGATCCTAGAGACGGCAGGATCACTCTGAGATGAGCCACCTGTAACTGGGGCCGGCCTCGTTGCCAGGGCTCCCTGCCCCATGAGGATGAGGAGCCGTCTGCCGGCCTAACAGAAAGATTTTGCGGCGGTGGTTGTTTTATTCTTCCCAAACGTCGTGAAGTTTCATGTGACAGCGGAGCCGCTTCCTGCACCCTCCTCGTGCCACCTCGCAGCCAAAGGCTCGGTGGGGCAGGGCCACCACCATGGCGGCGAAGCAGCCCCCGCCGCTGATGAAGAAGCACAGCCAGACCGACCTGGTGAGCAGGCTGAAGACACGCAAGATCCTGGGCGTCGGCGGGGAGGATGATGACGGCGAGGTCCATCGCTCAAAGGTGAGGGCAGCAGAGAGGGAAGCCCATGTGTAGTAATGGTGAAGAAGGGACCTTCTGCTGGGTGAACCAGGGTTTGCCCATCCATGTGGTTTGGGGTAGTCAAAGCCAGGCGTTGTCAACAGGAGCACGTTCACGTGAACATGAACAGCTCTGGGCAGTGCGCACATGACAGCAGGACAGATACTGTGACACCCTGAGGGCTCTGCAGGAGCTCTAGCAGGATGCTCCAGCAGGTGATGTGTGTGAGGAGTCAATTCTCTTCTTCCATAGGTAAGAGGAAACAGGAGTTAGTGTTGACCCTTCCTCAGCCTCATGCTGCAGATGGCTGATCCCAGTAAGGGAGCAGTAGAGGCTGCAGCACCTAAGGGAAATCAAGGCAGGTGTTGGGACCAAAGAGTCACAGCTGACTCCTTTGTCCTCCTCCTCCTTCCAGCCCTCTCAGAGATAAACTCCCACATGGGATTAGATATGTGGTTTTGGGCTGGTGAGTTCTGCCTAAAGACTGGGGAAGGATCTGCTTAGTTTGTGCCTTTCATTTGAATTTCAGATTAGCCAAGTACTGGGAAATGAAATCAAGTTTGCAGTCCGGGAACCACTGGGACTCAGGTAAGGTACTGGATCACCTTGGAGCTAGGTCATCTGAGGCCCCTTGTCCACAGCAAACCACCAGGTTTGGTTTCTGACACCAACTTTGCTGCTGTGTCAGTATCACTGCTCCCTGCAAGGACTTCTTGCAGGCTGTGGAACCATACTAGCTGAACCATTCTTCCCCCATAAATGAGCCTGAGGCCCTCAAGTTCTTGTCTCATTGGATGTGCAGAGGAACTACAAGGGCTATGTGGGGCTAGAGGAGCTCCTGTTCTACTGTGTGACAGAGTGGTGTGTCCTGTGGGGACCTTGCTCTGCACCATCCTCCTGGCAGGGTCACTTCCCTCCTTTGCTTGGGTGAGGGGGAGTCTGGTTCTGTTTCACCAGCAAGGCTGGTCTGCATGTTGAAGCTGGAGCTATCAGGAGGTAGAAAGCTGAGTCCTTCCATGGGAGGTTTCTGGCTGTCTTGCTTGTGCATGAGGGGAAGGATGAAGGCTGATGAATGAGCGGGCAGCCAGAAATGCTTTGTGAAATATGAGTGATGGGGTCACCTCAAAGCTCATGTTGGGTCTTCTGTCTTCCCTTTCATGCAGAGTCTGGCAGCTGGTTTCCGCCGTCATGTTTTCCGGGGTCGCCATCATGGTGAGTGAAGGTTGTGGTCCTGGCAAGAACCAGCTCCAGAGTGCCAAAGGAGTGCCCAACATGCCCCTTCAGTCCCTGGGATTTCTCTTCCTCCACAACTTATAACACTCTGCCTCCAGCAGCTCCTACCACTTTCTCCCGTGAGGCCTGTGTCTCAGTAATGGGCTTTGCCAACAGTGTCCTTGGTAGTTTGTTCCTGTTGCCAGGGTCTGTTTTCATTAGCAGGGCCCATCAACCAAGGAATGGCAGCCTTGGCCACAGAAACCAGCCGTGTAGCTGATAGTTGGCATGGTGATATTTCTGCGCCTCCTTAATTTCCAGTTTCCTGGCCAGCAGCTCCAATCCCACAAAGCTCCATCCCATGATGCTGGAGTGCTGTTGCCCAAGTGTTTTGGTGGCTCTGGTCCATTCAGGTTGCTGAGTTTCTCTCTCGCCTCTGCCAGGCCCTCGCTTTCCCTGACCAGCTCTTTGATGCCATCTTTGAGGAGGAATCGGTGAGCAGCAAGACTCCCATCCGGCTCTATGGAGGAGCCCTCCTCAGTGAGTGCCATACCACTGTACTGGGGTACACTGCTGCCCTACAGAGTAAGGGGACAGGTGGCAAAACGGCAGCAGGGCACAAGGTCCATGCCCAGCCAGACACCTGCAGCTGGAGAGCAGAACATCTGCTGTTAGCCAAGAAATCGCTGAGGGGTGTTTTGAACAGCTTGGCTATTGCAGCTTTTTCCTAGTAGGGATTCAGGTGTGCTGCAGGCAGGGTAAGAAGGGCTGTGCATGCTCTGAATCCCTGGGGGATCACCCCATGTACCCCAGCAAAGGGAGCCTGCAAGGGGGCCCGGGGAGGGCGCTGGGCCGCGGCCGGGGCTCCGTGCGAGCGGCAGGGGAGATGGGACAGGCGGTGGCATCCCGGGAGGGCCCGGGAGGAGGGGGGCGAAGGACAAGGAGGTGCGGGGAGCTGGGAGACACTCTGTGGGAAGGGAAAGGGGCCCGAGCCGCGTCCTGCAGCGGCACCGCGTGGGGCGGGAGGGAAGCGCGGCCTGGCCGCTGTCCCGGCCCTCGGGCAGCGCTGTGCCCCGCTGTGCCCCGCAGGCATCGCGCTCATCATGTGGAACGCTCTGTACACCGCCGAGAAGGCCATCATCCGCTGGAGCCTGCTGGCCGAGGCATGCTACTTCGCTGTGCAATTCCTGGGTGAGTACCCGCGGGCCGGCTGGGACGAGGAGGAGGAAGAGGAGGAGGTGGGTGCGAAGACTGTGCGTGGTGGGAAGCAGGGATCGATGGTCGGCACGGCAGTGGTGGAGCATCAGGCATACGAAAAAAAGCTGCTTGCCTTTTTCTCCTCCCCAGAGGAACAGCCTCTGCCCTGAGCTGCTCCTTGAGCATTACACTCTGACAAGTCATTGTTTTTTCTCTCTGAAAATGTCCTGGGCTTCATAGCCGGCACAGGTCATTGCCAGAGCAGGCTGCCTAGATGCAGGGTCTAACAAGAAAAGATTTTAGCAACCTACACTAAAAGGGGGATGTTCAATGTTACCAAAACAGAGCATAATGGTTTAGCTTGTTTCTAGGGAGCTTATCTATATATAACAATGAAGAGGGTTATTGTATGTGTGTCTTTGTAGCTCAGTCTGTAGCTGGTTTAAATATGAGCTATGTGTTGGTGGCCAGATAAGAGAGTTGTTCAATACAGGTGATATGTGTGGACTGTGCATATTTTGTAGATGCTCTTAAAGTTGAGAAATGTTTATCAGCACTGAAGTGTTCAAGCTACAAAGCAGACTCAGGAGGATGTGACTTGCAGATTAATACCTGAGCATAATGGAAACTCACATTTGCTTGAGTGACTGTTTCAGGCTGCCTGAATGTGGGGATGCCTTGAAATCAGGGATTCTGTAAAGGAGAGCTCTGAGGTCCATGGCTCAGTGTGTGAGTGAATGAGCCTGTGCTGAAATCTCCTGCGTTCACAAGGCTCAGCAGCTCCTGCCAAAGCTCTGCGTTAGAGGGCAGCAGAAAACAGCATTGCGCTACTTGTCTGCTTTTGGTTTTGCATCACCAGCCTCTGCCTTGTCTCCCTCCTTCTCCTCCAGTTACCACTGTCTCCCTGGTTGAGAGCAGCCGGATAGCCACAGGTGCCGTGCTCCTCCTGGTCAGCCGAGCGCTCTTCATCCTCATCAGCATTTATTATTACTACCAAGTTGGACGTCGTCCCAAGAAAGTCTAATTCCTGGGCTTTTTTGTTATGGGAAAGGTGGGAGGGGGGAGTTTGTGTCGGTAATTTTGCATTATAATTACAATTTTAAAATTTTTTTTTTTTTTTGTTAGTCCCTTTTGGTTCTAAAGTAGTTTCCTTCTTTACCGGCATGAATCAATGTGTAACCCAGTGCTGGTGGCATTGCCAGGTGAAATGGGGGAGCAACATCAGTGGGACCCCCCAGCCCCTCTGCAGGAGGTGAGGAGCAGTGGGAGGAAGGCTCAGGGAAGTGTGTGGGCCTGGCAGGCTCAGGGAAAAAAGCCAGTTTTCTCGGGGGAACTGGCTGATGGGATCACAGGCTCTGAACCCACTGGAACAAAGCACAAAATAAGGCCAGCATATTGAAACCAAATCCCTGAGGAAACAGGGCAGTAAGACAACCAACAAAGGACTCATCTACTCTACTTCGTAACCCTTGCACCTCCCCTGGTTTACAGCCCATTCCCCTTTTAGCAAGTACTGACTGTCTAGGTAGCCAGGAGCTGGATAGGGTCAAGTTCAGTGCTTTGCAAACAGCTCTTTCCTCACTGCCAGAGGTGCATTTTTGTGTAGTTCATATTTTTGCACCAGATGCTGTGCAGAGCCAGGCAGGAGATACAGCAAAAGAGAGTGAGAACCCTTGCTTGTTCCCTCTGCAGGGACATCACTGGGAACAGTGGAGCAACTTGAATTACAAGATGTGAGAAGTGAAGGAAGCTTTTGGAAACAGCCCATTGATAACAAAGATATCCCCTTGTTTGGGGTGTTTCGTGAAGTTTCTAGGCTGGGGTCCTGTCCCCTTCACCCCAGAACACTTCCTACAGTTGAAGCTTTACTGATGGTAGTAGCAGTGGTGGGTGTGCAGTAGCTTTATCTGATGCTTTTGAGCAGGGGCTGGAGTGCTGTTGTGGTTAGCACTGATAAGAGCAGAGGGCTGTAACAGTAAGAGCGTCTGCACAGATGCTTGGGTCAGTAAGCAGCCTCTAGACATGGGCTCTGGCTGTGGGAGGTTGTGTTCCAACTCTGCTAATATCTGCATCACATCTCTTCTGACCTTGAGAAGAGAGGACCAAAGTTTGTAGCATTAAGATATTTAATATTTAACTGGGATGAAGAACAGCAAGGAGCAGAGCATATGATGGCAAGGACAGACTAAATGTGCTTTAGCACTCACTAGCCAATTTCTCCAACACCTCCTGGGCATAACAGCGTTGACTGCCCTGCTTCCTAGTGCTTTCCTTGTGGATTATCCCTGTCCACAGCTTGAGGCAGCATTTTTTGTTCTCCATGGGACTAAAGCCAGAAGGTCTGTGTGCAGGATATGGATTTGTTACTCATGCACTACTGTTGACTGGATCAAAGCATGCTCTGGAATATAGCTGATGTTCCCAAATCCCAGTAGAAAGATTCCTACACAAACAGAACTGCTTGTGTGAACAACAGTCTTCAAACCACTGGTAAGACTGGGATCTACAGCTATTGCTATTTAATATCTTAGTAGAGTTAGAAGAAGGTAGTGGGTAGTTATTGTATGTTGTGTTAGTGCTTTTGGCATTTAGAAGCAGCTGCATAAGCTTGGGACACTGTGTGCATTGTACTTACTGGCCATGCAAAACGTCTGTCACATAAGAATATTGGAAATTGTTGAATCAGGAAATGTCACAACTGTAACCTAGTTTTTTGCCTAATAGGTAAATCAAATGAAGAGGCAACATCCAACAGCAGGCTAAATTCTGGAGCCTCATGACAATACATGCTTGTCAAGCTGCTTTCAGCATGTCTAAAAATTATACTGAGCAACTAAAACTTTTAATTAAGAGCAGTGTTCCTGTTCAGATGGAAGAATTGGGGTCTAAGAGGGAAACCATTCTCTGTGAGGCAGGTAATGATCAAATGCAGGCTGGAGAGGATCAGAAATTTGACCAAGTGGTGCAGCGTGCTGGAGCATGGCATGCTGTGGCTGTTGCTCTCCCCCTGTGCATCACCTGCATGGGCAGCTGCAATGGCCTCAGTGTGGCACTTTGGCAGTAGTTGTGGATATAGGTATGTGAAACTTGATTCTTTGTGTTTTGGGGTGTCACATGAATGTATACACAGATTGATGGTTGGTTTTTTGGGGGGGGGGGAAATTATGTTTCTAGGACAGACAAGTAAAACCTACCACAGCAAAAGCAATCTTACAGAAGAAGGAAATGGAGGGTCTTCTTCATGCTGCCTCCCATCTGTGCTGGCCACAGGTCCTATGAACTTAGTTATGACTCAGGTCTGATTAGCGTACCTTAAAATGTCATCCCATAAGTGAAAGAAATGAGTTACTGCTCTATGTGAGAGCAGTACTCCAAAGACTTCTTGATGGTTAGATCAGGTGGGAGGGTGGGGGTTACAGCTCTCCAGGGTAGCTTTAAATAAGGGGAAATCTGGTCCCCTGATTAGCAGCTGCCTCTGCCAAGCTTGAAACAGCCACTTCTAGGTCCGCTGGTCAATGGCTTTTTCTGCTCCAACATACAGCAAAGCCTGGGGGAGTGGCCACTTAAAAGATTTCATGCTTCTTGGTACCTAGTCCTGAAAATGGAGAGATGAAGTTGTTTTGTTTTGATGCTTCTTGCTCCATCTTGCTGTAAGTGGACCATGTAGAAAATACAGAGCCCTACTCCTCCTCTACAGCTAAGCTGTGGTTCCTGGCATGTCCCTTCTCAGCAGCAAGGCGCTGCAGGAGAAACATTGCCAGGCCCACTGGAGGTGGTGAATGCATAGCAGGTGAGGCCTAGGAGGCAGTTGCCCAGAGTGGCTTGAGGATGGAGCCCAGGCAGAGCAGCTGTGGCACTGCCAGAAACCAACTGCATGTGGTTGTCTCTGTTGTGAATGGGGAGAACGGGAGGAGGATGCCAAGCCTTTGTACAGACCTGTGTCCCCAAGGATGGAAGTGCTGACATCACAGCTGCAGGTGGCAGCTGAGAACAAAATTTGGGATCAAAAGCCTGGGGTGTCGCTTCAGGCTTGGCAACTGATCTGCTGACAAAAATACTCCATCTCCACAGGCCTTAGCTTCCTTATCTGTTACATTGTGAGAGAGGCCTTGGAGTGGTGTCCTCTCCCAAGGGAGACAGCAGTGAACTTCCTGCATTTGTACAATGCTGTGCAGGACTGGGGGTCTGTTCCCCAGAAAATTGTGCTGCAAGCAGGCACAGGCCAGGACTTGAAGCTGACCCCCTTTCTCTGCCAGGGATGAACCCAAACTGTCACATTCACAGAGCCCTCACTTTGGAGGGTGAAGAAAACTCATCATTCGCATAACTCCCTACATCACCTTGTTTGCGCCTGACCAATATCTGGCAAACTGGAGCTGGTGACACAGGAGAGGCTCTGTCTGTCCTAAGTTGGCCTCTTTTCTGGTCAAGGGTTTTTACTTGGGAGGGTGTGGGTGGGGGGAAGTGGTGCAGGGGAGAATGGGACACTTCAATTTATACCTCATTTTAGCTGCTGTACCTGAGTTTATTCCTCCTCTGGTAAGAAAGTGACTGTACTTAACACCAAGCAAATAGTGAAAATTAAAGCTGTTTCACTTCACTGTCACAATATCTTTCTTTTATTTTTTGGGTTTTTTTAAGAAATGCACACAAAAACCGTGCAGAGAGTGCTTTAGGCTTGTGTTCTGGTTTATATTACCAAAAAAAATTCCTTTCAATATAAAAAAGCATTACAGTAGGGAATACAGGATAAATTAGCTCCACTATCTAATAAAAAGAACATTTACATTTTTTTAAAATAGATTTCAAACATTATTTCACACACAGCCCTTTTCCCAGGCATTTTTTTTTTTTTTTTTTTTTTTTTTTGTGACAGTCATTGGAGCGTTCAATAGCAACCACGAGGCAGGGATGCTGAGAGGGGCTGGGGACTTGCCCAGGCTGGTCTCTACTATTCCCTCCAAGGTGCTTGGGCCATGGTCACAGTGCTACAGCAAAGGAGACGGCAGCTCCTTCTGCTCTCCAGCTTGCCCAGAGTTCTCCAGCCAGCAGTGATTTCAGCTTGAGCCCCTGACCCCAAAATACTCACCAGAGCTGTTAAAAACAAATAAAAAAATACAATTGCTTCTCCTGCCTACAGTTCTGAAAACTACTGTACCACAGAGGGGGCAGCCACTAAACCAAGGGACAAAACCAACAAATTTACATGCTTTGCCATACAATGGGAGTCTGCTTTCTGGGCTTGCTTGTTCATTAAATTCCCCCAAGGAAAATTCCTTCTGCATGTTACCAACTGCTGCAGATCCTTTCAGACTTGCACATATCTTTACAGCTGTCTCCAGTTCTTGTTTGGAATTGCTGCCTGGCCTTTTGAGCTCTGTTCCCAGTGGCACACGAGCCAGCCTGCAGAGAGGATTTGAAATCTTCACACAGCGAAGAGCAGTGGGGGATCAGAAAAGGCAGAAGAGGAGAAACAGCTGTGCACAGCCCAGAATAACAGATGAAGAAGAGATCCTTTTGAAGATACAGGGACTACCATTAGGGAGAGAGGGAAAGCAAGAAAGCTAAAGACAGACAAAGCAATGAGTAAAGAACTAGGAAAGCCAAAGAGAAACAAGCCAGCAGAGATCATACGTCAGGCATGTATATTCAGTACTTTGTGCTCTGGCAGCTTTGGTCCAGTTCCCCCAGCTCTAATGGTTTTTTTCCCCCATGCCACTGGTGGCAGAAAAAGGCTTTAAGGCTTTTTTTCCCCTTCAGCCACCCATCATGCACAAATGAGGATATTTGCCTGCCAGGCTCTGACCTGAGAACTCTGCATAATAAACTGAGGGGAAAGGAAGAAACTGGAGACTGGGGAAGGCAGTTCTGCTTCTTTCAATCACCTCCAGCCAAATTACCAACTCTGCTGACAGTTTTGTTCCTTCTCTGGGAATTACTCTCCCAGAACAGTCACTGACACCAGCTCCTGAGGCAGAAGAACAGATAAGCTCGCTTTCTGCTCAGCCCATTCCCTACAAGACTGGTAGATGGAACAGATTTTTCTTATCTTAAGTGCTGCACCTGCTGTCCAGTACAAATACTGCTGGGTTTTGGCTAACAAAACAGTTTTTCTTTATTAAACAACAGACCAGAGTTTAACGCTAAAATGCCTCATTACAAGTGTGTCCGGAGGGAAATAGTTCAGAACAGCTTTCCACAAGGTTTAATGCAACATCTGATGCTGCTCAGCAGCCCTGGCCTCATATTTTGTTGCTGGAATATGCTGACTGCAGCATGGGGGGACTGCAGCTCTACCTGCCCAGCCCTCTCCTGCCAATGACTAAATGGTTGTTCTCACATGAAGCTTGGAAAAGCTCCTAATGCCTCCTTTCTGTTCCCTAGTATCCTGATTCCTCAACCTAAATGCTTAGCCATGATCTTTGTCTATTGTGGCCCAGGCTTTCTGCTGCTTTCCTTCCTTGCCTGTAGCCTGTTCAGTGCCACTGGGAGAGCTCAAGACCCAGGGGTCTAAGGGAACAGCCAGAAGCTGAATATGCTGCTGCTGCAAAACCTGGACACAAAGTTTCATGCTCTGCTCCTTCTTTGCCAGAGATTACAGCTTTCAGAGAAACTGCCTTGAGCCTATATAAAAGTGCTCCCATAATCTGAGGCTATAAAATCTGTAAAAAGACCTAATCTGAACAAAAAACCACAGCTTCTTCTGTCATTCCCCAGGTAAAATGAGTTTGGGGTCAGGGAATAAGTGTCCATTTGAACAATTAAGGCAACAGGGGTTGATGATTCCAGACGAGAGAAACCAGTCACCTGTCTAAGTCAGTATCCACAACCATAGGAGCAGCAGCTGAAGCAGTTTAGCTGCACACAGGGTGTTCTTGGTTCCTGCCTGGGGTCCCAGTAGCTCCAGCTTAATCTCTGACTGAGGTCCAGTCCCAGGCATCTTTCTCAAGTTCACTTACAAATGATTGAGCAGATGACATGTTAGTTGAATACCAAACTATCTCAAGGGAGGAAACACTATCAACTAAAACAATTCTGACTAGGTGATTACTTTCATCCTGAGCCCATGGGAGAATCTCAGGGGAAATTCTGTGACCAGAAATGTTTCCACCAGGCTGGTCCAGGAAAACAGCATGGGTAGGGTTGAGGAACTTCAGCCTATTCATTCCAGCACCATGTCTGGACCTCCCCTTAGGGCTAGAAAACATGCACTGCAAATATTTATGCTAATAGAGCACCACAAACCATTTTTTGCAAGTATCAGAGGAAAGGCAAAGGCTGACAAGAATTTAAACATTATGTCCTCCCCTTCTCAGGAAGGCAGCAGTATCAATGATGCTTGACCAGAGCCATTATTTTTCCCAGGAGATCAGAACACAGCAGGGAACCATTTGGTCTCTTTCACAACAATGAACAATAAATTTTAGTAAAAACAGAAAGGTAGGCACCAAACTCTTGACCCTCAGGCAGCCTTAGCTGAGTCACGTTGCTAAGGTAGATCATGCTGCCCCTGCTTGGAGTTCCAGAGGAAAGCCAGCCTCACTGAAATGCTTGACATCTCTGACACATTTCAGGTGACAGGGGCAAAGCTTCTACTGAAGAATAAGTATTTTCATCCTGTGGCTGGAAATTAAAGCCAGAATCACGCAAATGTTGACTACACCTGCTTAGACAAGCCACCGCTGCTTGTTTCAAACCCACCTGTGTAGTCAAAGCCAACCTGTTGCCTTCTGCAGCCCCTGCATATCTGTTCTTGAGTCCTTTGTTGTCTAAAGCACGATGAAGTGGCGAATGGTAGGCTCAGCTGGTGTGAGAGGCAGCTGTGCTCATCCTCCCGTGCCCCCACCAGCTCCATCTGTCTCTAGTGCAATGGCTGCGCTGGGCTGCTGCTCCACAGCTGCTGCGGGTGGCTCTGGGCAAGGGTCCGGTGTACAGTGTAGTGCACATCACCTCAAAGTTCCAGCCCCTGAAGTACAATCCTTTTGGTCATTCATATATTACAACCCTCTTTTTTCTTTTTATTTTTTCTGCCTGTCCCATTTTGTTAAAAAAAATAAAGTTTTTTCGGTGTTTTCAGGTTTTGTTTCTTCGGATTTTCCTTCTCTTCTGAGCATGTGGGGAACATGGTGGTTGATGGGCCACTTCTTACTGGATCCCTCGAAAGAGACACATAGCAAAGATCATGGCAAACAGCTGGGGAGGAGGGGGGAAGAAGAAGGCAGAAACAAAACAGAGAACCACAAATGTCAGCTGCATCTTCCAGAAGACTGGCAAAGCCCTCCCTGACCCCAGGACCACCCCCGTTGCATCCTGACTGCCCAGCAGTCAGTGATGCAGAGAGGGGGACCCTTACCACCGACAGGAGGCTGTGGCAAAACTCTTTCCTCTCTGACCCTCCCTCCCCTCCAAACTCTTAGTAGCTACAGCAGCAGCCTGATTTCATTTCCAAATTGCCCTTGGTGTTGCAGGGGCGCAGGATCCACAGTCCCAGCTCTACACATCACTGCTACTGCCTGGCATGGGCACAGCCTTTATGGGAGGCTCCTGGGCCTCTCTGCTCAGATCTCTCTCCTTTGCACCTGATTGGGGGCGGTGGGGGTGTGGGGGGTGTGGCTCTTAAAGTACCCAGCCTTTCCCTGCAATGCCAGAGAGACATAATTTCTGGGCCAAAACCATGTCTGATGGATGTCTGTTCCTCAGAGACATCACCAAAGAAGTGTTTATTAATGCAGGACAAGGAAGGTGCTCTAGAGCCCATAGTTTCAGTCTCTAAACAGAAGGTTTTAAGGTGCAGGCAGGGCTTGAACACTTTAACCAAGTGACAGATTAGTAATCTGGCTGGGACACTGTGGCAGTGGGAGCAGTGACTGTGCAGGGCCCTGTGGGGAGCAGGGTGTCCCCAAAGCCCGTGTGGCCAGCGTGGCAGGGCACGAGCTCTGTACAGGCTCAGCACGAGGTGGCACTGCAGGCGTGTGGCATCGGTTATTTCCCTGCCCTTTGTGACAAAAGATCAAGGATCCTCTTTCCAGGCAATTAAAACCTCAGGCTGATAGCCTGCTTGCACTTTGCCAGAGCACCTTTCTCTGGCGAGAGGGAGCGCCTGCCTGTTTGCCTTGCTGCTGGCTCATTACTGACACTGCTTTTGTTCCAGTCAGACAACAGTAAGTACCTCAATAGCCAACACTCCGATGGCAAGAGCTCCTGCCAGGTACACGTATGTCTCAAAGGAGTTCAGGATCACAGTGTAGCAGCCCTAGGAAAGACAAAACCTGTTGAGACAACACCTGAGCAGCACGTGGTGTTCTCACAGCAGAGCCCTCACTGGGACACGAGGTGCTGTTAGACCCACGCCCCCGCAAGCACAGCTCCCTCTGACTACCTCACCCAGCCCCAGGCACAGGAGGCAGAGGACCACAGGACAGTGTTGGGAGGGGAAGGTATTGCTGTAGTGCGGTGGAAGTCGTTCACACCCCTCACTGACCGCGAGGAGCTGAGAGTTCCTGCAGGACAGAGAGGAGCAGCACAGAGAGGAACTCCATCTGCAAAGGGCAGAGACTAAGCAGAGGGAAGGACACTCACTGCAGGTGACAGACATCTCAGACTGGCTAGAGAAAAGCATGATTTATTTAAAGCCAAGGCAGGAGATTCTTGATTCCTCTCTCACAGCCAGCAGCTCTTTAGCAGCCCAGGACCTTTTCTCTGTGCTTTTCTTCAAAAGAGGCTGGTTGAACACCTGCTGATCTCGCTATAGAAGAAGAATCTCATTAAGAACTCAGGGCCATGCACTAAGGCAATTGTTCCACTTATGAAGCATAGCCACCATCACCCTTAATTAAATTTATTATTGCTAATACAATTAACAGCAGGTAGATCTTCCTGCAAAGGTTTCAGGATATTTCTGGAAATCACCAGCTTATCCTGGCCTCAGTTTTCCCAGCCTAAAATTTCAACCCACTGTGAAATTTCAGCAAACAGGTGACTCGTGAAAAGTAGATAGGAGTTTGTCCAATATGGAATGTAGCTTCCTCTCCTCTGAGAATATACTTCACACATTTTAATCCTATCCATACTACTAGGATGTTTCAATCACCCGTTTTTTCTTTTCCTTCCACCCATAATGAAAGTGTTGGAACTGCAAAGACAGCACAATAGTTATGTACCTGTGTCCGTGGCACACCCTGCTCACTGTGAGTGAGGCAACCCTGGTGGAAAGTGAGGGAGGGCATGGAGAAGATCCACTCATGAGGCTACCCCAGGGGACTCAGACTGCTGGGGCAGTAACTGAGCTGTGAAATCATGCTCTTGTCAACATGAGACCACTCAGCATCAGCCCTCTTCCAGCTATGTTTCAGCCAAATTTTCAGAGAAAAACATCTAGCCCAGCAACAAATATTTGTGTGCTTGCCAGGCTTCCAACATTAACCCAGACTCTAGCATGCTCTGCTCAGCTGGCTACAGACAGGAGTGAGCACAATTGTGTCAGCACTGTCCCATCAGCATGGTGGTCCAAGAGTTTGGCTCCAGCAATGCCTCAATTCAACTCTCAATTGCTTGGGATTGTCTCTCCTATTTTACAGAAGTGCACCACTCTGTGCTTGATGACGCTCGTCGTGCACACAGCTTCTTCCACCAACACTCTGGTGCCATGGGCTTACCAGAAACCTTCCCTTTCCATGGGAAGTGGTAAGCTTCAGCATTACCACTTGGGGAAAACTTTAATCCTCTTTGTTACAATGCATTTCTCTTTCCCTCCCTGCTGTGTGTCATCTCTCTTCTCCCCATCTATTCCCAGCAATCTGACCTGGCAGAAGCAGTATGGTGCTGTCTGCTATGATCTCTCACCCAGAGCGCCTTTGCCAACAATTTCCAGCTGCCAGTCAGGGAACAGTTTACATGCTGATTCCAAAATCCTTCCCTCTCTTTCTCAATCTGCTCTTAAGTGCTGAGAAGAGGACCACTGCCTAGTCTGGAGGGAGAAGGAGACTTGTACATATAGTCAGCATAGAGCTCAGTTGGTTTAACTAAAGCTGAGGTGAACACAGTCAGGAACTTCGCTGGAAAGTTTCTTAAACATCATGTCTTGGTGACATTGGAAGGAAACTTGACCCAGCATCAATGGGAAGAACTGTCTCGTCATAGTCCAGTATTGCAAAAAATTACTGAGTCAAGAGGCCTGGCAAAAGAATCATAGAATAGAACTACAGAATGTTTGGAGTTGGGCAGGACCTTAAAGATCACCTGGCTCCAACCCCTCTGCTACAGTCAAAAACCTGCCAGTACACCAGGATGCTGAAAGCCCCATCCAACTTGGCTGTGAACATTTCTAGTGATGAGGAGCCCACAACTTCTCTGGACAACCTTTTTCAGCATCTCATCACCTTCACAGTCAATAATTTCTTCTATAATATCTAGACTAAAACGATACTCTTTCAGTTTAAGTCCATTGCTCCTTGTCCTATCATTACATGCCCTTGTAGAGAGTTCCTCTCCAGCTTTCTTGTAGGCTCCCTGTAAGTACTGGAAGACAGCTGTAAGAAATGCCCTTATTCTATAGTAAAGAAGCAGAGAAATGCAGCTTTCCCATACTTCTCTTCCTTAGAAAATAGACACATTTTTCTTTGGCTGTTTAACCCCTGATATTTTGATTGTATATATTGATTAGGAGTCTTTGTGAACTAAACTGGAACCACTCCTGCAGCCAGTAAGAGACAACTCCATCCCATCCTACCTGACCTGTTCTAGCGTGCTAATTAACTTTCAGAGGTAGTTCTAACCTTCATAAACACAACAGAACTTGATGTCCACCTTACCTCTCAATCCCTTAGGAAGAGCTTTGTATTTCTGATGATACAGCACAACACAGACTTAGCAATGTATGCAATGAAAGGCAATTTTCAAAATCAGCCATATGCCATCACTTCAAAAGCAGGAGTGTAATTAGGATGTGATGTACAGTCAGGACCTGCCAGATTCACTAGCTACCCAGGACCACTGCAGCCATTTCTCTGCCCACCGTGAAGCTCCTTTTCCTAGCGTTCAGCCTCCCTTACCTGCCGGTTCTGAAACCTCTCACTGCCTAATAGACAAGCTTCCCTGTTGACAAACATCCCTTCCCGGCTCTGGAGCTCTCGCTGGCAACAGGCCTCTGGAATCGCCTTTTCGAAAGAGGAGTATGGAGGAATAGCTTCAAAATCTTCTGGTCCATTCACTCCACAGCAGGCAAACTGGGGAGAGGCACAGAGAAGAAAGGAAAACAGAATTGACACCTTTCCCTGAAAGCAGATGTGAGAAATCTAAGACCTATTCTCATAGGGATCGAAGCTTTAGTCAAAGCAGAGACAAAACAACCTTTGTTTCCAAAGAAGTGGGATGTGCTTGTACCTTGGAGCTTCTGTTTCATTGAAGACTTTATGAAGTCCCACTGTTTCTATATCATACTGTAGATTCTAAAGTACTGCTGGGAATATTGCTGCAAACTACACAGGGCTTTGGGGCATATGCAGAATGACTTGCTTGAGCTCACCCAGCAATACAGTCCAGGCTCCCAACCACCCTTTTTCCCCATAGCTAATGGCCAGGATTGTCGCTGTTCAAAGGCACTGCTAGGTGATTTGAGTAAGGTCCCTCTTTAGGATTCCAGTCAGATGCTTTTTAAGGATTCAGGTCATACTCTGGCTTGGTCTCCTTTCAGTCAGCAAAGGAAATGTCTTTATTAAAGTCCTGAATCAGCATGAAGGGCAGCAATCATGCTTTCCTTTTAAGATTAAAATTGACTTTTCATCTGCAGAAGCTGACATCCTGCTTTTCACTCCTGAAGGGATACACTGTGGGGTGTATGGAACATTAACACACGTGTACATACACACACACACACACACGGATTGAATTTCTTGTGGTAGGTAATAACAATTGCAGTTCCAATGACAGTCGACTCGTAACCTTCCCATTTGGGGGTGTAATAACAAAGTCAATTTTGATGGCTAATATTTTTATAGTGAAAATATATCATTAGGCAGACACCTGCCTAAGCTGCTGTTAACAACAAAACATTTGTTAATGCTAACTTTTGGCTGCTGTTGGCCGGGAATAATTCTGAATTGGTCTGCAAGGTGAAAAGCCCAAAGCAAATGCAGTGATACCCAGTTGCAGATTCCTCCACTGCTCTCTGTGCCCAATATTTGAAAACTGAGGGTATTCCAATGCCTCAGGCTTTGACAAGTCAGGTGACCCTGATGCAGTCACTAGGAGTGTCTCTCTCAGGACTGGAGGCAGCTCCATTTGAGAAAGAATGACTGCCATCCAAAGTCTCACCTTTCTTCAACTGCAAGCTCTGGTGCTAGGCTGGACATGACAGGAGAGTTGAAGCAGGCTGATGTGGGAGAGCTAAGGGTGTGGGCTGAGCAATGTGTTGGTGGCCACAGACCAGAGGCAGAATGGGACTGGTGTGGTCTGACTTACTGTGATCATAACAGAGTTCCAGGTGGAAGAGAAGATGTCTGTGTCATTGTTCCTCTGGTAATGCTTCTTCAGCTCCTTGGTGAAAAACTCTCTGGTCAACTGAAATACACAGACAGGTATGTAAATGTATGTAAATGTAAAGGCTATTGCCAACATCTTTCCCAAACATTTCCCAAAGCTTCCGTCTGTGAATGATGGGTGTTCTTTGGTTTTTTGGGTTTGTTTTTATCTTTGCAAACCTCAGAGAAGCATGTGAAATGCAATTGGCTGAGCCATATCTGTGTAGAGAGTGAGGGGTACCTGTTGAATAAAACTGTCATTCATTAAAATCAAGTACTAAACTACATCTATACTTCTAAAATAATGTTTACACTTAAATGTTAATTTGTTTTAGTTTTTGTGGTTTGGGTTTTGTTTTGTTTTTTTTTTTTTTTTAAATTTTCTGCTCTATTTGAAAGTATTTAATAAGTTGAAACAGGCCTAATAGACTGGCCTAAACCAGATTTTAGAAAGACTGTCAAATCCACACCCAAACTATATTTTCACTTGCTGTGCTTCATGAGGTCTGCAAGCAAAGCATAATTTTCCCCTCCACTTTTCAGTCAAACCAGCTAACTTCCTAATAACAACCGGGGAACTGCTCTGAATTTACTTCAATGTGTGAGAGTGCAGAATGAAGCCTTAACATGAAATTTTCTGGAAATGAAAAAGAAGTAAAAAAAAAAAATGAATAAAAACTAGTCAAATCATCTCATTGAAAAAACCCACCAAAACAAAACACCATTTGCTTGACAGTATTTTTGATTATCTAAACTAACCTGCAAGAAGAAAAAACATCCTCTTTGTGTTTAGATAATGTAAATATTTTTTCTAAAAGTCAACAAAATAAATTATTGGAATTTAATTTACCCCTGTTTATATATACAGTAAAACAGAATAATTGCACAAACAATTTGTTTCAGAGTTTTCCTGAGTAGTTATATACCTTGAAATTACATTTACTTAGGATGACTCTCAGAAGAAGTAAACATACAATTCTAATAATCGTGTTAAACTGAACATCCCCGTTTAATCTTGCTGCTTTTCTGTTACTTCAGGACAAAAAAACTTGAAGTAGTCCCCTTTCACGTTCCCAATAGATCTGGACTTGTGTGGTCCCTTCTCCGAAATGTCTTGTGATTTGTGATCCACACAGGCAAAATCTGCCACTGCAAAAGCCACAGTGAAGGGGGCTGGACTTGGCTGGCTGCAGCACTGCTGTGATGCTGCATATTTGTATGATCAGGAATTAACTGCCTGAAAAATACCCTTTTTATTCCCCCCTGTTGTTCATACAGCACTGCTGATGCAGTAACAGAGACTGCTACAAGCTGGTTTCAGGTTCTTGATATGCAACGTGAAATATCTCACATACACATGCATATGTATGAGCTCTATGGGTGAGCACACAAGCACAAAACTGTTTCTTTTGTATCACAAAATTTAAGGACAAAAATAAAAAGGCCGTAGTGACTTTTAAAAAGACCCTGCATACACCTAATTGGCTTCTCTTTTGCAAACACAAAGGCCAAATGTATTTACTACATCAGTACTGAGTAAAACTTTGTCACAAATACTTGAATCATGCAGCTAGCTCAATCTCACTACCTTTAATTAGTTATGCTGTCAAATTCTTAAATTACTTTTTTGGGACCAATATTAACTCATTTTATTGCTTTTGAATACTAAAATACCAGAGGAGATGGCTTTCTTCCTTTGGGAATTTGGTGCACTGAGGGAAGGTGAGGTTAGAAGATGCTGAAATATGTCCTCAGTGCTCCCCTTTGCTTCCCTTTCTCTGAGTACATTATCTATGCAATATCCAACCCTGCAGACAGCAGCACATTTTTTTGATGCTTGTCTGTTCCTGAAGCACAGACTTTGAAATTGATATTACCGTGAGTAATGATCCCAGCTGGCTGCCTTTGTTGGGGTCTAAAACAAAAGAGCAATTTAAATATAAAGTGAAACCTTTATTTTGACAGCAGCAATCCCAGAGGAAATAGTTCAGAGTTTGTGTGTGATTTTTACAACACTTGGCCTAAAACAAAGCCTAGTGCTGGAAGGGTACATTTGCCAGGAAAATAACTGACTCCATTCTTCTTGGTCTTAAACTGCTTATCCTGAGCATCTCAAGTCCAGAAAAATGGGGCCAAAACAGAAAAATAGTTTCTTCTTTTAAAAAATTGCTCACAAAGGAGGATGAAATAAGACAATCCTACTGCCATGCCCATGGCCCTCCTCTAGCTGAAACAAGCCCTGATGAGGTTGGTGCACATTGGATTTTTATGGCAAGAACCATTGGGAAGGGAGCAAAGGACCTACTGATAAAACTTGAGCTTCACACACACTTTGACAACACAGTTGTGGCAGCCACAGCCATGAACAATAAGGAGCTGTTCAGCTGTGTTTGGGCAGGGCACCTCCAGTGCAGCACATGCATGCATACATTTACACGGCAGTGAAAGAACTGAGACTGTTTTGTCACACTGGTTTGAAAAAATAGCTTTGCTGGGATTAGTGCAGCCAGATAAAAGGGGTTTAGAAAAAGGAGGGCATTTCTGCACAACACAGGCATGCTAGCACTGCCCAGGAAGGTCACAGCCTTCTCATGCCACACTGTGCTCAAGGATACTGACTGCTGTACAAGAAGTTGCCTTCATGGCTGCTTGGGAAACAGGACACACTCCTACCCATCTACATCATCCTGGAGCATTCTGATGTGTCTGGCATAGTACAGGGCATGAAGGTGCAGTCACCAGTGCTGCACTTTCCGCTGCTGCAGTGCCTTCCATCTGAGAGACCTCTGTCTGCTCAGCTGAGGAAGTTTTGTGTTCTTTGGCTTTTGCCTTATGTCTGAGAAAATAGAGGCACCAGCAACCAAGGTGACTTGCTTATTAAGTGTTACAGCTGGGGCTAAAAATCCAAACATCAGGACTCCATCCAAAGCCCTGCCACTGGGCTCTTCTGTTCCTACCATCCTGCTTTCTTGTTTTAAGACAGTTCACTAAGAATCACACATCCCTCCAGGGTTTTTTCCATCCAGACCCCTGAAGGGCATATAGAGAGCCATTCCAATTACTCTTTCACAGTCCCTTTCTAGAGTTCATGAAAGTCATTATTTTATGGGGGATCTTCTAGATGATAAAGGTTTTTCCACCCCAAAATTTCCTTTTCTAAGGAAAAGGAACTCTGGTAATGCCATAGCTAATTAATAGGACCTTCCTCTTTAGAGACTTCTTTTAAATAACTCTTTGGACACAGCTGGACTTGCAGGTCACAGTAGTTCACCTTCACGAGCACTGCCTTCATATACCCCACCACCTTGTTCTGCTTCACTGACTCTTCCTCTCATCAAATCTCAGCAAAAAGCATCTCTTTTCTCCCTTATTTTTGTCTCTTGATTTCTCTCACTCCCTTAGCTGTTAACAGTTTAACCCCATTGAGTGTTTGGGAGCTGGTTTGAATGTAGAACTATATAAGAGAAGCTGCACTGAACATTATCTGTAAAGTAAACAGATAAAATGTATCTTTTGTCTCATTTCACACATCCAGAGAGGCCACATCTGTAAGGACTGATGCAGCAACCATCACAGAATCCTGCTTGGTAAGCTTTGAAGAAATTTAAATTGGCTAAGTGTGCATTTGCTACCACATGCCCTGAAAATACTTTGTTTTGCAAGGAAGAGAAAAGCACATCTGATCTTGACCTTAAATTGCTACTTCCTGCCATGAGAGCAGTGAAATACCACCTCTGTCCATCCATGTAGCTCACCCTAACAGTGTTGTAAAATTCGCCACTAGTAGCTTCCAAGTCAGATGAGCTACCACCATAATATACAGCAACACCAAAAAAAGAGCTACTTTTTCCAGAAGAAACCTGAGGAAAGAACAAACCAAAAGAACTCACAGATCAAGTTTGACTTCTGTACAGAGCCATCTCCAGCTATGCTGGGATCTGACGTTCTTCATTCCTTCCCATTTAAGCCCTTCCTGTCAATCATTCTGACAGAGTGGGAAACTGGTGATACAAACAAGGAGACAAACTCAAGAAAGATAGAAGTTTGTTCCCCTTCAAGTTTTATCTCACAAAACACTGCCAGATGCCACAGAAGTCTAGAATAACCACTGTGACCTTATCTTGTAAGATAACATAACCTTACATGTCCTGTGGCTCCCAAAGGAGTTTAAGGTACAGATGCTTTGCCCAGAAGCAAGCTGTAAGCACGGAGGACTTATCAGAAGTGCACCCCACATGCAAGACTTGCAGCAAGCCTGGGCAGTTTCTTGTACCTTTTACATGTTTCCCACAGAGAAGGGAGGAGGCAGGAGCCATCAGCTGACAGCTGCTTGCCCAGCCCTTGCTCCCCAGGGATTGTGTTCTGTCTCTGTCACAAAGCACATATCTGTGTCTGCAGGGCAGTTCCTACGTGTGCAGTCTGCTCCTTGTGCTGAACCAAAGGAATTCTCTAAAAACTCCTAACAGTAGAGCTGGCACAACCAGAAGACACCAGACCCCCCATACTGCAATATGTTTATAGGTGTTTCCATAATGGCATGGTCTCAAAGCTAAACTGGAAGAGGGCACTGATTCTGTGTGCAGAGTGCCATCCTTTCCCCACTGCCTTCAGATCTGAGGCAAAGACAAAAGACCATCAACCCATAAAAAGAAAAAAGTCCTCTCACTACCTCCCCCCAAGCCCAAACTACTATACAGACACCACACTCTCTTGCTGTGAGCTTCCTAAGTTTTGATTTTTTTCTGTCAAAAGCTATTTAAAATGAATAAAATTACAAGTATATCTTGGTTCAAGAGAATTATCATTATACGTGGCCCTTCTTTGCTCATGCCACATTTCTCTCACGTTCAGTACAGCACATGTGCTGTATGTTCTGATGGTACTGGCAGAGGCAAAATAAGCAAAATAAATACTATCAGTCACTAGTGACCACCTCTACCAGCCAATGCTTTTTTCACAGCCATCACTCAGAGAAGAATGGACCTACTTCAGTCAGACTCTCCTTAGCACAAGTGTGAACATGAAAATAACTGCACAGACCTTTGCTGTTTAGAGAAAGAAATGAGACTGTGGTTACTACTACTGTAGTAAGAGTTTATCACTAGCAGAGGGAAGGGAGATGGCCCTATAATAATATTTATTGCAGAAGAATAGAGAAAAGCTACATCATACGAAGCTTTGGAGAGAAGGATGAAACTAAGCAGGGCAATAAGTGGGGGGAGATTTGCTTTGGGCAAGTCAGGGGGAATATCTTACAGGCAGCATTGGTAGGAGTCTCATGAGCAGCAGAACATGGAAGATCAAGAATGAATATGATTAGAAGATCATAAGAGATTTTTTGCACTGTAGAGCAAGCATTGGCTCTGTCTGGAAAACAGGAGTTTTCAACTATTAATATTAAACATATGTTATATTGAAAAAGGAAAATAGTTGCTTCTAATCATAGTGTGACTTTTTAATAGAAATTCTCTGATGGAATGTGCAGCTGGTTTGGCTGCAAAAGAGTCAGGAAGACTTTAAAACTTCAGGAGTAAACTCCATCCTCCACTAGCCAGGTTCATTAGCATTCCCTGATGTTCTGGCAGTTCTGCAGACAGGGGAGTAACGAATGAGGTTTGCTGATATTTGAAACAGCCATTGTACAGACAAATCAGTCACTGTCTAACATCCTGCTCCAGCTGTGTATAACCCCACTGGGGTCCAGAGATTGCCCACCATCCCATACTTACATTTTCTCTGAATATAAAAGCCAGGATTGCAGCTGAAAGCTCCGCCAGGAAGATTAGCAAAATAAACATGAAGAACTGGAAGAGAGAAGATAAAAACCACAAACATAGAATTAAATATGTGCAATAGGTAGTAGGAATACAGAATTTTGCTAATCACCAAAGAGATGGAAAAAATAACTAAGGAAATTTTTTTCCCCTGACAATTAAGAACCTGTATGAGGCAGTCACTTGAAGCACACACATTCCCTCTCTGACCTCATGACAGGACGTAGGAGCTTGTGACACTTCAGCCTGGTTCTAATGAGTAAAGGCGTATCAGGTAGAACCCATTAGTAGCCCCTGATAAACTCACACCAGGTGAAAACAGTAAAGCCTACTTTGATAGAAAAGTTATATAATTGTGGACATGCTTACACAGGTTAAACTGCCCAGACACAAGTATAGATATCACATGAAAATGCATACACACCCCTGGATCGCAATAGAAACAACACAATTTTACTATTATATAATCACAGCTTATTTTGAGTGGAAGGACGAAGTGGGATATACCCTCAAATATTTATACCTTTGACTTAAAATGGACTGTGTTCATTTCAGGACAAAATTAGCCTTGGTTAACATCCCCTCCACACAATGGGGTTGCACTGAGTTAAGTACTAACCACACAGGACCTCTACAGAAAGTTGATAACACATCATAATAATTTAATTTGATTATGCAAGTATTATCCCTATCTTGTAATGTATCCAAAGTGTACATATTCACATCCTTCAGATAAGGGCATGCTGCAGACTTGACAAAAAGCACAGCCTGCACATTAGGAGATAGTAAAAGGGAAACAGGCCTCCAAGCTGAAGAAAACTTTTAACACTCATATAATCATAATTTTAGGAAAAGGGAAGGAAAGCAAAACAAAGAGGCACATGGCTGTTCAGTCTAGGCTGGAACTACATTTCATCCTGTTGCCTTTGTAACCTTCTGCCGCTTCAGACTAAAACTTTGGTTTTCAGCCTTACCAAAGGCACCTTGTCTCGGTGAGGTTACCAAACCTGAGTGATCCACTGTGCCTTCATCCCCCATCCCACAGAAGTAAATCAGATACATTTAAAATCTTAGCCCCAGAGACTGGCATCCTGCTGTGAGGGTCCTGTTCCTGGGACCTTGTCTGCCCAGTGCACTCAGGTAGTCAGGAGTGTTTCCAGCTCAGGATGAGTGGTGGGACTCCTGCATGCTTCCACTTCAGATGTTGCCTGTTCTTGTGACCAGTTCTCAGTGGCACTGATGCCTAGTGCTAATTTGATGCTGCTTCAGTCATTATGAAACAGTAAAAAGAATAGACAGGGATGTGCCTTTTAACACCCTTAAAGCAATGAAAGTTGGTGCTGAAGAATAGCTATAGGTACGGAGCAGAAAGTGGCTAGATTCACATTCTCCCAAAATGGCATTTATTTCCATTCTTGTAGACAAAATCATGGACTTGAGTAGCCAGGTGGTCATTTTTTACGTTCTTATTGCTATAAAGAGCAATTAACGTTTGAATCAGCCGTCTAAAATTCAAACAACACAAGAACTTGCCCACAGATTTTGAGATTATTTTACAGAGCTGAGTAAAGGTTAAGACATTAACTCAGATTTCAGCATTGTGTGAAAAAGGCAAAAGTAAATGGAGAACCCTGTAAGACCACATCATATGGAGGGTAATAAACTTAGTACATGTTACCAATGAAAGTAGATGAAGCAACAAGTAAAAATAAACACAAGAAGAGTCTGGATTTTTTTTTTTGTGTGTGTGTGAGAAGTTTATAGAAGGTCTTTCTGAAACAGGAAACAGGCAGACAGAGCCAGAAGTACTATTGTGATCCCCAAGCAATGATTTATAAACAGTGTCTGAAAGGCTGTGCATTGTGCACTTCAATAATGGAGAGAGAATTCAAACTATCTGCTTGGAATGGGCAAAATATCGTTTTGTTGTCAATTGTCAGATCTTTAAGTGATTTTTCCCCACTGGAAAAGCACATTCACCACCCTATTGTATTTGTCTTCCAGCTTCTGCAGTGGAAACAAAAGAAAAGGAGTCTGGGCTCAAATGATAAAACAAAAAAAGTCAGATGATTTTGGTTTTTAGCAGCATTCATTCTGCTGAACTAGTTAACTCTCTAATTTATTCTTACTGCTGGAGTTTTCTGTGTGGCTTCTTTTTTTCCTGCTCAGAGACTGTTTTAATTTCACCACAGGAGGGCAAAGAACAAGTGATGAGAATGAATGACGCTTTGCAAATTCACATCATCATCCATCAAGGGATCTCAGCATAGTCACTAAGGTCTAAGGTGGTGATCAAGTGATTAATCCCCTCACCCTGCTAATTGCATTTCATTTACTGATTACTGGGGGGCACATGTTCATCCAAGCTCCAGCACAGGTCTGTGCAGAAGTGGAAGCAGTCATTCCCAGATTATCTGTGATAAGCTTCATTATAATTCCCAAACTGATTTACACTTATATTGTGCACTCTGCATTACAGATTTGTAAGTTACAGTAGGAAAAAACCTACAAGCAGTCGTTAGGGTTGATGAGAAAAAGATGGATCATCAGCATTTCAGAACTTGCTCCCATTCTGCATTTGAAGGAGAGTCAAAATCTGCTTAACATGTTTTCCTTCCAAAAATTAAATTGATTACTGATATGAGAGAGATATGACAAAGGAGCCAGCTGGTTAGTGCTTGGGATACAGTGACCTCACATTCAATTTCTTGAATACTTGACATTTGAACACGGACACTCCCCACATCCAAGGTGAACATCCTGAGAAGCAGGATCTCTCATCCTGGTCAAAAACCTTGCCTCAGCTCCAGATGATGCTTTCAGGAGTTGTCACAGAAGTGGTCTATCAGAAGTTTCCACAAATTAATGCTTCATGTTTATTTTTCATAACTCATGCAATGTTCCAGTTTCAGAGCTGCTGTCCCAAAAAGTGCATCAACTGTCTTTAATTCAAAGGACCTGCATTTTCATGCTGAGAGGTTTGAGGGGCTACTACATCCATTTTCCAGGAGTGCAAAAGAGGATGCCTGCATTTGAAACTAAGCCAAATGAAGCTAACATGGGCTCTGCTTTTAAAAAAGCTGAATTTAGTCCCTTGGTGCAATGTTGTATGTTCAATAGTACTTTGGATTCTGATTTTTACAGTGTTGTTTTGCAGTCAGAGGACCTTTGTTTTCCTTTTTCTCATGAGCCAGGCCTAAATGCCAGGAAATCTGGAAACGCTTCACAGCCTTGTGCTTAATGCAACATGTTAGGTTCCATAGTGATGGGTTATTTTTTACCAAAAGACAAGCAGCTTAATGAAAAATAAAAATCCTTGCAAACACTGAAACCAGAACCTAGAGAACATGCATCTGTCTTGTCCCTTCTATTTTCTGTTTACATTTGGACTAAAAGCTTCAGGCATACATTATGCATCACTGTGAAATCTCACTCAAGCAGCTCTCTGGCTCATCAATTCTTTAACAACTTTGTAAGTGGACTTGATTTGATCTAGCAACTTCTCCCCAGGTACCACCCCCACAAAGACTTACACTCCCTGTTTTGCAAGTATTCCCAGTCTCTCTGGCATACAGTCATGAATCTTTTGCCTAATCAATGTCTAAAACTTACTTCTATCAGACTCCGGGTTCCACAGATGTTTTAAGATCAGCCAATTTTAACATCAGCTGGTGTGGCCCCAAAAAAGAAGTTAGAAACATATTTCTTCTCTCTTGGTATCAGCACAGGTCCTCATCCAAGGGCTTCACACTGCTGAACATGAGATGGCTAGCTGTTTAGCTGAGCTGGTGTTGATACACAAGCCCTCGAAGATCTGGCTGATCAAAATGGAAGAATAATTCCTGATCCAGTAATTACTTTTAGTGTTTCTCCTAGTGTAGGGCATTACTTTCAGCTCATATTTTTCTCACATTTCATTCAAAGTAAAATAATAATAAAGGTAAATAAATAAAGCAGCAGGGCCCAGAATTATCTCTAGAGGTAAGAAAAGTAGTGACCACAAAATAGAACCACAACTAAAACACATAGAGAAACATTCCAATCTGTAAATGATGTTAAATCAGGAAAGAACATGGCCCAGAGCTCCCTTTCTCCTGGCAGGTTCACCAGTCTGTATGGAGCACACTGAAAATATTACTCTTCCATTCACTTACAACATTTCTCATCAAACTTCACTTTTAGTTTTTTAATCTGACAAGGACAGGCTTTGATGTAACTTCAGGCTCATTGGGACTCATCCTTTCCATTTCCTTAGGTTCCTCTGGGCAGATCTCCACAGTCTTCACAGGTGATAAATTTGTTTTTCTGATTTACTTCTGAGATGAATCACTAGAAATTAAACCCAGAGCAGCTTCCCCAAAAGGGTTCTCATTTGCAGGCTATGAACTCAAGGCATACAGAAGCCAGAGAGGCCAGAGAGAATTTATCTCAGTGAAGCCACTCTCATCTCTAGGAAAAAATGGGTTTGCATTCAAGAAAGAGAACTTTCCTGTCCTGTTTAAAGTTAGACACAAACCTTTTTTTTTTTGAGCCATGAAACAGCTATGCAAGTCACAATCCTAACAAAATACAGTAAATTGAGATTAAAAAAAAGAAAAAGAACCCCAAACCAAACCCCACAACAAACCCAAAGTGCCACGAGACCCACTGGGAGAAACAAAAGATCACACACGTTACATAAAAAACAAAAAAACCCAAAAAACCAAACAAACCAAAAAACCCCTAACGGTCTTTGTCTTTCAATACATAACTGGCAATGCCTTCCAGTAGGAGATAATGGCTGGAAATCCTTCAGTATCAGAACTTAGGAGGAGTGGGGGACAAGGGCAAAAGTGACTTATTTTAGCTCTTTCTAATTATTGATGACCACCATGAGCTGAAATTTAATCCTGTCATTCAGGTGAAAATTTGTCCAAAGGTAACAAATCTGGTTCACTGTAAGAGCAGAGTGGGCTGCTATCAGGGAGTGACCAGCTGTTGAGAGCAGCAATGGCAGCAATGACTGCTGTGATGCAGTTCTGGGCTGGGCATTTCTGCTGGCATGTGGGGGCTCCCTTGCACAGGAGCTGTGCTCCAGTGTTTCCTCCTTATTTGTGAATCCTTGGGGAAATGAATCTCCAAGTGGGTTTTGAGTAGCCAAGAAAAGGACCATTTTTCGTCACTTTATAAACGTAGAAAAAGACCAACCAACCAAATGAGGTCAATCAGAATGAAAGCTTAAAAAGGTCAAAATACACTCCCAGACTGGGCGGAAATCTAAATAAGTGAAAAAGCAAATTATCTGCATTTCTAGCAGCGTATAAAGGTATCCTAAGCCTACTTATCTTCTGAAGGCCACAACAACAAACACCTATTCCTGTGCTTATCCCAGAATCATCTATCCAGTCACCCCTACAAGAAGCACCAAGAGGCCAAGAGAAATTGCAAGGGTACTTACAAACAGCAGGAGGCATTTGTTCTCACGGATAGCACCACAGCAGCCAAGGAAGCCCAGCAGGAAGAGCATTGCTCCCATGGCCAGCATGATGTAAGCTCCCGTGAAGAGCAGGGGGTTGGCAGCCACTATCTCTCGAAAACCTGTGGGATCCACAATGACCCAAATTCCTAGTCCCAGCAGGCATGCTCCTCCCAGCTGTCACAGCACAAGGACAGGAGAGAGAGGGAGACAGGTGAACATAAAACAACTGCTGCAGAAAAACTGGATTCATTGCTATATTTTGATCAAAGATGTTAATTTGGGGAATTTGTGTCTCTCCAAGGCATGTATTCTCTGCTGTGCAGGTGACTTCTGACATGCTGCTCTTAATATCTCTTGCTCAGTAAATGAATCATTTGCAGCAAAAGCATCTTTCTTTCATGACACATCACTTGACCAACTGCTTACTCCCTCTGTACTGCTGAAAGAAGACAGTCTTGATCTGCTGCCACATCTGTAGAGGACAGCCAGTGGAGGGGCTCGCATGAACCATACCTGCCACACAGGCCAGGGTGGCTGGGCACTCCCACCCTTCCTTTCAAAAACAAAATCAGCTAAAAATGACTCCACATGTGGTAGGAAAATGTCTGCTCCTGAGTGAAAACCTCAGCAGGGCACCCAGGACTAGAAAAACATTTCTTCTGCCATTCAAGGATGAACCATGTGCACCATTAGTTACAGCTTTCCCTGTGGTTTCCCCTGTCAGGGACAGCAATAGCTCAAACAACAGTGACCACTGACTGTGCTGCCTTGCTGAATGTCTGAGCATCTCTGGAGGTTGCAAAATGCTCAGTGATTGCTTGTGGAAAGCAGAGGGAATATTCTGTACTGTGGCAACCCTACCACTCTGTAGGCTATCCTGCTGGGCAACAGCAGGCTTCTGGAAACAGGGGGATCCAGAAACGAAAGTGAATTCCAATACTTACAAATATAAAGAAATTGAAAAGAAACATCAGGTATTTCATGCAGCTCAGACAGTCTCCCTCCATGGTCTTCAGGGTCCTTTGTCCAGTTGCTCCTGCAAAACAACAGCAGTTTCTTAGCACGCTCATTTTTATTGGAATGATACAATCCTATCTCCAAGCTATTTGTATTTCCCCCAAAACCCTGTGGAGTTCATTATACAGAAGAGCTCTTTCCTTACCTGAACAGGGAACAACATAGCACAGGCTAGTAAGAGATAATGATTGCTGCTTGGTCCCTTTGCGTTCTTTAAGGTCTGAAGGTGAACACAGAAGTGAAAGGGAAGGAGAGAAAAGGTCTAGCTTTATTTGCAGAGTGAGATACTGGGGAAAAAATATCCCTCTGCACATGAAGAATTTTTTTCCCCTTAAAGCTTATCAAGTCTAAGAATCACTGAATGTACCTGTCCATTTCACACTGAGAAAAGGTCATATCGAAACAGGAGCCAGAACAAGCTCCTGCTTGTTCTAACTGCTGTGCCCAATTAGAAGACACACAAAAAACATTTGGGACAGCTCTCTTCATACAGGCTTCCTCTACAGAATGAACACCACAAAAACATGGACAACAGCTTCAGGGAAACTTGTAGGTATTTCGGCTTGGAATGACACAGTGCCCAATGGCAGGGCCCAAGGAGGGCATCCTCACATGGTTACTCAGCCTGGGGCCCAACACCTGCTTGCCATGCAGTGCAAGATGTTCCTGCGCCAGTGAAATCCTGCTGCTCTACACCCCACCTACACTGCACAGGTCTTTTGAAAGAAGAACCCATGGAACAATGTTAGAAAGCTTTTGAGGCCAGAAAAAAAATGCTAAATAATTTTAACCAGTTCTGAAACTCAGTGTCTGATTTAGACAACAAACTGCTTGGCCAGTGCTTCTATTGAAAGAGCAGCAATAAATCCTGACCAGGTGAGGCTACGCTGGAGGAAAGTTCCTGCTTGCTGTTTAATGAAGTGACTATGTGTCCAAATATGCCAGTATATCACCAAGTACCCTAGAGAGACAGATAAATAAATACATGAAATAGTAAAACTTCCACTGAAACAATGCAGTCATGGCACTGTGCACAGATGGAGCTGTGCATTTGCAAACACAGAGGCACAGGTTTGCTTGGGTCCCCAGAGGAGCCTTCCCAAAGCCCACATGCTTCTTAATGCATCCTTTTCTCCACTGCAAATGCCATTCTCTAACAGATGTGTATCTAATGATATGTTATGTTAGCAAAGTCCATTTAATTCACTCAAAAGAAAAAACTGAAATTATCCAAGATTTTCACCAGCTAGAAATAAAACTGCCTTTCACTCTATTGTTTTTGTTAAACCACAAAGTCTGTGAGTGGTCTAGATCCTCACAAGGTGCTTTCCTCTGTGACCATAGGAACTGCTCTGCTTTAGCCAAAGAGGTGAGAAAACCCATAGCAGGCAGAGCTCCCAGCATGGGGCTGCCAGAGGTAAGAGCCAGATTTTTGTTACACTGTGTGTATTTGGTATAGTGCTTTCACTTGATGTAAAATCAAATCTATTCCTTCTTTGTGACAAAACAGGCTGAGACACAAATTGTGTGACACAGAAGCTCATGTGGACACTCAGTTGCTTTCCCTCTGCAGCTGCCTGTACCTGGGGCAGGACAGCAGTGTGCCTCTGCTGGCTGGGGACTGCCCAGTGAACCCTCTTTACTAGAGGAATCCTGAGAAGATACACCTTGCTCTTGGAGAAATACAAATCTGAATCTAAACCTGAGAATGAAGGCAACATTTCTTCTTTACAAAGCTTATTTTCTTATACACCCGATACATAATTTTTCTGCCCAGAAAAATTCAAAGACAAGATGGTGACTGCAGGAGATGGGGTAGGCACAGAGCTTTGATGTGGGCCTGCAGGAAGTGCCCATGGCTTCCTGACACTATCTTGAAGCCATGTCTGCAAATATGGCAGAGGAAAGGGATCTTGAAGTTCAGAAGGCTGAGGAGCTGGGAAGGGAATTAGTCAGTTTCAAGGGAAAGGTGAGCCTTCAGCTCCACTAACTCATGAGTTGGACACCAGAGAAGGACATGAAAATTCAGACAAATCAATAGGGTACTGGGATTTCAAGAGTTCCACTGATGCCTTAAGTTTTAGCTTTTATATTTTTTAGATTCTGTGCTGTTTTGCTGGGTAGTTTTAGGTTTCATATTAAGTGCTACTAAGATCTCTTCCCAGAGTAGATAGACAAAACAATTCCACCTCTACCTTGATACCAAGTACAACTTTCAGGCCCAAGAACAAAAACAACAGTGAAGTGAGAAATAAAAACAAGGAGGATGGAGCTTCATAATCTGAAGCTATGGCTGGACAATGAATTCTAATATGCATATGGACCAGAACTTATAAAAGTGTGAGACCTCATGACTGCATGACCATTTTGGGTGAATCTTGGGTGTGGCCAAGCTGGGCTCTTGTACTGCCCAGGAGTACCCATTGAGGCCTTTTAATAAATACCTACTTTATCCTTTTGCTCTGCCTAGTCCTGTTCCAGGTCAGCCTCCAGAAGGCATCTCCAGAACTAGCATCACCTAGGTGTTCCCATCACCTCACTAAGAATTCATGCTCCAATGAAACAAAGGATAGCTTGGTATACTAGCCAAAGTCTTAAAGTTAGCTCAGAAATTTCAATATCTTGCTGCCTTGAGCACTCACCTATGTGATCCATATAATTGTAGACCTCGTTAAAAAAAAAAAAAAAAAAAAAATCAAACCCCAAAACAGTTTAGCCTTGCTGTGACACTATGCATAATTCACACACCCCACTACAGTCACCCACATGAAAAAAATAATGCCTGTGGTCCAAGAAGCATCAGCTCCTAAGCCTAACACTGTCTTGATGCTTTGTAGTATTGATAAATCACATTCTTGCTTTACCTTCCTTTCCATGTCTGGGACTGCTTCCTCTGTAAGGTGAGCGAGCTCCCTTGGAACTGCTCTGATTTACATGAGCTAAAAGCAGGTCTACTTTTATTTTCAAAGACAAACATAGGCTATGATTCTTTGCATCTCTCCTGCCTGTCCATCCACACAATTTGTTAAAATGTTTTTCAGGCGTAAGTAGGGAAGGGAGATTGTAAATCCATTGAGCAATCAGATCCTGAAAACTTCACTGTGTGGAAGAACCAGTCAGTCACAATAACCTGGGAGTAGCATAAACACATGCACACTGAGCTTTGACAAACAAGGGCTCTCTTCTTTGCTTGGGCAAGAAATTGTCCCTAGCAGTGGTACTGGGCTCAGATTTGTAATTCCTAAATCCACTGCACGTCACACAGCAAAGCACTAATTAAGTGCAGCCTTACTCATTGTGCTGTGCTTCAGATCAAGACCACACTCCCTGGGGCTTTTAGATTGCAAACTTCTTCCACTCAGGATGTGCAAATGGAACTCAGGGGCAATAATGTGAGGTCTGGGCTGGTAAAGCCAAGAACAAACCATATCAGAGTTTCAGAATGCAAGCTTCCAAAAAATGCCAACCCACTGACCTGATGAGAAACAGGAGCTCTTAGCAGCTGTTGCATTGGTGGCACTTAGAACCTGGAGAGACCCACACATACCAGCACAACACACACTTCCCTGTTTCTTCTGGGTACCCAGATTTCCAAACAGCTCATGCAAGGCCACCATTTGGATCCTGTGCTTGCGCTGAGTCAAACAGGACAAATCAACCAAAAACATGATCTGATCTCTTATGAGGCACTTCAAACTCTTTGTTGTCAGAGTTTGGGCACTCTGGCATACAATACCATCAAGTTCACGTTTGCAGTGGTGCACCAGACTTTGAAGAGTATGTAAGTAACAATGTTTACAAAAAATGCTAGCAAAATGCAAATCATATGACTTACAAATAATGTAATTATGAATGCATTTGTGCCAACCACTGCCTTGACAGTTAGCTGAAGGAACCTGCAATCCCTGATGACAGATTTCATGGCTAAAATAACTGACATTAAAGGTCAGTCCTGATCCACAGAATGGGCTTTCCTTCTACTTTTCTTTTTAAGCCATACACACAAAGAGCAAATTATCTGAGTTACTCCTACTACACATCGATACAAGTGTGATAAAACCTAAATGCATATGTCTTAATCTACCTTTTAAAAATACCTTCACTCTCCTCCTCCAGGCCCCAAATCTGTGAGAGATTAAGTTCTTCTCTGCAGGAGACATTTAATACTAAGCAAACATTAACAGTCAGAACTGCAGAAGACAAGGGCTGACAGATGCTCTCCCTGGCTTGTCCCATCTCAGACCTGTGAGACATATGAGATGCATTTTTTTTTTTGTCTGAAATGTAGCTGTTAATGTACAGCATTTTCTTAGGCACATTATTCTACATTTCTCTCTCCCCTGTATCCCCCATGAATTTTATCTTGTAAAGGGATGGGGAGGCTAAAAGTCCTCAGCAGTGTAGCCAGGAAACACAGCCCAGCTGCTGTAATCAGTTAGGAGTAAAGTCTAGTTTTTTAAGGCAATGCATATTTTTGTTCTCCAGACACTTCTTTCCTTTTGCCATTTGCTTTGCATGCCTTGCAGCTGCCTTGAACTTCACGTTTCTCAAGGCAGCTGCCCAACCACACCCCTCCAAAAGGCCTCCAATTTTCTCTTTGCTGCCACTGATATTTCCTTGAGCCCCCATATTGCTTTAACACTGGATTGAAATCCATGGATTCACTTTGATTGCTTCTTTACCTTTGCTTTGAAGAAGGAATCACTGAAAAACTTAGGTTGGACAACCTCTGGATGTCACTGAGTACAGGCACCAAGTGCCTCCAGCTTGGGCCAATTCCAAATCTGATCCAATTTTAAAGTTAGAGCATGCTGCTTAGGGTCACATTAGTTAAGTTTTGACTATGTCCAAGGTCTGAGATTCCCCAGTCTCCCTGGACACCTCTTCCAGTGTTTGATAACTCTCCTTGGTTTAAAAAACTTTTCAAAACAGCTGCCCAAAATGTGTCAGAGTTACCTGCTGGCAAATGGAACAAGAGCATCTCATTGATGTGCCAGTCTATCAGAAACTGTCAGGAGCACCTTATCTGCACCAGTCTCAATCCTCATATCTTCTGTATTTTACCACTCTTACCCTCTACTGAAAACAAGTGTGTGAACAATTTTCCTTGCCCATCCCTAACAGGCCTCTGCAGACAATTCATGTTTCAGTATAGAAATTCAGACAGATTGACCAATTGCTCATCACAGTCTCCCCATCTAAAATACTTGATAGAAAACACAGAATAACTGAGATTGAGAGAGATGTCTACAGATCCTCTTGCCCTCATGCAAATGACTTTTTCAGTCACTGTTCTTCTATCACATAATCCATGTATATCTTCTTTCAACGTAAATATCTTTGCTATCAACATGCATGAAGAACTTGTCCACTGAACTGATGCTGAACTGTTGCTTCCTCTAAGAACTAGTTCTGCAGTACTTCCTACAAAATATTAGCCTGTGGCTTGAGCAGGAAATGCTGCCAGCTCACACCTACTTTCATAGCCATACACAATGTACCAAGTAAAACAGAAGATGTGTTTGAAGTTCTCCAGAACAAGTGCCAGGTAGCCTTTAAAGGCATTAGAAAATATGGACTAGATTCTCTTTCATGTATTGATTCTTAGAGGCTGGCCTGGATAAATGTCACTGGAAACGTCCCTGAAGCTCTAAGCTGCACCAGTGGCAAAGGATCACCACCACTTGGCTTTGCTCCATTGTGTCCTCTCCCCAGCAATGTGGCAGGCCACCCTTTGGTTTGCAGGCACGGAGACTTGTCTCAACATGCTTGCCTTCATTCCCAAGTACACCTCCCATAAGAGGATTTTTGTGTTCACTATCTACAAGTGATGTTCAACTGTACACCACAGTGGTGGGATATCCTAAGAGAACATACTAACAGAAAGGGTCTTCCAGAAAATCCTCTCAGAGCATTATTTTCACACAGTCTGCTCCTCCAGATGCAATAGAGATTAGGGGCAGTTTCATAAGGAGTTTCATAAGGAAGGATGACTTTCTGCAGTACCTTACTGGTGATACAGAGGCAGATGAGCTGTGTATTTCCTACCACCTTCAGCTCACCATAGCTACCCTTAAGCTGCCTCAACAGATATACACATAAAGTATCTGGCATAGAGAAAGAGCAAGCCATTAACAGCACTCACCTTTACTAATCTTGGGACTTGAAGCACAGTATCTCTTCCAGTGTTTAATTGTCTGTATATCCCATGTATCTCCTTCTATCCAAGCTTGTCCTGTAAGAGAAAAATATGCAATTACTGAAGAAGTCAATAAAATGCAATCATGTTAAATACACAATTTATTAAAACACACCATCCTGATGAACATACTCAGTCTAATTGCCACCTTAATTTAGTGTACATTAGCACTAATGAAGAGCTTTTAATACCCAGTGAGGGATTCAATTCCTCAGAATCTCTTTAATAATCTTTCGGGTGTTTTAAATGCCCACAGACCACACGTAAATCTATAGTCCCATTACACATGCACTTCATACCACAAGAGGACTAGATTAATACCAGCTGCACCTTCAATATTTTATAGGAGGTTTAGACAAACTTTAATCTGCTGTGACTTTACAGCCCATTTACTGAGAAAATGGAAAAGGCAGGAAGGAAGATGGAATGCATCTTTGGGGATCCCAGCCATTAGGAGCAGCAGCGTGAAATGTTGGGTGCTGTCCCTCGTTTTTCCAGCCAGCTGTCACACCAAGTTGAGCAAACTATTTCCTCTCCCTCTGCCTCATACTCACTGCCTGGGAAGAAACAACAGACAGGGATAGCAAAACCACAGCCCTCTTCACCCAAAAACATTAGATATATGGCTGCAGGCAAAGAGATTCAGGTGCAGGCTGCCATTGTCCTCAAGGTAACAATAGCAATTTTCTCAGTAAGTTTTAATTTCTGCCCACACAATGCGAATGACAGCCTTTGTCTAGGCAAAGATGAGGTGGGACTACAGATTAATGTGCAAGGCACGCATGTTTGACTCTTGCTTTCTCAGGGCACCCGCTTCTAGATTGCTTTTTCCTACCTGACACAGCCCCAAAGGCATATTGCAAGACCTGTGGGATAGGGGCAGTCTTTAACCCTTCAAAGAGCACCCTATGCCAAAGGAGTCCAACATTCACATAGGGCTCAGCACTGTAACTCACTCGCTCATCCTTCAAAAATGGTTTTGGCATACTCACAACTTTGCTGGAGCCACTGCCTCCCTGTGAGGCACCAGATAAATCACCTGGATCTCTCCCTGCTTTCTCACTTCCAGCATTTCATCATGATTTCTGGGGCGGGTACATTTAACATCTGTTTCCCACAAACATTTGTAAATGTGCCTTTGAAAATTGCCTGCCATTAAAGACTTCTGTGAGTAAACATCTATAGTTTGTTGGCAGGAAGCAAACAAGGAGTTTCAAGGTGGCTGAAACTACTACAATATAAAACATACAATGAATATTAATAGACTTTTTGTTTTGCAGTAATGCCTCACATTTAATGTCCTCCCTCTGTCACTGTAAACCCGAATCTATAGATGAAGAACAGGGATGGCTTCCCCTTGAATTTGGAGAGTACAAACATCTCTTGCCAATCCACCTATCTGCTGTGAAGTGCTGAAGGCATGAGCCAAGCCGTGGCTGAACTGCCCCAATTTACAATGCTGGGTACAAGGGCTGCTCCAGATCTGTACAGCTTTACCACCAGTGTTAAAGCTCAGAGGGTGCTGTGTGACTGCCTGGGAGATGGCTGCAGCAGGCTCAGCAGGTCTGAAGAGAGTGCACATTTAGGACAAGGAGCAGTGCCACTCCACAGAGAGCCCCTGTTTGGCAGTCAGAGTCCAGTGCCCAAGCTGACCTTTATATCTATTTCAGTGGTGTGTAGGGATGCTTCATACTGTGTTTTGCAAGTGTGATTGAGAAAGAATTTCTTCAGTTGTCCTGTCCTGTGATGCCACTGTCTTGGGATAGATACTGTCAAAAGAAGATGGGTCTAACTTTTTTAAAGCAGAGATGACACTGTGCTATATAAACCTATCATTAAGAAAATAACCAGAATGATGGGATTCCTGCTCCTACTGTGTGTGCATATAATTACATTCCTACAAGCCCTCAAGGTCTGCGTGGGAGAGGAGTTTTATTTTTTTATCCATCATAAGTCACAATATTTTAAAGAAATTACAGCACTCCAGAGAAGAAGAGTTTAAATGCTTCAGTAGGTACCAGCAGGTACTGTGTCAGAAGGGATGAAAGACTGCATTTAGTGCCAAACAGCAGCAATGTTCCACCTGACTCTGTTGCCTTAAAGGGGAGGAAGTCCCTGCCAAACATATTCACTTTGGTTAATAGCTACGATTTTGTCATTAGGGAGAATTGCACAAAGTGCAAACCCACCATGCCTAATTGTGACTCCAGCAAGCTGATGCCTTTAATTACAGTCTCTGGGGAAACACAGTGGGAGCTGGAGCAACAGCTGAGGCTCAGCTGTGGCTGGCACATTGTCCACAGCCACCACATCATCTCTCCTTGCTGAGCCTTGGCTTCTCTTCACATTCACATTGCAGCCCGTTGAGGAGCCAGCTTTGATGGAGGAAAAGCAGCTAAACATGTGCCTCCTGCTGGTATCATGCTGCAAGAAAGACAGTTGGAACTCCAGAGCAAAGAGAGATGGGACAAGGGGTTGAAACAGACAACAGGCAGCAAGTGAAACAAGAAATTAATGGAGTGTGCAGGCTGGAGAAGCAAGGCCTGTCTTTGTGAGAAATACAGCCTGTTGCCTAGAACAGGAAGGGCCACCAGATGAACCCATTAAAACTGTTATGTTTCACAAGGGCTTCTAGCTACTGCCAGTCCCCTGCACTCACCATATTTGCAGGGTCGAGAGACACAAACACATGCTGGCCCATATGTTCAAACAAAGAAGCTGAAGACAGAAGCCATGTCCTGCTGGATCTCTATGTCAGGGCAGTGCTTTCACAGTGAAGGGTGAGGAGAAACATCCCTGTGGAAGCCGGATCAGAATAATTTCATTCCCTTGCAGTGGCTTCAGAAAAAAGGCGAAACACCTTTTGTTTTAGAGCTGGACCTTGGCACAAGCTGTCAGCCCCATGTGTTATCCCATAACTATTGCTCCTACATAAACAACTAATTGTTCTGGAATTTCATAGCACTTGTGCAGCAGAATTGTTGCTATGACACAACTACATTACTGCATGTAAATCCAATTAGATCCCAAAGTGCACTGTATAACTGTAATAGGCCCCTGTGGAGCAGCAATGACCTGCACCAGGCCATGCAACTGGATACTAAATTAGAGTCAATCTACCTCCTCTTTAGTTGCACTAAAATGCTATTGTCACTGTAACATGGGCCCATTTACCAGTGATGACTGCCTTGCCTTGCAACATTGGAGTGAATGAAGCTGTTGCACTGCCTCAGAGCATTTAATTCCTCAGTACAGTTGAGTGAGCAAAGCCCTTCAAACAGTAACCTGATTAGGTTTTATAACACTAAAAGCATATGAGGCTTGTGACAGTGTTTAAATGAATCAGAGCTGACTCCAAAACTACCCTAAGTTTCCTGCGCAAGCAGAGTTACTGGGTCCCATCTCATCCTGATTGCTTTTAAAAAGAACACTGCCACCAAAAGACTGTGTGCGTAAGAGCACATCAGTCTCACATGGGAGGAAAAGGAGGGCTGGACTGAACCTCCTCTATTTTCAAATAAATAATACCAGCTTTGCAACAAAATTACTAATACAACTCTTACCCTCTGTTTTATATTTGCAACTTTGCACAATGTGTGCATAGAATACATGAGATCATATGGAGGTAAAATCTCCCACACGTGCACAGATATTCAGAATGGAAATTCAGAAGTCCCAGAGCAGAATCAATTCTAAGTGCTGTAACATTTTGAAAAGTGCTAGTTTACGTATTTGAAGTGCCAGCATGGCTTCAGGCCACAGACCACTCTGTTTCAGCTGGTGCAGATGTGCACACTGCACTTTTCGAAACATGAACTGCTTGCTCGCTTTGGCCCCTTCCCAAGGAAAGTTCCATAGGTAATCACATCTGGTTCTTGCGTACAGCTTCTCAAACACAGGCACCAGCCGTCTTAAAAAAGAAAATCCTGCACTCAGAACCAAAACATCTGATAGCCTGCAATTCTTTTTAGTTCTTTTCCTTTAAAAAACAGCCTCAGATAACTCACAGGTGTATTTTCCCTTGTATTAACTGCAGTACAATGGAACCATATGGTACCGATTGTCTGCCTTTCTAAGAGATGACCCAGAGATTATATGCACTGATAATACAACAGCATTAATTTTGTTTATTAGAGGAGGAAACCAGGGCTAAAAGGGGAATGGATGTGCTAAACCTCCTGATCCCTAGTATAGCTCTCTGCTCCCTAGTCAGTACTGAGACCCAAACCCATGAAAAAGCTGATCACTTCTGGCTGACAAGCTGCACTCTTTGCCAGGCATCTTCTGTCCTAGAATGCTGTTATTTAGCAAACCAAAAGGCATGCAACTAACTTTGGCCTCCTGAAAGTATTCAGAAATACTATTTCTGAAAGTATTTCTCTTCCAGATGGAATAAGTGTCACCGTCCTGAGTGGATCATGAAGCTGCAACACAAGCCAAGTGACATTATCCACTGTCATGTCAGATACTGTCGCGTGTTGGAACGCTCCGTACGCTTGCACGGCATTCCAGACGCCGAGGGAATTTAACACAAAGTCTAAATGCCTGCCACTTTTTCCCTGAGCATGACACATCTCACCTTTACAACAACTGGCTCCTCAGTGCTCTTTTCTGTTCTCTTTTCCTATAGCTCTGCTTTGTTTGCAGCAAGTGCCTCAGCAGTTTGTGGCATTCGTGATGGTTTTGAGAGATGCAGGAATGAATCTCAGAAACACTGGACAGTTGCTGTGGCAACCTTATCCTCTTCTGACCACAATTTTCAATATTTTAAGAATTTTCCTGATACTTTGCCGGCTTCAGGGGAAAAAGGCAGAGGAGAAAAACTATTTTAAAGTAAGGATGTTACCAAAAGGGATTACTATAAGCACAGGGTTTTGTCCTATTAAAAAGATGATGATGTTGGTCCTTAGCAAGAAAAAAGAAGCCATGATTGTCTGACCAGAGGCAGAGACAAGGGGTCATGGGGAAGGGAATTTGAAATCTCTGCTTGTATCATCTGTTCTAATGTAGAATGGAGTTGCAGATCAATAGGTTAACTTCTTTTTTGTTGTGTTTATTCTCCGCGTTTTCCCATAAAGCGCTATTTAGGACCATTTGATTGGGGAAGAAATAACTTCAATTCCTTTTTAAAAAGAAATCCCAAACAGAACTTTGAATTTACTGTACAGAAAAAAAAAAAAAAAAACCCAAACAACAAAAGGACCCAAACAAGCAAACAAACAAATAATCCCCACTGCAAAAACAAAACCAGACAGAGCCCCTCCAAACCCCAGAAAATTAGCCAATTCTCTGTTCAAGATAACAGCCTACACAGATATAAAAACAAAATCAGTTTAGTCAGGTTTCATCAGTCTAGAAAAGCAAAGGTTAGGAAAAAGCCTGTAAGAAAAGCAGTTCTTAAATGAGGGATCTAAGTAATACTAAATAATCCAGAAAATAGTGTTTCTGGAAATCTGAGGAGTGGCATTATTTATCTGCTTCTGGTCATCTGTTAAATGTCTTTAACAAGAATAGTAATGCATCCCAAAGTGTTACAGATTCTAAGCACAATAGGATATTATAGGAAATACATACATTTCACAAGCTATAAGTGTGATATGTGTAGGAAAACTTGAATGTAGCAAAAGGCATGAGAAATGGCCTAGGGAAGAGAGGCAAATGTGAAGTCTAAGTTACCCTGCTTAGTCAAACTGATACGCACCTCATAAATATTTCATGTGCAAATCTAAACTTTGTTTCACTGTAATCAGCACCTTTAACTTACTCTAACACATAAAATTGCAGCTAATGTGGTTTGAAAGGTAAATGTGGCTGATCTAAACCACATCTGTCCCAATTAAGGTATGAACACCCAACCATTCAACATCTTTTGCTATGCATATTTTTGATTTCAGATGAAGAGAGAGAACCATGGCCACAGCCCACAAGAGGGCTTCAGATGTTCTGCAGGAAAATAAATGAGAGTTAATAAATCCCATAATCTCGGCATATGTGTTTCTAAATCTTCTCTCTTCCTCCAAAAGACATATAATTTAAGTGCTCCAGCAACCCTCAGGTTCCAGGCAGACAAAAGACCCCAAACACAATTCATACATAGATGACAGGAGTAGAAGGACTAAGTGAGATATGAGCCAAGACTCGAAGGCTGGCGCCCAGCTGCTTTTGCTCTCCCAATGGATAACAGATATTGCATCAATACACACAATGTCATGCTAGTGAGTTTGTTGCTCTCTTAACGCCTCATTTTTCTCTCCATCTGAACTTATTTTGAAAGCATACAGTCCGCTGTCCTCTTCTCCTTTCTCTTTTGTCCTTACTCATGGCATGGGAAACATGAAAGGCAGCATGGCTGGTTATTGTTAATGCATTTGAAAGTGCAGACCTTTAAAAGGGGGTTATTCTGGAACATGCCACGGTTTTCCTTGTTATTTGCACAGGCAGCTAATGATCATCCTAATAGCTTCTCTCTCTGAAGTCGTAATAAGCTTACAAATGAACCCATTCAGCACATATTAAAAAGCAAGGGATGCTCCTTTGATTACAGCCTTTATGGAAATCTCCGAATATTTGTTTTGTTGCTGCACAGCCGCAATTAGGACATGCTGCTGGGAGCCGGCTCAGCTGCCAGAGCAGTGGGGTTTGGAGACACCTCCAGTGCCATAGCAACACAGCCACCTCTCCCAGCATCAGACACAGGGAGCCTGGCAGCCCTTCAGCCCAGGCAGGCAGCTTCAGCTCTTGTAGAAATTAAGACATAAAAGGTTCCTAATGACACTTCCTCCACTGACGCCTCACCTGTGTTTCTGTTGCAGCACGACAGTCCTGCATGCAGCTCCCACAAAAGAGCCATCCTGCTGCACCCACTGCAACCCTGCCAAGAGCACGGCCTGGGTCACACAGCCCCTGGGACATGGCTGCACACCCCACTCTGGGGTCTGCAGATTTCACACTGAGGGAAAACTGGGGAACAAGGGGGATGCATGTTGGGGAGACCTGAGGAGGCAGGAGCTTTGCATTGCTGAGGTGCCAATATGGGGGAACTCACTTCCATCACCACCTAAAACATTTTCCCCCCATAGCCTTATCCTTCCACATGTGAGAGGGGATCCAAATAACCGTATGGAAATCTCCTTACCACTTAACTGCTCAGAGGTTGATCTAAATCCCACTTATACTGCTGACAGACTTAGACTTCTCCGAGGGGGGCAGAGGAGGGGGAATTAAAGGATGCAAAAACCTACAACACTGGGGTTCTAGTTTTCATTAAAATTTGATCAAGCATTCCACAACAGCTAAAAGACCATATCTTTTTTCCCCTAAAGGAAACACTATGAACAGTATACCCTCTTTCCCAAAATATCCCTATTCTGTGAGCACAGTGCATCTGTAGAAGTCTTAAGTGGAGAGACTTGTATAGTAACTTATTTTTGCAAACAAAATCAGCAGCTTACGTGCTGATGACATGGATCCAGAGGCTTTCAGACAGCCTCAGTGGGATGACTTTCACACACAAAAAGTATAACATCTCCTCTCACAAAGCTGTGACTCTAAACAAACTGCTTCTACTTTTCCTGAAAGCCAAGACCTTTGTATGGAACAGATATTTTCTAAATCTCCAGGAGACTGGCTGAGGTTAAAGCAGGTCAAACCATGTAATACAGATATCTTTGTGTTGATACTACCCACAGTGCCTATTAGGAAGGCCACAATTGTAAGAAACCTTTTCTCGTCAAGGATATTTAATACAGTGCCAGAGAGTCTCCCCAGGCAGTCTTTGTTTTAAGGTTTGTGAGCTTTGGGGGGAAAGGATTGTGCCTCTGATTGTGAAGTAATTTTTTAGCTCTATTATAATCTAAATAGCACATTAGAGCAGCACTGGAAACTTCACCGCCAGCATCACTTGCAAGACACCTGGGTATAGCCTGGGGCAAAACCTGGAGCACTATCAATCATATATACACATAAAAACTGGCATGCACTCACAGGGCATCATAGGGACTCTCAAAACTGAAGCAGCAAGTTTAACTATGGAATTACTGTGATGGCTTTATTCAGCCTTCACTTCTATTTTATCCACTGGAAGTCAGGACTTAGAAACTAAAGACACAAAACCTTTTCTAATTCAAATCAGAAGGGCTGAAATAATTACAAATGCATCAATGAATGATGAAGGTACAAGCTGATTCCATGGCCTTAAATTAGTACAAAAACCAATTTGTAGGTGGACTGATGAGCTCCTTCCTCTTCCCACCCAAAAGAAGCACAAATATAGTCTGACCCAACCTGACAATTCTGATTTTGAAAGTCTAGGCAATCTTCTTAGGGAGAACTACAAAAACAGATCTCCTATGAGGAACAGGACTCCACAGGTTAACTTTCACATCAGTCAGGCTTGGACTGAATTCAGAATGCAAAATCATACCAGTTTTCTGTGGCTGGAGCTCACTGCACCCACACTTTCCTATGTCTCTTTTCTGTGTCTCTTTTCCTGATCAATTTGAAATTTTCCTGATGCAATTTTAAAGAAATGCTGCATTTCAGCTAAACCCCCCCTATTTTAAAACACCAAAATGAGGTTTGCAGAGCAAAGAGCCAAAGCAGCCCAGATTAAGGCTGAGAAAACACAGGAAACAACAAGATGTTCAAGCTAACCTGAGCATGGAGAGACAACACTTTGGAGACAATCTCCCAGTTAGGCTGCAGTTGCTTTGCATTAAAGACAAGAAAAGTTGTCTCAAGCAACACAGCATTTAACAGCTTCTTCTCACATCCCTGCTGTCAGCAAGGGGAGAAGAATCTTTCTAAAAACATGGTGGAGTCTTGCCATGAAAATACATTTGACAATAAATTTTATGACAAATTTCATTACAAGATTTGTGGTTACCATTCCTCATGTCTGATGTACAAACCACCTTGCATCAGAACATTAATACCATTTAAGCCTTAGATTGCTTTCCACATTAGTCTGAAAGCCCTTTATGAAGCTGTGTCTTTTATAAAGCTGATATGGCTTTGCTCCAGGATACCCAGCAAGTGTCTTAGGCAGCTTCTGTGGTCTCCTGTCTGGTGCTCAAACCACTTTTATAGTTCCAGTTTTGCTAACATCTTTCACAGAAACTCACAGACATTAGGAAGTAATTTCAAGCTGGTGTTCATCATCTTCCCCCACTCCCTGTATCTAATATAATTAACAGAAACACTTATCTGTCACCCATGGAGTTTCAGAGATTAGCTGGGTATCCTATGAGAATGCCAGGCTGCCTGTACTGAAAACAGGAAAAAATGTACCCAGAAGACAGTATTCAAAATATTGTCATTTTTAGATGAAAACAAGTATTTTGGGTGACTGCCAGTAATTTTAAAAACTGTTCAAGTTAAAAAACCCCAGGTGGGGTCCTTCATATGGACCAAAAAATGTCAGATGGTTTGTACTCCATGTTCCTCTCAACAATGTGCTCGAAACTGTAGAAATATCCATTTAGAGCTGATGTCTCCAAAAATGCTCTCCTGCAGCCCTCAACAGACAAGCCCTTTAAGTTTCCTCTACATGTTCACATCAGGAAATTTCTCACTAGGAAAATCCCAAGTCAATGATCTTCTGATGAAGATACAGCAAGCTTTGCAATCTTAGAAGTGGACACTGTCCACAGCACAGCTGAGGTCCCACATCAACCAGCAGAACCAGGGCCCCCAGACCATGGAAGGCTGGATCACAGGAGGTGTGCTTTGGAGGGGAAGAGAATTCTGGTTACAATCGAAAGAGATACTGCCAGCTCAATGCACCTTGAAACTCCATGTTCAGCACCACAGCCCACACACCACCCTCCCTGCTGTTCCCCATTGACAATGGTGTTGTCAACAGTGTCAATAGTGAACCAGCTCTTCCAGGGGACCGGCAGAGACATGAGAGCCTTCAGGGCATTTGGGATCAAGGATCAGTATCCTGGAGGCCCCAGCTGCTAATAAGGCATAGGAGTTGGATGTGGGTACATTTTTCAAAAATGTAGTTCCTTCAGAAGTACATCAAGAACTAAAGTTTTCCAGTCAGCATAGTGTCAATCAGGAATTTGAAGCATTATTTCCAATAATCTCATACTCACAGCAGAAAAATGGCAGTGAACAACTTCCCCCAGTAAGGGATCATCTACTTGCATGGCTTGGAAAAACAGATTTGTTCCTTTATCTTTTGGATGATTGACATTAATCTGGACACAGGATGCATTCATGTAAATTGGCCTTCCAGTATTTCTGTTCCTGTTTATTTGCACCAGCCTCCTCCAGCTCAGAGCCCGTACTTAACCTCCATCCTTCCAAGTTGTGCACCCAGGTGCTCTAGAGGTGAATACAGCGTGACTGATGAGATGGAAGATGAAGTACCAGAGATGCACAGAGAAATATGAGAGGCAGGAGATGTGTTTAGGGATCTATCATTTTGATAGACCGTGGTCCTTTTCTGAGCCTGCACGCTCCCTATGGGCAAGGGGAAAACAGGTGATGATGCTGGCCCTCTGTGGAAAATCATACATAATAACTTTGACTCGGTTTGTCCTTCACCAGTTTTGCTGTTTAAATGCAGCAACCCATTGGAGCTGAGCACATCACCAGAGCCAAGTTCTCCCCCTTCAGCCCCTTGAACCCCAGAAGAGTGAGTGCACAGAGATGTGCAACCTTTCCCCAAAGTTTTGCAGCTGCTGACACAAGCATGAGGTCACCTTGCCCTGACTGACTGAGACATCCCCCTTCTTCTCCTCCAAGTAGGGGCCTGTCTATATTTCTCTTCCTTGTACATTACACTGCTTCCAATTTTGAGAGGCTCTATTTTACCTTTTATTTCCTAAGTTTCCCTCTCTTCCACAAAGCATGGTATTTTTTGTCATCTGATTTTTGCATAGGAGTTGTCATTTAGAAAATCTGATTTTGCTCAGAAGCATCCAAACAAATCTGTGAGTCAAAAAGAATGAGAGAACAAAAACGATTGCCAAGCTCCCATATAAGCACTTTACATATCCTGTATGAAATGCCAGCTCCTAAAATTCATTTTTTGGTTAGATGACATCTCATATAATATGCTATCTTGCCATTATCCCAGGGTCACACTGCTCAGGTACCTCAGCTAATCTGCTGCTTTCCCTGCTATCCTGGGAAGATTACAAATTAATTAGGTGACTCCAAAGCATTTTGGAGTAAAATCCAGATATCCTTCTGATAAAAAATCATAGTCAGAGATGACCAGATAACTACAGTCTATCAGTACCAACACAGGGAATTAATTTCTGTAAAACAATGAAATACTGCTAAATCTATACCAAATACCCAGAATAATGATTTTCTCACTACTTAAACTTTGCTATTGGCTCAGTGAATCTGAAATTAGTCCTTTCAACTGGACCACTATTTGGACCAGAGATTAAAAGAAAACCCAAACAAAATAATGCTAAGGTGGGATATTCATGTACTGTCAGATCTCATTCAGCCATTTAATAAAAAAAAAATGATCACACTGCTGGATATGGTATAAGCTATTAACCTACAAAATAAACTGATTTTAATTAAGGCACAGATGTGCAAGTTTTTGGCTGAAGACTTCAAATATCTGCTTCAAGAAGTATAATACATTTATATGAGTCATAGGTAAGATAGGGAGGAATTTACTCTATACATTCATTTTTTTAAGGACTGAAAATGCAGGATTTAGTTCCTGAAGGCAGCTTGAAGTTACCACCTGTGGTTATTACACCAGATTTTCTTGAAGACCTGCATTTTACAGCCTAGCTGTAGTGACTCATATAAACAGGAATTCGCCTGGGGCAAAGGGTGCTTAACCTCGATGGGTTTGACAATATCTCCAGTCAGACTGTGTTCCATTTTTCCAACCACACAAGCAGGCCATGGCCCCATCAGGGAAGCAGCTTCTGCTCCAAGCAAGGACACATTTTTCTAGCTGAAATAAAATGATATATCATGACTCTGTTCCCTTTACAACATCAGTTTCTTTCCTACTGTACCTGAAGGCTTAGTGAGCAATTTAATAGAAAGTTTATAATGTGGGTGCTTTTCTCATTTTTAAAGATGATGTATCTGTTCTTTTTGTTAAAAGATATAAATGGACATAGAGCAGAAAAAAACATTCATTCCCAAAAACTGGAGTAAGCCATATTGTAGTAAGGGATATTGCCATTTTAACTGTACAGCTAAGAGTTCAGTTAAGACAAGGTTTCTTAGCACCTGTCCACTTCATACAATGTACAAGAGCTCCTAAATCAATAAGTCTACTCCAAATCCTGAAATAAGATACCATCAGCCTTTTACCAAAGCTTTTTTGCTCCACTGTTTTAAATACAGGCGCTTTAGGCTTTGCATGGCCACTAAAAATAGGTCTGTGTAGATCTGACTTGTGAATGCATTACTTTACATATTAAAGGAAGAAAGTAGTATTAATTACAAAATTGAATAGATTCTGTAGCCACCACAAAAGGAAACAGGTTCTTGTAACTGCACAAGTGGAAAAATTGATAGAAACATTAAGAAAATACACCAAACAATAGCTAAAATCAAAGTCTACCAACCTCTCCCTAGCTCATCCTCCAGGTAAACATGAGCAGAGACTGACTTCCCACTCAGCCCCAGAAAACAAGTGCCTTGTCCCACCCCCTGATAAGCCCCAGGTGTGAGTGGTAGGATCCTCGGCCAGCACTCACAATGGGCACTTTCTGCAAAAGGGCAAATGTGACACCTGGGCCAAACACAGATATGCTTGGAACTGCTTCAGGAAAAATGAGAATGTCACCAAGCTGGAAAGCTGGGGTAATGCTGCCTTATGACTTTTCTCTTAAGAATACACTGCACTCATTAACACCTGTGACATGTTTCCTTAGAACATGAAGCTCTACTGAAACCCAAGTGACATTGTAAAGAGTGAACAAAGGAACTTCCAAAGCAGGTTCAGGATGCCTTACACCGGCATCTATCCAATGTACCTTTTACAGGGGAGCATCCTGCAGGAAGGCAGCCTCTGGCATTTTTACAAGTTAACTGAGAAATGTAGCATCTGTAGTTCAGAAAGAGAGAGATATGTATGTACTTTTGTGTTTACTTTTAGTACTACGCAATATGCTAGAGAAGGACAGGATTTTTTTTTTGAAGGACACATCACAACTCATCCTTTCTCTTCTCAAAGCTCTAATATGTATATATTAGATATATTGACTGATTGACTGATAACATATTCAGTCAATCTAGTGATAGGAACTTCTTCCTAGATTGCTTCAGCCAATAAGCACGGGAGCTTACAGGTTGTAGGTAATAAGATTGCAACTATGCAGTAATCAAAGGGGCACTGCACTGGCAACCCTAGAACTACATAATAGATTGTCTGGGAAAAAAAATGAACTTTTTGCCCAGTACACCACCTCAGATCACCAAATTTGTCCATGGCAAAGGAAATGGACTGAAGAGGAGCACACCCTACCCTAAGGAGTGTGACACCACCCAAGGCAGGCTCAGGGTTCTCAGGGAGGGTTACAGGTTTTCGAGTCAGTCCTGAAAAGACAGTTTCCATGAGCACACTGACCTGCTAGGTTAGCGGCAGGGAAGTGCCATCATTCACAGCAGCAGGGTAATAAGACAACCTCTACATTTTGCAGTCTCCATTCTCCAGCAACACTGGTTTTCAAAATACCAAAGACACCGGGTGCAAGGGGAAGGTCTTTTTTGTGTTTACAGCTTCAAACAATAGCACAGTGATAGGAGCTTTACAGACCTTGGATATTACATGACCTACTCAAGCACTCAGGCCTTGAGCTCTTTATCACAGGGTCTCTGTTCAGGACAAAGCCAAGTCCTCTCAGCTCCACTTAAGTGACTCTGGTAGCATTCATTAAAAGGACAGTAAAAAGGACAGCAAATGGTTTGCTAATAAAGACTGATTCTGAGGTGCACTATGGATAGAGGAGAGGTAGCATAATTATATTAGTAAAGGTAACTGAGGTCACTGCCACATTGTTGTTTGCTCTTTAATTTAAGCAAAAATAGTGTAAGGTAGCCATAATTGGAGAGAGAGAAAAAAAAAAGACAGGAGAAAATGTTCTGCTTTTGGATGCGTCTGACTGCATGATTATAGGATGTTGGTTATGTCTAAGAGGGAGCTACTGAATATTTAACCTTAGAAATGGAAGCTTGGTTGTCTCTTGTCCTGTTAACATCCACACATATCTTCCATTAGCTCTAATTAGGGCTAACAGGGTGTTCACTAAGTATCTCCATAATTAATGTTAATAGTAGTTACAGGCAAATCTTGATAGAAGATGAAATGCCAAGGTTCTTCTCCAGGGTTAAATACTCAGCAGCCTGTCTGTCTCTCATTTCCATTTCCTCCTGTAACGGCTCTTTAATCAATCGCACGGATCCCAGACAGCCTTACACACCCAGTCTTGCAACAAGAGACACGTGCAGCCATAAGTAACAGCGCATGCAGTTATTTATACAAAATGCAAACACAGACCCACAATACCTGACACCTATTAGTCTGGTTCATGTCCTACAGATATTCCAGCAATGTTCCAGCGCAGACTGTCACATCCCTTTTTCCTTCAAGATACCAGGTTTCACAGGAAAGCAGTATTATTTCTATCATATAGTAAGATAAGTAATTTTTAATTAACAAACCAAAGTGCAAACAGATCATAGAAACACCTGAATTACCCATATTAATGCCATTATGGCACCTTTAGTTGATAGACTATACTATACTTCCAAATCAGAGGTTATTAACCATTAAACCATTACATTTGTAAACGAGAACAGAAAATAATCAGAACAGCTATAATAACACACCTTCAATTGTGCTTCTGGGTCAAGCCCTGAGCAGTAGTTCATGGAAAAAACATTAGCAGACAGCAGACTGCTGTCATTTCCAGCCAGGGGCCATTTGCTAGCACAAAGTCTCACTCTCTGCTCTCCTATCCCATCATAAGGGGAGAATATTCATGAAACACATGCAGTTCTGTGGCTGAGTTTATAAACTGCCTTTAGTTGGGAATGTATTTATAAAGCCTCAGGGAACCAGGGGAGTACTCTCCTGTTTCCCTCAGGAGCTGCAGATACTATGTGTAGAAACCTTAGGATGTTGAAGCATTTGCCAGCGATGCCTCAAAGAGACAAAAAGTATCAGAAGAGGAGTGATGGGACAGCCTGTACAGGCAGCCAGGAAGGGAGGAAGGAGCAGGACAACATCCCACTGGAGCTGGCTGTTGGAGGCAGACAAGGAGCTGTGCTTGTGGAAAATGTGACTCAGGCATCTGAACCCTCCCTGCGCCCCAGTGCTGGCAGCCACTGGTCCTCGTGTGCTTTGGGACAGCTCCAGGAACAAAACACATACAGATATGTGTCCCACAGAAAGGAATAGGTGCTCTCTATAGGGTGAGGAAAAGAAAATCAATTTGTATGTTTATCAACTCACCTATACTGGCCCCATGTTACATTAAAGAGGAGACAGCTCCCACGACTTGTCTTGAATCAGATCTGGAGATGTTTTGGCTTTGCTATGTAAAACAAACTTTTTTTTTGCCTGCTTTGTTTTCTGCCCTAGGGAATTAGAGACTCAAGCAGGATGCTGAGAACTCAGGGGGATTTATTTTTCATCATGTTTAAGAAGAGTTTTCTTCTATGAGGCATGCAGGCTTATTAATGCAGCTAGTTCTAACTCAGAACTAGGCTTTAATTATATAATTTTGCCCCACCTTTTTTCTTCATAAGATTGTGAAGGAAACATGCTGAAAGTTACCATTCAGGAAAGAAAGGGATATGAAGCACAGCAGGCGCTATCTGAGGCGTGCTGGCGCTCTGCAATGGGGTCAGAGCCAGCTGCCCTTCTGATGCATCCCCTTTTGCCATTCCATTCTCAGCCCTTCTAACAAGGAGAGTTACACAGTCTCTAGGACAGGTCCCACTGTGGGCACCTTCACATTGCTGTTGTTGTGACACTCAGACCCTGTACCACATCCCTCTTCTTCTGGTTCCACATTTTACCCAGTCTCCTCTGACAATACATCCATGACCTGCATTGAAGCACTCACTTCACTGCTGAATCCTTGGACTAAGAAACTTTGTGAAAGAAGAAAGTGTCTGTAGTGTAAAACCCTTCACATTTTCTTTCTTTTGGGTCTGATTCACCAGAGATACTTTGCTGTATCCACACCTTTCTCAGAAAAGGAACATAGAGTACTCTTTTCCAGAGCTATAGGACCAGCAAATATTTTAGCTATAGGCAATCTGACCAAACACAGAATGTTTCTTCCCAAATAATGAGTTGCTTTCAATATATTTTGAATATTCATGATATGCTCTTTCTTGCAATCACCCAAAACAAAGGAAATATATTTAACAGTAGCAGAACCAAGAATAGCCAGAGCTCTGTATTACCTGTTACAACACTGGTCCCTTTCCCAGCCTGCTCATACTCTTGGCATTTAGAAATGAACAGTGAAAAAGAAAATGTAGTCAGTAAAGTAACACTTGTAAAATTGCATTTTAAAGTCAGGGCGCTGTAAAGCAGCAGCTACAAAATGAGCTAAAATCCTCAGCAATGACTTGTCTAGACATTTTTGTAAGAGTTGCAATGAATGTTGAGTAAGTGTTCAAAGAAATCTGAGTTGATTGAAACATCTGAATACTCTGTATCTTAACTAGATGGCTGGTGCTGTTTCAGCATCTTGCCAGCAGGATGAGAAGGATATTAAAAGAGAGAGCAGGAGGGGATCAGCCAAGAACAATGATAGGATAGTTCATCTCCTCTTCATTACTACTTAACTTAGTGAGAATGTTCTCTGATTGTGTTGGGTATCCAGTTAATTTTATCCAGGTCTCCATGCTGGAAATACAGGTAGCACAGAGATGAATCATGTCCGAAGAATTTGCTCTCACTGGATCTTTTTTTCTTTTTTCTCAGCACAAACAGAAAAAAAGATAAAAGTTTGAACTGAATATTTTATGTAAGACAGCTTAGCCAGAAGCTGAAAACATGAGCTCTCAGATGTGTTTTGTAACTTGAAATCTTTGTCTTTTTGCATTCTGATGCCAACTCACTTTCAGCTATCATTCTGCATGATGGAATATCATGGATTTCTTGAGAGCATGTTGTATCCTCCAGATGAAGCCTAAGTCTGAGCTGAGAATTTCTTTCAGTTTGGGAAGAGACATTTACTTCTTGACTTTGTTTTAAAACTCAAACCCAGGTATTTTGTGATATTTTTGTGAATCTAGGATGGAACTTTTAATCAAAACAAGGTTTGAACTAGCTAGAGGTGTGGTCAATGGGGCATTAATGTGGGACACAGAAGGTTCAGTCTGACATTCCTGGCCTTTACAGGGAACCAGGGAACTCACCAGGGAACACAAGCAACCTACTTGCCAGTCTATTGACCTAAAATTAGATGAAACAGAACACACCTTTTCTGCCCAACCCCAACTTAAAGATGTACAATGCACTACACAGATTAAAGTTCCTTGTCTTTTGAGTCTGGCACTGTCCTTGCTCAAAAGGCCACTTGGAATTCCATTGTATACAAGTTAGGAAGCATTTGGGGAATTTAGGATGAACAGTAGTAATACAGTGAATAGTATGTGAAAGAACTAACTAGCTAGATCTCAGCATTTTCTACAGACCACTCTGACCAGACATTGAGAGTTATTCTCCAACTGCAATGCAATGACAAATCCATGCTATGAGAGGCAGAAACAAAACCTTCAGACCTACAGATGCACCAGAAAAAGTAGAAAATTTCTCCAGGGGCATGGAGCCAAACTATCCCCTCAGAACTCCATGACAGGGTAACAATGCAATTCTTTGCCCTACCAGATCTACCTGTCTCTAGCAAAGCCCTGTGTCTGTGCAGCCCCTTTGCTGTCCCACTGCAATGGGGTGGATGCTGGGGCTTTCCTCCCACTGATTGGTCTCAGCTCCCCTTGCAGGGAAAAGCACATGACAGCCAGCAGACCAGGCTAGCTTAAGAACCAAAAGCAACTACCAAAGTCATCTACATCCAGGAGCCACAAAAATATATTTATTTTCTTCCTCTCTCTAAAATAAAATAAACCCCAATTATAATCATCCTAACCATAGCACTTCAGTTTGCAAACACTCTTGAAGCTGCAGTGGGCAATAAATCAGACGTGTCACTTCCAGCAGTTCTGGAGTTGGTTGCTACATGGCTGTAATATATAAAGAGGCTTTTTCCTGGTGATCCTCAGAGCCAAGATTCTTTTTGTTGGCTCTTCTTTAAACAAACACTCCTGTAAATTGCAGTTGAATCTAAATTTATCATTCAATCCTAATTATTTTCCTCTAATCAGTGGTTTGAGGGTGACTTTGGTTTTGATAGGTTGATACATTGTCATACTCATTTAAAAAAATTAATTCAGTTAAGCCAATTCCAAATGTATGCGCATGATATCTCTGCTACAAACTCATCATCATCACATAAGTCACACTGAAGGCAACCAAGACCTTTTGTTTCCAGGCAAATTGCCTCAAAAGAACAACAATAAAAATCAATAAGAGACAAAAGAAACTTCTGCAATGACACGAAAGACCAGCAAAATACACTGAGGCTCTGTCGAAACACAGCTGTAACATCCCATCCCTTCCACATCTCTCAGAAGGATATGAGAGAATTTTCAATAAAGCAACAGAACATGGAGGTTTATACATCTTTGATGTCCCACAGCTGGAGGGAAAGACAGCAGTTTACTAATCCTGCACCATTTCCCTTTCATTAGTACGAGTTTTCAATTTTGGATGGTGCTAAATTTAGAAGGAGGGGTTAATTGTTTAACCTTAGAAAAATAATTCTGCTTCTTTTGGCAGTGCCTTAAAAAATTTCATATTTTTAGTTGCCTAAAGGATTTAAAATTCAATGCAATGGTAAACTCTTTAGTGGAGGCTGTTCCTGTGGATCTAGAAAAATCCACAAGTTTTTATACATTTTGGACCTGCCTGCCTGTGCTGTGGGGAAAAAAAACTCCCAGCATTTATTTAAAACAAAACTTGAAATCAGGTTTGGAGGTTTTTTATCTCTGGGGTTTTTTTGGGTTTTTTTTTTTTTTTTTTTTTGTTTTGTGGGGGGGGGGGGGGGGGGTGGTTTAATCCAGTGTTTCAATACTGCACATGTTCAATTTAATTTCTATTCCCATTGCTACTATCACTTGGCTGGAAGAAGAAGTGTCATGGCATAGCTAAGTCTGGTTTAGAACAGTCAAACAATTTTTCGATCAGAATTTCTTGCAGTTCCATAACCATTTGTCCTCCTATGTGTTGTGAGCTATGGCGTTTTTTTCCCAGTAGAGATAGCTGAATAGTGCTAATTCTTTCCACTCTCAAAAAACCTGGTGTTCAGCCCAGCCTTATCATTCACACAAATCTCTGTACACAAGTAAGAATTTTAGCCTCCGTTCTGGTCACTTTCTTTTCAAGCTCATTGATAATAATATGGTTCCTAAAAATGTTACTCCACTCTCCATTTCAGCAGGAACCAGAGTGAACATTCACTCCTCCCATTTCAATTTCACAGAAATTACAAAGGCCTTTCATATATTTTCTCTAGTAAAGAAAGAAATCAGGGAAGAGAAAGGGGTGTGGTTTCTGTTTTAAACAGGAAAATTTATACGGTGTAAAGTACTTAATCCAACAGTTGTTGAGATATTAATATTAAAATTTGATTAGGAGATGGAATTTACTGATACCCCTGGTTAGCATATACTTGGTTTACCTAAGTAAAACTGGTAAAACATCTAACAAACTTATTTATGAAGAACAGGAGGAAGAGAGCAATAAAAATTTTATGAAAAAACTCCTGTACCAAAGTATAGGGATTTAAATATCTACCTTCACCTTCAGCAGAGAGAAAATGGTTTCTTATTTCTACTTACAACAGATACTAGACTCCTGTGAATAGTTATTTACTGACAATCAATGGCTTTGTGTGCATATTTTCATACATATATATGTATGTATATAAATATATTTATACACACACACACACAGAGCCAAGATAAAGCAGATTCACCTTCAGCCCAGCCTTTCAACAGTCACCTCACAAGGAGTCTCAGTGAGTCCCATCTCTCATCCTCTGACACTCTTCATACATGTGTAAATAGAAATACCAAGTGTGGACTGCAACATCAGAATAGTACGCTTGTGTCGTCAATCATTTGCATTCAGTTTGCAGAGATGCAAATAACTTCATACATAAGATTTTCTAAAGACCTAGGAAAAATTGCTCCATGTTGCCTGACCTTCTACTGCTTGACTTGAAACCCTTCCGGTTTTCAGACTTCCAACAGTTTTGGTTTTAATATTTGTTCAAAGTTTGGCGCTGTCCTCCTTCAGCAATGAGGATGAACCAATCTTCAATGTGACTTTGCTCAGGTGTCTATCTCCCTGCCACACACACTTTGTTATACTAATGTATTTTCACATATTAAAGTTGAATGTACATGTTCTTAGATCAAATAGTATTTCTGTCAAGAAAACTGTGCTTTAAGCAAGAGGACCCTGGTCCGTTATTTGAGATCTTTCATACACTCTCAGTCTAAAGGTTAATTACCACTACTGACACACTTCCTAAGTGCTGCTTCAAATAGCACAAAACTCTTCAGATGTATACAGCAAAACCCATAGCAATGCAATGTGAAATAGCCCAAATTTAAGCAAGCTGAGCTTAAAAATTATTTTGGCTCCTCTCAGTTAGCAAAGTTTACACATGTGCTATGCAACAGGGCACCTTCCTAATGATGAGCATAAATGTGCTCAGCAAAGGAAAGAGGAGAAGGTTTGTGCCCTACACTCAGCATAGTCCCCTCTAATCACAAGAATAATGCATGACTTGGCCAGTCACTGTCACCAAGCAGTGATGTGTATGAACTGCAAAGAGCATTTTCATGTTAAAGATGAAATAATTTATTTTTAAATATTCAGCAGTCAGTGCCTTCTTCATATTGTACTCACAAGGTCTCAAGTCACAGGCTCTGATTCCATGTTGCCAGGAAGGCTACTTGTCAGCAGTTGTAGTGTGAGCAACAGCAGGAGGCTCAGAACAAGCATGTGAAATAAAGTGCATAGGCCAGAGGCAGCACAATGGCTGGTTTGCTAAATGGCACGAAGAGCTTCACCCTGCGGGAGCCCTCAGATCTCTGCGCTGAGCAGCTGGGTTGCACTTTTCTCCTATCAATAATAATGATAAATAATATTAACAGCAGCAAAGTAAAAGGAAGCTCTGAGCCTTCAGACTGTGCCAGGTGGACTTTGTGCTCCTGCTTCCAAGTGCAGGGATTACTTCGCCCACCTCTCCCCCCACAAGCTCCACTTTTGCAGGGCTGGCTGGGGGGCTGAGATGCAGGACTACCCTGTATCCAGGCAACAGGCATCCGTGGGGCTCTGCAAACCTCTGCAATGCACAAGAGAAGAAGAGGCTGGGATAGGTACCTCCCCAGACTTCATGGAGTGTGGGTTAGAAGGAGCTTTTCCAGTTTTAAAGAATAAAGGCAGAGAGCAATATAAACTGCCAAACTACTTTCTGTCAATGAAAGCATGTTCCAAGGTCTGCCTAGGGCTGCCTGCTTTCCCAGCACTGCTCACTGGGAAGGTGCAAAACTTACTGTGACCACCTCTTTTCTTTCTCAGTGACCTGTACATTCTCACCTAGGTAGGTGAGAATGTACATTTCTACCATTCTCCTGTAGGTAGAAGTCTAAATTCCTGGAGACATGTTTTGGCCACACAAAACCTACCAGTGTCATGATTAACGGACATGCACCCACATCACCAGGCTTCAGAGATGGTTTGTGGGAGCAAAAGATCAGCTGAGAACAGGTGATTCATCAATCCTTATATTCACAAGTTCTTCATTGGTAAAGGGAGAAACTTCTAGGGCCACAGAGATATGTGGGAGTATGTACACTGACTCCAGTGGCATTTAGATTTCATACACAGTGCCTTGGGCAGGTTTACTCATGATGCACTATTCCACTCAGTTTCCAGCATCAGCTGATGTTGACAGAGACTGAGACAGTCTGATGGATATTTCATATTTGAGGAAAGATCAAAGAACACCAGGAGCTGAGAAAGTTATGGACACAAACTTCGTCCCCAGGTATCTTCAATTCTCAGATAATCTTCAGGCCACTGAAGTTATTTGATAAAGAACTGGAAATATGCTCATAGAGCTTCTGTGGTGTTCAGCTGCCTCCCAAACAATTCTTCAAGCTGCCATATGGACATTATGTAATTGCAAGATATACAGGGAAGAATGGTCATGACTAGGAAAAAAGTGTGACAAATTGCTGCATGAAGATGCTCTGATCCAAACCAGGCTTAATTCAAAGCACCCTTGTGTCTAGGATGAAAAAGGGATCACAATGGCCCTTTCCTACCTTACTTGATGCTGTGTCAGCATTTGAGATTCTTAGCCATAAACATAAATTGTTACACAACAACCCTGCACAGCAAACACAACAGCCTAACCTTCCTCATCACCACATCACTAATGCACTATCCAGTCAGGACTTTTACTTTCATTCACCATGGCCAAAAACATTAAACAAACACTACCCCCAGAGCTGTATGAACAGATAAAATCAGGAGCACTCTTCACAGCTTGGGAATTCTTAATGACTCTTGCTGTAATCTCAGCTCCCTGCCCATACCTTTCTTTCTCTCTTACCAACTTTTACCGCCTCACTGTCTTGGCAAATACGTTATTTTCCTTCTAGAACTGACAGTTGTAATTGTAGGAGACAGCACAGTATAAATTTACTCATTAAGGGAGGTAAAGAACTACCTCCCTTCAACTCCAGTTGAACTCTGGGGAAAAAAAAGTACAGTCCTTCTTTTCTCCTTCACGAGCAGTGACATGGAACATCAGAAAATACTTGCCTAAGTGCACATTGTACAGATGTCCTCAAGGAGATTAACTCAGGGCATGCAATTCCCATCCTTTGCAGTACAGGGTGTGTCTTCCCAGCCAGCTACACCGATTTCACAACAATTTGCTTAAGTCAGAAGGTTGAAGAGCGACCAGGTGTCCTGGATTTCAATCTGAGTTCACCCACTGATAAGGGAAGGGCAAACTTTCTATCTTTTAAATCAGACCAGCTTTTCTCCCCAAATTCTTCTGCACAAAAAGACTGTCTTGAATCATATAAATCTTTTTTACAGCTTTTCCCTTCCCAACATGCCCATTTTGCAACACTGCCTCAGCAAAAGCAAGAAGAATTGCAGCAAAGAATCTGGAGATATGGTAAGTGGAAGGACAGAAAAAGGATAGATAAAGGGGCAAGACAGTGATATGGCACTGCTATAAAGCTGAAGCACAGGGGTCCTTTCTGAGATAAGGTGTGCTCCAGATCAGAGGTGACAGCAAAGATCCAAAGAGACAATGTAATCTTGTGTTAGGAAACCGCTGAGATCTTCAGAGCATGCTTCAGCAAAGGACTACCACCACTGTCTTCCTTAGGGCCTACAACTTAAAATACCCATAAAAGTGCTTTGAAGAAAATAGGCCAGATGATTTCACCCATTGCAAAATCAACTCTTCTGCCTTCTTCTATTTTGTGTAAATTGATCCCTCATTCAGAAATTAAAAACAAAATGAGCAGCACTGAATGACACATTAGAGGAGCTCTGATGAAGAAACCCAGAGCAATGCTGATTGATGACTCCCAGAATGCCTTTCCCTGAAGCAATAATGCAGTACGTGCCTGGGATGGAAGCCCTGAGCCCTGCATGGAAACATTTGAACAGCTCTCCTGCGCCCACAGACCTCCCTGCCTGAGGAGCGCATTGAAAACTGTTCTGCAAAGCACTACAGCCAGGGTCTCTCCTGAACAAAACAAACATTCCCTTCCCTTTAAATCAAGCTCACACCCCAAATCTGGGAGCACTATGGTATCTGTCCAACATTCCTCAGTATCAGAATCACTTGAGATGGGGAGGAGAGTGCTGCTCATCCTGGGCAGGCATAGTACAAGGGATACAGGGAAGAAAAACAATGCCCTTTGGAGGTTTCAAACACAGCCTACTGCTGGTGCTGAAGGCAGTTATTTTAATCCTCAGCTGCAAATTACTGGGACAAAATAAAAGAGAATTAACAAAGAAAACATTTAATGATAACAATGAGCATCCATGCCTTATTCCTTGACTTGCAGCTGAGAGTATTCAGTAATTCAGAGGTGGATAAGAAAACAGGAACAGGAAAACCTAGAGCCATCTCCCTGCCACTAAGAGTAGCAAAAGCAACTCACCAGCAGAAGGAAGAGTAATGCCCTAATCATAATTTTCCTGCCAAACTCTTTCAAAAATGGGACACAAAAATAAATTTCATAAACAAAAAAACAAGCAAATAAAACTTACTCTGCATCAGTATACCTAGAAAGAACATAGCATGATGATCAAAAGATTCTGTTGTTTGGACAACAATAAGAAAAAAATATAAGGACCAAACCACATGGGAAGAATGGCTTCAGTTTGAACTGATAGAGATTTCTTCTAAAACAAAAAATTACAACTGTATTTCTTCACATTAATTCCCCAAAATTTTGTTTAACCTAAGATGAATTATTTTTTTACATTTTCTAACTTAAAAAACAGCAACTACCCTAAACAAAACACCACACCAGACACCACAAAACCTCTTTTTATAAAATGTTTGGATCTAATTTTAATAGGAAAATGTAGGTTTCATTTTTGGATGTTAAAAAGATCAGCTTCAGCATTTCCAAACAAATATATTACATTAAAAAATTTGGAAGTAAATATTTAATTGTTTACAAATATATATATATATATATATATATATATATATATATATATATATATATATGTAGCCCTACTGGTGATTGAACCTATTTACCTAATTTTAACTTGATTTTATGAAGATATGGGGTCTCTGTGAAGATTCTTGGATATAAATGTTTGTGTAATTTTTGTCTTTCATAAAAATTGACTACTACAGAGATGTGATTCACAGACTGATATGTACAGCTGATTTTCTATTCACAGGAAAAGAACCATCAAAACACTGGACTTTTCATCAATTACTACTGATCAATAGAAAAATCACATAGCAAAAGACCAAGACCCCAGGAAGCTCAGACAGCAGCTTGGGATTAACTTTGTACACCTACCACTCAGGACTATTTAGTATCCCTGGGGATTTGTATTGCTAGTCCTAAACATCTGGATTTATATTTAGCTAGTTTGGAGTTTTCCAAATGAGTTCTTTCTAGCTACATCTTGGAAAAAAAAATGCAAAAAAAACCCCCAGAAACCATTTCATCGCTGCTTTTTGGAAGTCACCATCACTTATCCCCATTTCCTGAGATGACTTGTGGAATATACACAACTTTATCCACCGTGTGGTCATATTAAGTCTCCAAGAGAATAAGAACTTTGCTGTACTGATCTTCAGGTGTTTTAAAAAACCATAAATTGTGCTCATGTGAGTAGTCTGTACTTACAGTCTTTACTTTGAACACTGGCTTTTGGCAGAAGGACCCAGAATAGCAGAATGCCAGCTCCTGGTTCCAATCAGTTCAGAGAGACTTTGGCCTTCAGTTCTGCTACCAGATAACATGCAGAACTGGGAGATGGAAAGGGAACTAGAAAAGCAAAGGCAGTCCTGGCAAATAATTATACTTTCCAGTAATGTGATCCATACATGAATGCAACTCACAGGCCAATAACTTGAGATAAACTTATAGCTCTGTTCTGAGAGCTGAGCACTTTAGCATGGGGGGGAAAAAAGAACAAACTCTTTCCTTCTTGTTAACTGAATCCTTGTGGGAGAAATAAGTTAAAGTTGAGGTTATTATTTTTAGCTTTCTTGGAATGTGCTCTTGGTTATACTTTGCAGCCAGAAAAGTTATAAATGGTCCAGGTCAGTTTGAGGAGTCAGTGACAAAATTCTGCCTTGCCAAACATGTCCTCTGTACTGCACTGGGTGTCCATCTTTCTCTCTCTAGCACCAGCAAAGACTCCCCAGACAGCAGCAGGAATGCCCAAGCCTGATAACCATGCTGCAGAACATGGGAAAACCAGTGGATTGGATAGCCACAAGCTCTAATATCCTGTCAACAGTCACCAGGGAAAAGCGCCAGAAACAGTTCAAAGTGGCAATTACACAAAACCAGTTCACAGGAAAAGCTTTCTCCTGGGCTCAGGGGCTGGCTCAGCCATGCTTCAGGGAGGGACTAAATCTGTTAAACCTCCTAGATACTTTAAAATGTCCAGACAGTGCTACAAGTCCATCTGAAAACTAGCACCTTGTTTGTGTTTGGGCATTTGTAACAAAACCTTTCACAGATGATTAAAAAAGGAATTTTATGTTGCTTAAGCATACTTCTTTGAAACGTATTTATATTGTACATGCTGCTGAGGGTGTTGGTCCCCTCATACATATGCTGTACTACACGTTTTTGGGAAAGGAACAGCTGCAGACTGTCATACGTTCAGCTCAAGACCTCCATACTCTAGACACTGGAAGCTAAAATACAGGCAGAGCACTGCCTTTATAACCCCCTCCATCTCACCCAGACACCAAATGCCTGCATGCCCTCTCTGCCTCAGCTCTCCTGACACTTCCTTCTGAGGAGAACAGCCCTGAAAGTCCAGCACAAGCATGTCCAAGGCTGCTCCTACTTTCTTATCTGCCGACAACTGTCAACAAACGTAATGTCTGCCAAGGATGCAACTCTCATCCATTAGAAGGTAACTGGAGCATGAGTCACCTTAGGACAAATCAAACATTAGATTATCATTATCTTTACTGTGCACAAGCCTGGCCAACAGCTGACCTATGTGTAGGCTCCTCTCTCAAAAGAGCTCCAAGATTTTGCACTAAATAGATGCATCAATGCGAGCAAGAAACCTGTTTTAAAACGGGTCAGGGCACTCAATAGTAATTATAACCTTTTTAATGCTCCGCAAGTTTGAAAATCAACTAGTTTAAATGTATTTTCTTTTTAATGTAAAATGCATAGAAACTTTTTGATATGCAGTTTTACAAGCGAGGAATGGGAATTTCTGGATTACTTCTTCCCCATTCCTCTTCTGTCACAGAAAGGAGGAACAACGGGGAAAAATATGAAGCTAAACCCTCCAGAATTAAAACTTTTTCATCATCATATTTCTCTGAAAAGGGATGCAAAGATCCACAAAGCTAGTTTCTACACAAAATAAAATACATTTCCTACAAGAAAAAGCTTATCAGCTGTATTAGCATCTTTATATATATGAGGAAGGAAGGCAGAGAGGAATCAAACTACTTCCCACTGTCAGTATGCAGTCTAGGCACAGAGCTGATAATTGAATGCAAAATTCCCCAAACCCACTTCACTACTTAGAGGGTAATTCTATCCTTATTACTGATTTTAGTAGTTATCACCTTTCACTGATCCCAGCTCTTACTCATAATCCCAAGAGTAAAAGCTTCAAATACATGCACATATACTCCTCTTATGTATCTGTTTCCTGAGAAATCTCTACAGTGAGAGAATAGTTCTAGCAGCTTCGAAACTAAGTCCCCAGCTTCATTCAATAGTTTTCAACATGTGGAAATAGAAAGTGAATGTAACTTTTGTAGGTCTCAAGCGATGCAAAGCCCTTACTGCCATTCTCAGTGATGCTCTATCTCGCCACTCAGGACGTGACACAGCAATGAAAGGCAGCTCTGCTTTCCTGTCCTGTCACATTGGGTAAACTTCATATTCCCTTGACAAAGCACTTTACCCATGAGAAAGTTAGTCAAACAAGATATAAATTACTCTGCAGCATTAGATCTAATGACAGGAACTGTTAGAGATATATTGCTAATACCAGTTTCTTTCCTCCTTCAGCATGATTGTTTCCATGTTACACAAACTCCCAATTTCATAGGGAAACAGGCACAGCCTGCCCAAACCAGTCTCCACATGCACCATGGTTAGCATCAGAAGGATTAGCTCCAAGTCTCTGGGGCAATACCTCTGAAAAGGTTAATCCACTGCTGGCAGAATCACCTCTAGCAACATTTGAGTCCTCTAGAGCCCTTAGAGACAGAAGTGGCAAACATGTGCCACTTTGTCAGCAGCCACTTACAACCTGACTAGCACCTCCTACAACAGAAGAGCTGAAACCTCCCTCTATCCCGGCTGAGATCCCAGGCACTGCTGCTCAGAGAAGGTGCTCGGGATGTGTGGCTGACCTGACACTCACCCTTGATGCTCCTCTCTCCCTTGTTAGCACGACAAACTTCACACACAACAAATGTTGCCACTGCAGCTCCTGGGACAGTTACAGTGCCAGCAGGCTGCCACCAAAACATGTGGCCTAGGGGTTTGTAGGGAGCTTGGAACAACGGCTGCCAGGCCAGCAGCATCTCATTTATCTGTGCAGTGCTAACTCAAACATCCCATGCCAGCCATGTACATGTCAAAAGCCATTTGCCGCTTCACTGGCGATTTGAGAGCTGAGCACAAGGGAGATCGCATTGTTCCACACCACTCACTGTGGTATCTTCTCTTGATACCACAGTGGGAAGCATTTAGGAGGCACCAAATTACCTTTTGTGAAGAAAACGTTATGTGAGCTCATTCCCCTGCTGTACTGGTTCCAGCTCAAGCCCAGAGTAAAGTAAAGCCCAGAAGGCTTCCCCAGTTTTATCTCTAGTATAAGTACAATTTACCATACATGAAGATTCTCTTGGAGACTAATTTTGTAGATATTTGAAAGTAGCACAGCTTCTCCAAACAATTTAATTCACAGTCAAAAGAAAACTAAAGAAAATTAGAACTTTCTTCGTACTGTATCTGATTCTTTTGGTCAATGCAGTCTCCATTTACAGACTTATATAAAAACACTGAACCTTTAAAAAGTTTTTACTCCATTCTCACAAAAATGCACCTTCTTTAAAAGCTGACAAACTGTTCAATATTTTAATAAGAAAAAGGTGTGTATTGTCAATGCACACATAGAAAACCATCATAATAACACTGAACTATTGATATTCTGCCCAAAAATGTGTTTATAGAAAGTACTTTCCCTTTTTCCACTTCTGTAATCACACCTCAGCATAACATAGATTGAGTATTGTGATGTGATTATGGTAAATGGACCTGAAAATTTGTTGCTTCTTCTTTTGAAGAAGGAATTGAGTTTTTTCTATTTTAATTTTTAACAAGTTTGCAACATTATCAGTTGTTGAACAGATTTTTATGGGGACAATCAGCAGAGCATCTCAAGGAATCAGAAGTGATGGCAACCATAGAAAGCACAGCTCAAAATTGCATTCCAGTTCAAGAGGCTACAAGAAGATACAAAAGGAAGAGTGCCCAAATCTTATGCTCACATGCACAAGCACATACTCATTCCTCTCCAAGAGTTATTTTTTCCCAGCTCCCAAACCTATGCTTTTCCCACTCCAGGCTCTGTCTCTGCTTTCTGGAGTCAGGGGATTCAGCCTTTTTTGTGCCCATGGTGTTCCAGCTGTTCCTTTGTAGATGTTGCTAAGTGGATGTGTTTGAAGTTCAGATTTATTTCAAAAAGCAGGCAGTTTCTGTTCATCAACAAGTGACAGTTGCACCAGGAAAATATCCCAAACTTTAGGAGTCCATTTCCTGAGCTGGTGCATGTTTAGACTGACCCCTGCTACCTACAGAACTTCAGCCCCCAAAATACTGCTGCTCACAGCCTGGCTTCCTGCAGGCTCAACCATTCCCTCTGCCTGCTGGGATAATTGGGCTGTGGTTATCCCCTGCAGTGGGCTCAGTCATCCAGCAGAGCAGAGGAAGCTGCTGGCCCAAACTGGTGCATACCACTCATTCAGCACTTCAGCTGCAAACATATATGAATATAAGGTAGATTGTGAATGAAAAGGGACACAGAGGGGTACTCTGTGCCTCTGTCCCATGGCCTGAACATCCTCTTATGTGAGAGGGAAAAAAAAAGGCAAGAAAGCAAACATCATTATAAATCATTATTACTGAGATCAAGATACAGGAAAATGCAACATCCTCTCCTCCTGTCATAGTAGCTGGACTTCATCATTTGCTATTGTGGTGCTTTGCCTCATCACCTAAATGGACATAGCAGACACCAAGTAAATCTTTTGCACAGCCCAAGATGCTATACCATGTGCTACATGGGCTACCACTTTCTTTTTGCCTAGAGCTTGCACCAAAACAGAGCAACTTTCAGCAAGTGGGGACAAAAAAGTAACTGTAAAAAATCAATTTTTAGAAAGAATGCAACATTATGCAATTTTCCTCACATGGCCACTGGTATCCCATGTGGAGGTACAAACAACAGCCAACTTGGCAGGAGGTAGAGTAAGAGGATGACTTGGGGGAAAAAAAATTATATATATATATATATATATATATTTTTTTTTTTTTTTTTTTTTTTTTTTTCCCCTGCTGGCCCTCACCCTCCATTTCCTCTTGGATTTCTTTGTGACTGCATTGAAAGGGGTCAATAGCTCCCAGTTTGAGAAATGCAGCTTTTGAAAAGACTATCACCAGCATCTTTATTAGAGCATGCCTTTTACTTCGTGGCCCCCCCAGCTAATGCAAAGCTTTTAAAAAGCGAGCAGCAAGATAAACTTTCAGGGTAAAGAAAAAGTGAAGGGGAGAGGAGAAACAGTGACTATCTGCCTTGGGCTTGCTGACACTTTTACTGGAATACAGCTTGACTGGGAAAGCAGGGAACATAAGCTTCAGATGATCCTGAGTGCCACGGATCATTACCCCTGGCTTTAGCCTCCACCTCCCCTTCCTTTAAAGTACATTACAAAACCACATGAACCAGCCAAGCACCAAACAGGAAAGGAGTTTCAAGTGGTTGAAAACAGTCGGAAAATTAGCACAGGAGTCATTGAGCAAATCAAATCTTCACAATCTTTAGTGTTTAAGGACTTTGTATCTGACAAGAACAGGCAACTTAATTTTAATGTTTAATGTCAAATTTTAATAAACTTAATTAACTTATCTTGATAATGAAAGACTGGACCAGTGGCTAAGATTATATTTAGGCTTTCTGTTTGAAGAAATACTCCAGAAAAGCCATGGAATGTTGGAGCCAGGATTTCTTGAGAAGGAGGAGGAACAGGATTGTAACCCCCTCCCTCAGTGCCAGAGGACAGAGCCCATGTAGAAGGCTGGCACATACCCAGTTTTTCAGGATCCCCAGGCTCCATTTCACATTGAAGCCTCATTCAAACATCCAATGGCAATTATATTGCAGTTGCTTTCTGCATTAGGACATTGTTTTTAATCCACTTTGGAAGTGGATGAATCCATATGTCCACACAAGTAATTTGTACAGCTCAACTGTTGCTGTACTCCTCAGGTGGAACCCAGTCATCTGCAGTCCTGCATTCATCTGCTTTAGAAACTAACTGTTCTGCCTAACAAAACTTCTTCAAATTTGAGAAAAAAAACCCAGGTTCAATGTCACAGAAAGATGCTTTACTTTGCATTAACTAAATACAACCAGTTTTGATTTTCCAGCTCAAATTTATTTGACTTTATCTGATTATTTAACTGGAGAGTTTCAGTAAACATTAGAAGAAGCCCACAGAATTCATCTAAAACAAGCCTGAAATTCACAGTTGGAAAGGTGCAGTGGTACCTCCAGCGGTACCACACACAGCAAAAAGGTATTTCATCTTACCAATTTGTCTGGGATAAAAGCCAAAGAGACCAGTGAATGCTCCAGAAGCACAGAAGTAAATTGCCTCTTTGAGTCTCTAGCACTGGCAGTATATGACTTAGCATTTCACTTTAGTTTCCAATCCTACTATCTTTCTCACAGGCATTCACATACATTAGTCTGTGCCTTATCAGATCCTGAATTACGATTGAAGAAAAGCTCCTAAGTCTGAGAAATGTAGTTCAGGGACGTTTATGGGGCTGTAATGAGTACTGACAGATAAGCCACACTCATGCAAACATGCTTGCCACTGATGTCTGGTTTAACACAATACAGCCCTAAGCCTTCCTAATACAGTCTAGGAAACAGAATCCTCCCATCACCTACTACTAATTGCATCTGCAGTGGTCAGGGATTGAAAGAGAAGTAAGCAGATTAATTCTATTAGTCTGTGCAATAGTATCCCAAGGGGACAAGGGAAAATCCCATCATTTAAATCAGGACTGGTTGACGCTGCTGGGAACGATGTTACATACTAGTAGGGGATTAAGAGTTTGGACTAAAGGGCCTCATTTTTTCTAGATCTGGTTTCCATGAGTCATAGCAATTAGAACTGCAAGGCTTTTGTGTTTGTTTTTTTTCACTTAAGGATGACCCGATACATCTTTCTGAGTTGAAAACAACATTATTAAATTAATTTCTTACTAAACCCCTTTTCCACAACATGCCTTCTTTTTTCCTTTTTCTTAAAATGTTTTCTGTTTAAATAAAGGTATTTCAATTCAAGATTATTTTAGAACACAAGATCTAAGTATTGCGTTATTAATACCTCATATGTAACTTTTTTTATTTTTCAGCATACTCCTCCCACGCTTTTAACCTATATTTATCTCAACCATATGGGCAGTCTTGATGCTCTGAAAGTACATTTTTGCTGAGAAATGTTCCCCAGACTGTAAATATATTGTAAGGTATTACATTGTAACTCCCTACAGACATGGCAAGCAGTGGTGACAAAGGCCCTCTTGAGCCAAATGAATGGAAAAAGTAATTTGCTCACTCCAGTGCAGGTGAGCCTGAGCATCAGAAGCACTGCCTGCCTTACCTCTGTGCTGCTTTGAGGGGACAGACTTTCAGGGAAATACTTGTTCTCCTCAAGAAGTCAGGCAGTACTGAGTATGCATCAGACAGGATCCTTGCTTCAGGTCTCTAGCACTGTGATGAAGGCTGGTCAACCTGTCAGAAACAGCAAGGAAAATACATAAGACACATACTGGACCTGAGGAGAAGACAGCCACCTTGTTTTACCTCCTCCTGCTTGGGGAAAAACCAACTCTTTCTTGTACACCTGAAGGAAATGAGGGGAAGCATCTCTCAGTGACCCTGAAGACCCTGACAAGGGCTAAAGGCAAAATCTTCTTCCTTACTTTCCAGTTCACTAGGCTGAGCAGAAAAGGGCTTCAACCACAAGGCAAGAGGAGGACAGGACTATTTCCAGCAGAATAAGAAGCAACAGAGTTGCTCTGCATTGTCCCCTCTTGCTCCCCTGCACAGCAGAGGAGAGTCGTGTCCAGGAAGAGGTGCTGTGTGAGTCCCCAAAAGGCAGTTCCAGAACCAAGGATGGAGTGGTGTAGATTAAACATAAGTAGTTAAGTGTTTAACACACATACCCCTTCTGTATTGTAGGTACCAACACATCTGTTCACCTACTGAACAGATGTTAAAGTACCACTTATTCTGAATGGAAGGAGCCAGAAATGATTGAGGATGAAAAAGAAGGCGAGGTGATGGAGCTAAGAGGCAAGTAAGGGTGGGAGGAAAACACCAACAGGTGCTCAAGGGGTGAAAGCAATAAGGCAAGCAAAAGAAGGTAAATCAGAGCCTTCAGAAAGGCACAAAAGGCCAGTGGGGGAGAAGGGATCATGCCAGATTGCATCGGTTTTCTACTTGCAGAAATCAGCCAGACATGGGGCACAGGCGTGGAGCCATCACTTTAACTGAGCAATTGTTCCATAACAGCTCCTCTCTGGAGAACAGCAGAGAGTCTGGATCTCATCCTCCCTGACAGCTCCAGTTCAGATATGAAGATGGCGCCATGTAAATCCATTTCATGACATTAATTCTCTCCTCCCTGGTCTACCTTGTTACTTTGCTTTCGTTTGAAGCCCAAATCCTCTGCCTGTCCAGCCACTCCAGATCTGAGGGCCAGTACCAACTGTCCATATGAAACATCAAGTAGCATCTCTGACCCTTCTGCATCACACAATGCTTATCACCTCCTCCAGGATCAAGATGAAAAGCAGAAAGAGAAGGTCTTGTCACAGCAAGTCCACCCAGCAGCCCCATAAGACATTGAGACAGGGCTGCAGCAGGACATGTCAAGCTCCTCTTCTCTGTCATGCTGTCAGAAGATGACAGCCATATTGAGCTGAACTGCCATTTGTCAATCCAGGGATTACAAAGCCACCTACAAGCCAGCTAGAAAGTGCTAATGTCGCACCAGACCACATGAAAGGAAATTCCTCCCACGCACAGGGTATCAGCCCTCTGTCAGCAGCTCCCTGCTCCCCAGCGCAGAGGTGTTATTTCACACTTCCCCAAGATGAGAGAGAGGGTTTAGTGGGAACACGGGGCATTAGTGAGGAGTGTTCTACACCCTGGACATTCATCTTACATGCAATAGAGGGGTAGCATGGTCTAGTGAGCAGAGCAAAGGCCCACCAAATGGTATTCGGGCAGATGCTCTCCACGCCCGTGTATCTATTGGACTCTTTCAGCACTTTGAGCTGCTGTTCATCCTCCCATGGGTGTTTGTTTATAAGACTCTTCTCTGCTCTGTACAACCTGGCATTTCCAATACCCACATACCAGCCACATCCTGGTTTCTTTAAAGGGGAAGAGCTAATATTTGAGAGATGCAAGTGCTTATATGTAGAAAATGTACATCCGTACACTTCTGCACAGGACAAAGTGCCTGCTGCCTAACAAAAACATATCCTATTGAACATAGTCCTAATCCTTTCAGATGTAAGGTATTGGATATTAATTCCCAGCCTTTGAAGAGAGTGAGAGAGGAAAAAAAGTTTGTTCAAGTTTGTAAAGTGATCTGAAACCACAACAGTTTCCACACATGGAAAGTGTCAGAGGCAGGCATACAGAGAGTCGTCTAAAATTTGATTCAGTGGAATCTTTAGTAGCAATTTTCCCATTCCATTTTGGAAGAACAGTCCTGTTTGCATAGGCAAACCCCATTCATCCCATATTACTACTCCAGCTGATGCACTACTGTGATCAGAAGCAGAGGGCTCTAATATATTTAGGGTCACTAATAATGTATTTTGTCTTCTGTGTGTGCTTGCTCAGATGAGTGATTTTGATCATCCCTATTCAAGGAACATTAAGAAACACAAGATATATCAAGTCATAGAAATCCTCCTCTCCAGTAGAGCTTCATGCCTCTCCTCTCCCCCCTGCTTTGTTTATATGTAATTCAATTGTCTCAGGTAGCAGGAATACTCTCCTTTCTCTCAGCAGACACCAGAAAAGTCTGATAGAGGGCTGTCTCAAAGACTTGTTGTATGCATAAAGAGTCTGCTTGGTTTATTTAAAAAAAAAAAAAGTGATTCCTTAGTATCTCACCAGAGCAAAAGCAGTAGCATGTGAGAAATGTGAATAAAGAAAAAAAAAACAGGCTTCTTCTCCAAGGTTGATGCAGAGGGACAGAGATGGACAGCAGCACTAGAGGATCCAACACTTCTAGCCTGCAGGTTAATTTTCAGAAGAGGAGTAGGCCTAGTGGACTATGGATCATCTGGGCTCAATACATTTTTAATATGAAAACAAAAATAAACAGAAGCTTAATGTGGAATTTCTCCCGGTAGTTGCCCCGGTCTTGCATTCTCTCTAATCAGTGCTGGCTGCTATCAGAGACAAGACCCTGGATTAGACATGACCTGACCCAGACTAGCAGCTCATGAGTGCTGCTCCCACAACACCACACTGAGCCCCACACCCTTGGCCTTTACACTCTGCAGCTCCTGACTTTGATTTAAGGGGCACAACTGACTCTACCAGAACTTAGTTTCTAAAAAAACTTTTCTTTTGAATTCAACCCTCCTCACAGCTTTCTCCCCACCTCAATGTTTCTATGCTTTAGAGACCCATTGGTATATTTTCTCCTTGTGCACTTGTACAACCACACACATGATTGTATAAAGCCACTTAGTCAAGCATAAGCAATATGGGTTTGCACTACATACTGACACAGACATCAGGAATAACACAAAGCATTCCCATTTAACATTTCATTTTATGCATCAAAATAACACCAAAACAGATGTAAAGCAAGCCAATTCCTCATTACTTAACACAACACAAATCTTTGTGCATTAAATACAAGTGAAAGGGAGCTGTGGAGTTGGCATTAGTTTGACAGATGTTAGATGAGCTGCACCAGAACTGAGTATCTCAGCCTGAAAGAGTGCATGTTAAAAAGGCATCTGCTTAATGTTTGATGTATGTATTTATTTACATGGACAGCTTGTTGACATGCTGAAAGGTTGGGGAGGGTGGCGTAGGCTGGCATTTTAAACTCTCAGCAGGTATTCAGCAAGTGGTTTGATATCCTTTGGTCATGTCACTTGCTTCTATTTTATTGCTGAGTGGCAAAAAGAGGGGAGCAGGGAAGGAATGAGGATCCCCTCCAATGTGCAGACTTAACTCCCCTCCAGGAACTTGCCCTTAGCATACAAGGCAGCATTTCCAAGCTCAGCCTCCACAAGCGTGTTGCCCCTAGGGCTCACCCTTCAATTTCTGGGGCCTCTGTGCCTTTGATACAGACATGAGAAGAGTCTCTGAAAAGCAAGTCAAGCACAGTTCCTTGTGCATAAAAAGAGATCTTTTTTAACAAGAAAGAAAATTAATTAAGTGGGTAAAATCCCACAGGTTGGAACAGCAGCTGAGGAATTATCTTTCTATCAGGTTGGTAATGAGGACTGAAAAACCTCACACAAACATTAACAGCTTCATATGGGCTCATTGGCATTTCAGATCAGATGTGAGATTTGGCATTCCCAGGAGCACCAGATGCAACTGCAGTTACAGACCAGACTATGGGCAAAATGCATTTTGCCCTGCTGAAAACAGTGTTGTCACAATGTCTGAAAATTAAAGGTACATATCTACATACATAATAATTTTTTCCCACAGAAATTATGCCCAGGGAGAATGTAGATCACAACATCCAATGTCTCAGGTTGATCTGACTCACCTCTGAAACCTGAGTTTAGATATATAAGTGTGTGTGAAAGTTCTTTAATATGCTGTGGGGAGCAGCCAGCACACATCTGGGTGCACATCAAATGACATGATCAGACACTGGCCAAATCCACCACCTCTACCCTATTGAATGCATAGAATCATAGGATATGCTGAGTGGGCAGGAACCAATCAGGATCATGGAGTTTAACCCCTGGTCCCATGCAGGACATCTTAAAGAGTCAAATCGTGTGCCTGAGACTGTTGTCCAAATGCTTCTCAAACTCTGTCAGGTTTACACTGTGACCATTTCCCTGGAGTGCCTGTTCCAGTGCCCAGCCACCCTCTGGGTGAAGAACCCTTTCCTAATATCCATCTTAAACATGCCCTGGCTCAAGCTTCATGCTGTGTCCTTTGGTCATGCCCCTGGCCACAAGAGAAAAGAGATCAGGGCCTGCCCCTCCACTTTCTCTTGTGAGGAATGAGGTCTCCCCTCAATTTCTTCTCCAGGCTGAACAGACCAAGTGACCTCAGCTGCTCCTTATATGGCCTTCCTTCCAGATCCTTCACCACCTTCATGTCCCTCCTTTGGACAATCTGTAATGGTTTCCTGTCTTTCTTATATTGTGGCACCCAAAACTGCACACAGGGCTCAAGGTAAGGCCACCCAGTGCACAGCAGAGCAGGACAATTCCCTCCGTTGCCTGGCTGCTGATGCTGTGCCTGATGCCCCCCAGGACACGCTCGGCCTTCCTGGCTGCCAGGGCACTGCTGACTATGATCCACTTTCTGTCAACCAGGACCCCCATGTCCCTTTCCTGTGGCACTGCTCTACAGCCTCTTCTTCCCCAGTCTGTCCACACATTCAGGGTAACCCCATCTCAGGTGCAGAATCTGGCACCTGTGCTTGTTAAATTTCATATGGTTGGTGAATGCTCAACCCTGTAATCTGTTGGGTCTCTCTACAGGGCGTCTCTGTCCAAGGGAGTCGACATCTACTCCCAGTTTAATGTTGGTAGACTAATTTAGTATTCCTTGACATCCTGTGTTCAAGTCTTAATGAAGATGTTGAGGAGAACAGGGCCAGGGATGCAGCCCTGTGGAGCCCCACCAGTGACCAAATGCCAGTCTGATGTCACCCTATTCCCTGTAAGTCTTTGTGCCTGACCTGTGAGACCCCATTGCTCACCCATTATAGGATGTGTTTATCCAGCTGTGTGCTGGATGTTTTGTCCAGAAGGACACTGTGAGAGACAGTATCAAAAGCTTTGCTGTAGTCCAAAAAGATGTGACCTGGCTGTGACTGGCGACTGTGTTGTCCTCCAGCAGTTTCCCCACCAACACTGCTGGCTGCTCAACTCTTAACACTCACAATTACTATTTAATGCTAAAAAAATAATATAGATTTTTTTTCCCCACATACCCTGAAATGGAAAAACTACCTGATCTGGGACCAGTGGCAAAAATGGCAATCATATTCATGGTAATCACTGCAATAGGGGATCCTACCACAAAGAAGTCACGTGGCCTACTGAGCACCATGCTTAACTGTGACAAACTATTCAAAGCTACAGTTCAGGAATACTTTAACTTCCCTGGCAACTAAGGCAAAAGAATTTGTCCCCTCCCCCCCAAAAAAAGAAAGGAAAAAAGCCCCAAACTGAGCTACTGGCCATCTTTCTCAAACATGCACATCTTCCTGCCCCTTTGTTACTGTTCATATCACAAGAATCCCCTGGGGTCCCAAAGAACCAAACTTCTTACTGTGTGCAGCACAAAAGAGCTCCCTGCCCTAAAAGCTAGCTGACTAAACAAATAAAAAAGCAGGAAAATAAAGGTATTTCCCTTGTTACAAATGGGAAGCAGAAATCCAGAAAGATACTGGCAGTAAAGATAGGCAAGAAGCCAGTGAATGAACTGGGGAGAGAACTTCTTCAGTCTCAAGTTTATTCCTTCAGTGTGGAGATCACTGTTTCTTCCTATCTTGTTCTCCTGTTTCCCCTCAAATGTTCCTTTTACAGTTTGTAAAGTTCATCCTTAAAATCAAAATTGATTTTGACTGAAAATTGACAGGCTGCTGCTTCTTCTCATTTTCATGGGGAGGAGATTCAGGGATTCTGATGTAAATAAACACAAGGAATTCTTATCTGGCACCCAAATATTGCCCTTTTAAACAGACAAGTGCTGGCGGGTGCTGTTTTGTGAAGTTTTTTAATGTAACTATTCCTGGAGCCTTCAACTCACCAACTCAGACCACTCTATTGCAGGTACTTCCAAGGTAAATGTTTCATATATTACCCATGTGTTATCAGTCAATACACATGAAAACCCTACCAGATGAAAAAATTATTTCGAAATTGCATGGAAATGAAAGATATCTCTTTCAAATGTTTCACTAATTAGCCAGACTTACCAAAGGCTAAGGATAATGCAGTATTTCCCCACTATGTCTGTCTCTCATTAATTCAAATGCCCTCTGTGCCCTAAACTTATTGGAAGAAGACACCAACTGCACTTCTGAGCAATAAGATTAAATTACCTACCCCAAGGAGGCAGGTTGCCTAACAGAACCATTTGCAATATTAATAGCTACTTCAAATAATTTTAAATCATCATTTAACAACCAACACTACTTCCTCAGTTTTTCTTGAGTTTGGAATATCTGTAGTGCATAAACACTGGTTTTCAATTTATTTTTTCTTGTTTGACTCAGAAATTATGCTTTCTGTCAGCCTGAATTGTTAATTTGGTTTGCTACTGCTGCTCTCTCCTCTTTCCTTGAATAAAGGGCTGGCTGATCCCTGGGATACTGCAGCACAGCACTTGTGACTCAAGCTGTCACTCTATTAGCACTGACAATCTGGCAGTTTTCTATCCTACTTTTTAAAGGCTCTCATCTATCCCTTGTAGCTTTTACCTCAGATTCACCTGAGAAGGCATGTTGATAATTTTGGGCAGGATGTTCCCAGAATTACAGGAGCAGCTGAAGGCAGAAACACCTCAGACATTCAAGACAGAATATACTGTATGTGCAGCAAGGGTGTATGTCTACTACAGCAATTCAAACATCTGCTGGTAATGAGGTTAGTTTGGAAAGGCTTTGATTCCTGCCTAGGGAATTTAGTGCTGTTTGCTTGCTCCATGAGAATACCATGGGCTTCCTCATGCGGTGTTAGATCCGAATATACTTTCAAGTATTACAGAGTTTTATGTATAATACATGTGTGTGTGATTCTGGTCCTTCAAAAGATTTCCCAGGGAAAAAGCTAATACAGAATGGGGCACTTCATGGAGCTGTATAGCTCTTCAACTCTCCTTTGGAATGTGTCATTAGTTCTGCATAACTGATATCTCTGTTTTATCTTCTTCAGATCCACTTTCTTTAAACAAACTCCAGATTCCCCCACTCCCAAAAAATGTCTCTTAAGACCTGATTGTTTTTCTTGAAACACACAATAATTTTAAAGGGCTTAGCAGGAGTATTTCAAGAGGAAAAAGCATACAAAACCCAATAATCAAGTGATAAAGGCCAAAGAGAAAGCCACAGTCATTTATGGAAAAGGACATGCAATGTTGTTCCATTATCCTCTTGAAATGAAGAGTTAAATCTTGCAAAATTCCATTCCAGTGCCTGCTACTCTATCTAAATCCTCCTGACCACAGCAACAAAGCCATTGTAGAGCACATATCTTGGCATTTTCATCATGTTCCGATCATCTAGCACATGGTTCAAAGGTTTTGGTCCTTCAAAGTAATGAAACTTGTGATGTGCACATGAAAACAAATTGTTAAGTGTGAAGGGAAAAGAAAGTTGATTTTCCAAGACATGGAAGAAACCACCTTCTCCCCTCAAATCTTTCTCTATATTCCCCACTGAGCAGGTCAGGTCTCCTTGCCCACGTTACATCATTTCTATATCACCTCAGTGTCCAAACTTGTGCTGTTCTTGACTGCTTCTTCCTAGAGTCTCAGGTAGCTCTGGCTGTGCACAGGTACAAGTAAGCCACAATAAAGTTTAAGGGTTTAGATTTTTGCTAATTACTGAACTTAACCTCTGAATGAAGTCTATAATAGAAGAGTACAGTGCAAATACACCATCTGTCTAAGTCAAATTAGAGCAACTTTAAAAACCATAAGTGAGTAAACTTCCTTGGAACATGCAAGCCAGCCAAGTCACACACCACACATGGAAGTACAGTTTAACTGGCTTGGATGGAAATCATACTGTCATTGAGCAATTGGGCTGTCCATGGCAGAAAAATGAGTAAAGGCAGAGCTGAGCCCTACAGAAATAGCTACTAGATTTTCAAGTACCAAGAATCAGACGCCAAAATGTAAATACTATTAATAACTTAAATCTTAAAGGCCTCCAAAAGGGTTTTCTCTGTCTGCACAACAGAAAGGCACCTTTTAATGACAGAAAGCCTGTAGCTGGAAGGAATTAAGAACATACAGAATCAGCCACAGAACAGTGCAAGATAAAGAACTCTAAGTTAACACCAGGCAAAGACAGCCATCCATTCTATTCTTCTCCCAGAAAATAAAAATAAAGAAATTGTCATAAGAGCTGTGTTTTTCTTTTCCCTTCTAATCTCTGTACATTAAAAAAAACCAGTCAAAAACTCAAAGAAACATAAAAAGCCTTCTGACCACCAATCTTTCAGGAAAGAACAAATCTGACAGAATTTTTTCCTGGAATTCAGTGTTAAAAATGGTCAAAACTTCAAAAAATGGTCAAATGGTCAAAAAAACCCAAACATGAATATCAGTAAATGTATTAGCAATTCCAGCACATGTTAGAAACATAGGGATGAGGTAATTGTTTCTTTAGCTAAAGCTCAATTGTATGAGCACCTTATGTCCATTTTGTGTTGTGTGGCATTCAGCAGAATTACAGCACATCAGAATGGACTGACTAGGAAGAAAGCAGGTATTAATTTCTTGCTGGAATGTTCTGGAGATGGTGTTTTTAAGGACTCATACGAGCTTTCATTACTAGGGCATCTTCCCTATTAGTGAATGTTTTTCATCAACAGCTTTCTACCCCAGCCAATCCCACTTTTTTCTTTTTTGTTTTTCTTTTCTGTCCGCTCATTCAGCTCTTTAAAGAGCTAGTAATCAAAAACAGTGTGGCATAATGAAAGTTGCAAGTATGGAGCTGTTCATGCAGTTTAGATCAAGGACAATCGTGGTTATTATATGGAACAATACTCTGGAGATTCTGCAACAACACTGGATGAATCCCAAAGAATCTCCCAGAACTGAAGAAATAGGATGCCACCCCTCTGGAAGCTGCAGAAATCAAGTTCTTTGGCTCACTGTCACAGTGTGTGTTAGCAAAGAAACATCCCTCCCTAGCTTTCCCAGTTATTAATACAGTTATTAAAATGTGACACAACGTTTTCTGTTGTAAAAACACTGCCAGAGAATACCCTTTTTGAGGACTCAGGCAATTAGAGAAGGAGCAATACTGAGCCTTGAATACAGGAGGAGGGATACCAAGGGAAATTACAATTCCATTGAAATTGAGGGCAAAACTTGTGTCTGCAATAGGACCACAAACATATTCCAAACAGATATATAGAGGCCAGATTCACAGAGTTTTAGAAGTGGTCAGTGGTTTGGGGATGCATCAGTGCAAGTGTCTCAATCTGGGTGTTCAAGCCTCCCGAGGCAAGAAATGCTTAGCTCTTTCTGAAAAACCTGGCCCTCTGGAAGTCTTCCAAATGAAACCAAAACGATCTGTCCCACTCTCAAAACTTTAGATGTCACTGACAAATGGTGGGACTTCTGCCTTGTTCATTAGCTCACAATTTTAGAAGTATTTCCAAAATGCTACACATTCTGATATGCCTGTCTTTCCAAGCCTGGTTATGTAATAGTCTGTAGAAGCCAAAATGTAACTTTTTACCAGCCTGAAAAATAAATAGGGGGTCTGATCCTCAGATTTCCGCCTGATGTGTGGGACCCAGGGCTATTCCTTCCAACCAAAACTCTGCATGCTGTTTTTCTATTACAGAGCTGCTTGCAAAGATATGTCTCGAAAATAACTATGGCCTTATATTTTGCCTGACCTTCCCCTGTGTATTTTTTCTATAATTGCAACTTCAATTATTTTCAGCATTTCAATAAAGGGCACATCTGCAATTCAGCGTTTTGCACCAGCCTAGAAACAGTGAAACTGAGAGGAAAAAAGAAAAAACCAACACTACTTGTAAAACAGTTTGGCAAAGACAATGTGAACTACTATAAGCCTATTGGCCTTACAATTGGCAACAAGAGCTTTTACTAGTACTTAGCTTTTAACTGTAGCATTCACAAGAATCTAGAGGAGGCAGCATCCCAACTAATTAGTTAGGCACTGCCATCAGGAAAACATGACAAGGAAACAACTGCACAAAAACTCTCTGCTGCGTTATTTGTCTTGGTCTCTTGGGCCACACAAGCACACAAAAAGGCTTCCAGATGAGCTATGGCATAGCTCCCAAGGCAGCTGCTCTGGACAGACAGCTGTATTTCATTTTGGGTGGAGTTAGGTGTTTAAAGGCCCACAGAAACAGCTCTTAGCTGCAAAATGTCAAAGAGATCTCCTGCAAGGGGAAATTTTGTTCTCTTTAATTCACCTGGGGAAAGCTGCTGCTTGTAATCGATGATTACTTAAGTTAGCTCTAATGTCTGGCTACAAGCTGGCAAGATACTGTAGTCTGCACAGAGCTCAAGCTAGGACCATGGAGGAGATTTCTATCAGAGAAATGCTTTTTGGCACATGAAAGTGAGCTGAACAACTGGGAGAAAGCACAAAGCCTTGTGAGGCAGTGAAGCCTTGCTCTTTCACACCCATGGTGCAATCAAGATTTACAGCCTTTGAAAGGTTTCTCAACACTTTCACAGCTCCAGTCCATCCAGGCAAATTATCAGACTACTCTTCCAAGGCACGAGCACGCCAGTCTCAAGACAGTAACAAGAGATGTAGCATTCATATCCCTCACCTAAGTACACCTCAGAGCAAGCTTGCCAGAGGTTTTACGTGCTGCGAAAGCATTCAGAAGACTCCATCTCCTAGCTACAGCAGAAACCAGCTGCATTTCAATTAAAGGCAGGTGGGAAGGCAAACTAAGGTTCAGGCACCAGCTGCCATCCCAGGTGAAAGCAGTCAGAGAAATGGTACAGCACAGGTGTCTACAATAAAGGCTGCTTTCCCTCTTGGGCCTCACCTCAGGAGCAAGACAGGTAGGAGAAGCATTTGGCGCGTTTTGCTTTCTCAGTGTCTTCTCTTTACAGCGGCCAAAGTGTCCTGCTGGAACCCAGTGCCAGCTGAGTCAGGAATCTCCTTTGACTGTCCTGTTCCCACAGCTCACTCAATGAAGTGGACTCCTGTACCAGGGGTTAACTGGAAATGAAGAAGGTCAATTGAAATAACCAGTGCCAAATGAGCTGCCAACCAGTAAGACAAGAAAGCCCTCACTAAAAGCAATCACAAGATGCAGGAGCTATTCTCAGGGTCCAGTTAGTGCTCCACAGGGCCCTTCTCCACGTGCTCTCTTTCCAGAACACTGCAAGCAGAAATTCCAAGCCAGACAAGAAGCTTTTTAAGACAGACATTAAACATTCATTTGTAATAAACACCCTCCTAAGCCCCAGGGACCAGTCAGAGGTGTAGGGAAACATAGCAAACAGAATCCAGAGAGGCCAGAGGCCTTGCACTGTAGCTATTTGAATATGTGAAGAAAAATAATAGAAGTGTTTTCAAAATGGTCCATGTACTAAGAGACAGCAACGATATTTTTTATTTTGGACACCTTAGTTCTTCAAGGGCAGTTTTCCCTTATCTCTGAACAGCAAGAGAACATGGTTCTCACTGTTATTTTAGGAATGTGTACAAGAATTTCAAACATGCTCTCTACTTTCCAGTGCAGTCCTTGGACTGAAATGTCTCCGCACTTGCAATTATTTTATCTCTACAGAGCAAGGGGCAGTTGGGGACAGCAGGGGAAAAAGGGATCTGTGAGACCACAGACCAAAGAATGGGACTCATAAGAGCAGCTGGCTATTGCTCATTTAATGGCTCTGGCTTGTCCAGCCAGCATTGGATTTTTTCTGTTGATTTTATGTTTATGGTACTGTACCTTTAAACAGAACTCTGGAGTTCTAGCAACATATAACAGGAACAGCCTTGGAAAATCAGATGGAAGGACACATGTAAGGCACTCTGCAACCATCACTGAGGGTGAAGGTCACTATATTTCCACAGGAAATGCTTATAACTCAACAATATATATGTATAAAATTTTCATAAAGTTATTTAACTTCACATATGCCAAAAAAGAAACATTTACATGATTAATATTTTGAGATCATAGAAAGAAGATAGGCAAACACAGTGAAACTAATAAAAATGCAGCTGAGTGCATAGCTGAAGCTTCACAGCAAATTTGTTCATTTATGGTAATGTCCACTGTGCATTAGCATTTCCATAAATACTCCGTAAATAAGATTAAAAAGGATTGTTTCAGTTTCTGCTGATAATCAAGTGCTAAAGAATGGCTGCAGAATAAGAATTTTGTAATTCAATGCAAATATTCGTGCAAGAAGCTAGATCCTATGAATTATACACATTTAGTCAGGGAGCAGAAATACTATTGTGTGACCTATATGTCAAAATACGAACTGAATCGTGCAGCTGGAAGCTGAACACTTGAATACCAGCCACTGAATACTAAAAAGGAATTGCTTGTAAACAATCAGCAAACCAAGAAGCAACCCATGAATAATTTCAAGTAACTCTTGCCGTTGAAAAGTCGGTAAGTTATTTGTAGACAATTTGTCAATAGGAGAACTCACATAAAAATGTATTTTAAAATTTCTACAAATTATCATGAAGATATCAAAAGAGCATTTATGATTCATCATGAAAAGACATAAGTAATTATACCAGGGGTTGAAAAGGCATTTTCTTTCTTGTATTATATTCTGTAACCAATCAGGTGCATTAGAATAATACCTTTAGTTATAATTCTGCTGATCCCCAAGGCATAAGCCATTAGTGTGTGATGGAGGCATGATGATGAAACTTGATGGCTGAGTAATCTGATTCACTCTGGCCAAATTTGAGCAAAATCTGACGTCAATGAATCTGCACTTGAATGTGCTAATGTCATTATTCAACCTCATTCCTGCAGGTGACCATACCAGATAACAATTTCATTCTCTTGATTTGGAGAAGAGCAGTGACCTGCGATTTCAATGCACAGCACAGCCCTCTATAATCCTTTAAAAATTTGAACCACCTAATTTGCCACCATTGTACATTTGGGGAAAAAAAAGACTACAAGCTATCCAAGTGATGCATTTTCCAAGAGCTAAGAGCTGCAGGACAGGGATCTCAGGCTGTACATGACAGCTATAAAAAGAATATTGGTGACCTTCCTGCACTGCTAAATCAATTATTTGTTGAATTTACCACAATACTGCACAAAGCAGCAGTAAGCAGTCACCAACAAGCCTCAGTCCCCCAGGTTCATGGTAGCAGCTCTGGATGGAAAATTCATGAGCTTCCTAGTTCATGAGGAAAACAGCAGGTTATGGAATACAAGGAAAGCTGTTCTACTTAATGAGGTCTACTCCAGTGAGCAAGAGGAAATACATGTTTAGAAGGGTCTTATTCCGAAGGAAAATTTCTGGAGCCACAGATCTTGTAAAAACACTAGGTTTCCTTAACCTCAGTTATGAAATGGCAGGAGCACAAATTGCTGCAGAGATTTTGCAACATTTTAAAATTATTTTATCATTCTGTTTCTATCATTTGATCTTCGTTTGGTTATTACACCAGTTTCTCTGCTGCTGTAACAATGGAGATCAGTACGTGACATCCTTTGTTCCACACAGAAGATTTTGCTTCCTTCCTCTTGACCTGAGATTAGGAGCACTGCAGTCCAAGAGGAATGAATCACATCAACTGAATAACCCAGTTTGCTTAATCACAGAAACCAGAGCAGCAGAAGGACGGAAGCAAACTCCCTCCCACAGAATCTGAGGGTCTTGTGATTTCACACTGGGTCACGTATCTTCATTCATTTGGAGTTCTACCACCAGTCCCTCCTAAAAAGTTCAGATCCCTACTTGTTACATCTCAGCAGCATAACATATCTCCACAGCCTTCCATGAATTACACATTAGTTTGGGGAAATGCTAACAACCGTGAGACTCGTGCATTTTCTGTATTTTACAAGCGGTTCAAACACATGTACTGATTCCTTCAAGTCAGGTCCCTAGACCAGATGAAGAACTTGCTCTCAGGCGTATCGTGATATCTCCCAAAAAGCAGGAGGGCAACCTAAGTAAATGGTTACTTTTCAATGAATACTGCTTTTTGCTGCAATTGTACCTCTCTTCGTCCACATGAGCTTTACTGGCAGTAAATGCTGTAACAAGGACAGATTACAACTTGCATTAGCACATCAATGGGGTATAACTTCAAACCAGCCTGATGTATTTGGAACTGAGAGAGAGACAAAGTAATTGAAAAGGACAGCAGAGTTGTCACAAATATACTACGTGTTTGGTTTGGAGTCCAGCATTTTGGAAGTGGCTCTGGCACAGTTGTCTAGTCAAGATTAATCACACTTCTGCCAGCACTCAGCCAGGCTTCTGGGATGTCCCTTCCCTGGACACTCTCTGCTCCTGTTTGGGTCAGCAGTTAGAGGAAATCCTAGGAAAACAAGCACCTCCTTTGGGGCTATATTTAAATAAACAGACAGCTCCTCCTGAACAAATGCAACTGTCATAAAGACATCCAAATAATTTTTCAACATTTCACAAATATGTTTAAGGAGGAGATGCTGTCAGGATGAAAAGCTCAGGAAGCAAACAGGCCATTAGGAACGAGCCATAATTCTTGAGGTGACTGACTTTAACTCTTTTCTGTACAGTTCTTGCCCTCCTACTTCTTAGGATAAAGTATCAGTGTAGCTGTTTCACATCCCCCAGCTGCAGAATCTGGGCAGAGTTTACTCAGGAACCCTTGGAGCTCTCCCAGCTCAGGCAGGGCTACAGGCAAGGAAGATCCTAACCTCATCCTCCCGCTAAACTGAGGAACTTTGCTGTCATGAGAACACCTCTCAGAAAATGTATCCTTTAAAAATGAACAAAATATCTTTCTTACTTCTAAAAAGGTACTGCAACACCGCCAGGAAAAGCAAGTCATTATCAAAACCTCTACTCTGTCCTAGAGAAACAAACAATTTTATTATCTCTTCTCTCACTAATGTGCCCCTAACCTATCCCAGCTTCACAACTACATTTTCTCCAACAGATGGTCTAAGTGATTAACATAACTTTGCTAAACTTGGGGAAAGTGTTTTCAACATGTATGTATTTAGTTTCAAAGACTGATGCTTCTATTTCAGATATGAGAAACCACATTTACATGTTTAAAAGACTGCCTCCCCCAACAGTATCAATAGACCTAATAAAAGAGCCAATCTACTTTCCCTGTCAGCCTTATTCAAGAACATGACACTGATAGTTGGTGTTGCAGTACAGCTCTTCCCACTGAATCTGCTTACATGTGTCTGCTGGCCTGTGTTCATATTTCAGTCAATAAAGGATGAAACACTAAAAGCAACAGCTTCCCCCTTGAAGCATACCAAAGCACTTTCCTTGCTGTAGCATTTGTATTTGCTACCAGTACAGGTAGGATTGTGTCCTCCTCCTCTGAGGCCAAGTGCTCAGGGGGGAAGCGATCAGCAGGAGCTGAGCTCGCACTCATAAGCCAGAGGCCTTGCCTTCAAGTCCTTTGTGCAGCATTTAGAAAGTATCGATGGAAACTGAAGGTGGCAGCTGGTTAACATCCTCTAACACCACTACAGAACAGTTTTATCCAGAAGTTAGCGAGAGCCTCATAATTAATTGAGGCTGCAGAAGGAATGCAGGCAGACTAATTACCTCCAATACTCTGGCTAAGACGCTTGCTGTTGGAACATGTGTTAGGGGATCTCTAGTGCTCACAAGCAGTCAGGATCTCTGTTTTGTTTCTCCACTAAAGATGCATTTCTAAATACCTAACACAGCTCTCTCAGACAGAGTTTTCACTCTGTGTTGTATTGCTGCAGTCATCGCTTTCCTTTGCCTCGCACAGCACAGCCTTGCTCAGGGCTGCCAACCACTCCTAGCACCTCTAACCTGTTACATACTGACCAGCAGGAGTACTGAGGGCAGAATAAAATAATGTCAGAATTGTCACTGCCAGCCCTCTGAGCTGGACATTTACTTGGAAACAATCAGAAAATCATTCTTGCACTGAGAACCTTGTAAGGTTCAGCAAAGCGAGCTCAAGGCAAGTGGAGCAGGAATACAAAAAAAAACCCAAATCACATCTTTCAGTGGAAGGAAAAAAATAGCACAATTTAAAACAAACTTTAATACAGCATTGGCCAAAATGCCTGCTAAGGGTACTTATGCAATAAATCAGCTTCTGATTTCTGCTTAACCTTGTGACCTTTTGAATCTGTATGTGGAAAACTCTCTGGTTAGAAAAAAAAGTAAAAGGAAAGATCAAGCTAAATAGTTCACCTGGCAAATATGCAAGAGGTTTAAAAACTAAAAAGCCTCATTTCCCCAGATTAATCTTCAGCGCAAACGTGAAGATGCTAATGATTCATTTCTCACCCCTTGGCACCAACTCCCTCTTGGTCTCTTTAAGACAGAAAAATGAATAATAATAATGATAATAATAACAAATTCATGTGCTCTTTTCATCAACAACTCTGAACTCTCATTTCTGACTTGGTATTAAAACATTGAAAACAAGCTCCCCAGCCCCCACCCACAGGCTGATCAATGATTCTTTATCACTTACAGAAGATCTAAAGAGGCACTTATTTCATTTGTTATGTTACAGTCACCAGCACAAATTCTTTTCAAAATGTAGTAAGCCTGTCCATGTGACACTTAACTCCCCAGCAGGTTCATTTGCAGTTAGGTTAATAACCTTCATATTATGTAGGCAAAGGAAGATTAACTCAGAATATGTTGAAACCAAATTTATAGTATGATACCTCCTCCTTTTGTTCAGTTCTAGACCCTGCTGGCCTCTACCTAGGACTTGACAAATCTCATTTGACATTGCTGTCAAATGCTTCTTGATTGAACACTTGGGATCAAAGAGGGTCTTCTCATTTCCTCTCACTGCAGCTCTTCTGGTCTAGTCTCACTTTAATTTGTCTTCCTAGTCCAGCAGAAACAGCAAGCAAGCAAGCAAAAATAATTCCTTTCCCACTAGAAATTCAGCTCTCAAAAATTTATTTCTAAATTCTGTGTTTTAGCCACACTTTAGAGCAAAATACCATATTTTCAGAACATAATACCCTATTTCCAAACTTCAACAGGCACCAGAAATCCTGTAAGATAATAAAATCCTCAATATAAGATGGAAGAGGAAACTCTTAACATTACTTTGCATCCTTAACAAAAGGTAGGAGTTCTGTATCTCCTGTTTCTCCATCCAGAAACAGCACCCAGCAGACATGCAAGCACAGCTTGTTCTGCCCAAATCAGAGCAGTGGCCTCCCCTTTGAACCAAGGAAGCAAATATTCTCATTAGGTATGAACAAGGAATAGAAACAGCCACCTCACTCCTCCAAGCAAGGATAAGCCAAGTGACCCAGCTGGGTTGTCCAGCAAAACATTCCCATCACATTTTTGCTCCAGCTCATTCTCCTCAGGGCTGTTCTACCAACAGGCTTTGTGCTGATAGCATGTGCAACTTCCAGGTGCAGGCAAGAGCAACAGGGCTCATTCGGCACATGGCAGAGACACCAGGAGGTGATTGGGAAGGAAAAGAAATAAGGGATAAGAGAAGAAGAAGACAGTAGGTCCTGAAACTCTGAAGTGCTTTAACCTAATGAGAAGAGGATTTTACAAATAGCAGCTGGGAACCTGTTCAAAATCACAAGCATCTGAAAGGAAAACATGCTGCCAAAACCTACCTGCCACCACATGGAGAGCTACCAATTGCTCCTCCCCAAAGGAAATGGGAGCTTTTTATTTCAGGGAGTCAGTGCTGCTTCCAAAATGAAACACTGATAATAAACAAATCCTTAAGTAGCCATGAAACAGAGCCACTCAGGGATACAGGCTCAGACTCTCTACTTGACAATGGCCGCCAAGAACAAATCCTTGCTTTGAGTAAGGAATAGACTGGAAAAGCAGCCAGGGTATCATTTTTATTGGGTAGTGTCAGGAGTTTTGAGCTGGATTATGCAGAATCCCTAATCCTTTTCCTCCATCCACTCCAGTTAGGTCCTGGAGTGACAGAGATCCATTTTCTAGAATGTCTAAAATGAGATCTGAGAGGTGGAATTAGAACTCCCTTACCCTATTCACCTCCTTAGATGAAATTCACTGGCCCCCAGAGATGGACCAGATGAGCACAGTTGTCTGACACAGGCACAACAGCAGGAGTTGTGAGGGCTAGAAAAGCCCTAGAAACCTGTGTAGACAGGAAAGGCTTTGCGACAAACCTTCACTTTCTGGTTTTCAGGTGTTGAAGAGACCCAAAATCCTGTCACACTCCACCCCCTTCAAAACAAAGCAAGATGGAAGGAGGAGAGGTTATTTGTTTGTTTTAGGGATTGTCTTTTCTTTCCAATCACAAGCCTAACTGATATTTTCTAGCCAAAAGTTTTTCTCTAGTTAAAACAAACAAACAAATAGACAAACGTGCTCTTACAAGTTTTAGATTTTAACATTTTGACTTCATAGAAATTCCACAGAAAAGAGTATATCCCCCTAGACCTCAAAATAATTGGGAAAAGACTCAGGCATTTAGGCAAAATGTGTATCGCTGGCTCAAACTAAACTGAATAATCAGCAGAGCTCCTAACCCCAGGCTGGCTGGAGGCCTGGCTTCCCCTAGCTCAGACACTAACTATAGTCACTCATTATTATTCAGCACTGGCTCAGCACAGACAATACACACACTTAGCATTGTAAAAGAGGAAAGTACTCTTCCTGCCTCAGTGGATTTATTTTCTAAGGCCATCAATCTCATCCTGATGCTTGGTACACGTGGCAATCAGCAGATAGATAACTGTCAAAGCACTGCATCCTTTTTACCTTTCTTATACTAAAGAGAACACAGCTACATTTGGTGACTCTTTCATGGAAACAAAGCTGGTCAAAACATTTTGAATTCAAACTTCCTCTCAAAATGAGAGAGGAAAAAAACACCCTGTGGTAATCTCTCCTGGTTTTGAACTCACTCTACCTGAAAAGCAGCTTTGAAAAAGATGGTGTTCAAAGAATATTTGGAGCTAACAGAGCGCAGATTATGAGGAGCCAGCAGAGCTCGAAGCATTCTGATTCTCACAAGGAGGAGCTGGTTCTAATGTAATTGCTACAAAATCAGAGACGGGAAACCCTCTGCAGGGCTGCCATGAGGCACTCCAAACTTGGTAGATTTAGTTGCAAATGTATCAATTTATGGGGATAGGATTAGGTAAATGGAAAGAAAGTTAGTGTTGATTTAGCCAAGGTAGTGACCTTGATGTGCCAATCCTGTGCCAAGCTGAACAGCAGCCTCATACCTGATGGACACCCATGTGCCAGATCAGTCCCCCATGGCAGCCAGCAATTGCAACTTGCTCCTCTTTGTGGGCTACACCAGAACCAAGCCATGCTGCAAAAGCAAATTTCTTGTTTCTTGGCCACAGATGAGGATGAGCTAAAGCCTTCACCTAATAGGGTAGTAGGAATAAACAGACCTGTTTTTTTCTCCAAGATATTAAATCTGTGATAATGTGCACACCAGAATGAATGCAAGGGCAAAAATCTACCCCAAGGGAAATGCTTTAAACATTACTGAAAGAAAACCTGCCTCAATTCCCACTTAAGGGAGCTGGAGGAAGCAAAGACTCATCCATGTTTGCAGCCACAGCAGCTGACTACATTGCTACAATTTTCTCCAAAGCTTCCTTGATTCTAACAATCAGATCTATCCTTTATGGATATAATTTTTTGAAGCCCAGAACACAGCTACAAACATCCAACAGTATGGTGCTGTAAGAATGCAAACTGTTGCCCCTGAACACAAAATCTCTTTTCGCCAGCAATTTTTCCCATCCTGTGGGAATCATTCAGGTGTAGCTAACAGCTATGCTGAATCAACGCGGCTGTAAATCCCACATATTTTAAATGCCTCAGTTTCTGAGGCAAAACACCAATGAGTTTATTTCATGGAAAGCAGAAATGGATAGCAGAATTACTAAAAAGAAAGTATCCTGCAATGCAAGCATATTTCTATCCCCCTTCGGTCTTTGTTCAAATACACAGTGTAAAGGAGAGCCCAAATAAAGAAAAGAGAGAGACGTAGGTCTGATGAAGTTCGCTGGAAAGCCTGAAGTTTTTACTCTCTCACAAGACACTCCTGGATTTACTCCATGGGCAATTCCTTCTTTCTCTTCTCTCTTCCATCCCACTTGTTGCCTCTGAATTTGAAAGAATTCCTGGCCCCTCCTGTAGCTTTATGCCACTTCACCCTAGCCAGCTTAGGCAGAACTGAGTAGATCTTGATGCCTGCTTTCCTAGCACAAGCACATGGGTGCTGCCAGGCACTTCAGAGAGGCTGAGGAGAGTGGCTGTTATCCCCATCAGCATCTTCTGGAAGAGGAGTATGCCCTTTGGAGCCTGTGGGCAGCCACATCAATGTGACATTGCACCAGTGTGAAACCATCAATTTAAAAGTTAAAAAGAGACATAGCCCAGCCCAGGCACACTCCACAGGTGCAGTCAAAGGGGACATAGGCAGTATCTGCACCGGTTCACACTGTATTCCCTACTTCTACCCTCTAGCAGAAAAAGAAGAGACTTCTGTGCCTCTGCCCCCTCCATATCTCTGCAGAGGAAATATCAGTGCATGCTGCCTGAGCCCAGCCACAGCCACCTGAGAGAACACAGCCATCAGCAGAGTCACCAGCCCAGGACAGAGCTGAATTTAAGGCTGCATTCTAATCCCGACTCCAGGTTATATTTGGGTCCATGCACTCTGGACAGCAAACACACACTTGAGTCCCTGGATGCCAAGCCATGCAGGGAGGGGAGGAGGGAAGGGCCGAGCCCTGCTGGCCAGGCTCCACCCCTGGGGCCTCAAGCCCCAGCTCTGACGCAGAGCTCCATTGTGGATGGGTGATCTCGGGGGATATGCTCGCATCCGGGCAAACATCCCTTTTGAAAATCTGAACCAATTAGTCAGCCCTCGCCTTTTTGAGCAGGCTGAAGCACACAGAAAGTTAGAGTCCCAACTGGCAGTGCAGCAAATCAAGCACTTACTGATCACCACACCCAATGCAAGGACAGCTACCCTCTAAAGCAATCTTGAACTGAGTGTGTGCAGAAGATGAGCCTTCTTTCCATCTGAGGATAGCAACATCCTCCAGCTCACTGAGCTGAGCCAAGCACACCAGACGCCAGGACAGCAAATGACAGCATGATGCATCAGAACATGAATTATGTAAAATTATGCACACAAACACACAGTGGAGGAGAACATTCAACTTCCTCTCCCAGTTGTGGCAGATATTAGCTCTTCAGCATGTGCTTGCAAACTCCTTAAAATCCTCAAAAAATATCTTTCTGGCCTTACATATTCCTATCTCCTCCCTGCCCTCCTTTTCACAAAAATTTCTCATAGCAAAAATAGCAAAAATATCCAGCAATGAGCATATGCTACAGAATATAGGCTGGATTTCTGCTTACTGACTTTCGTTTCACAACCCTGTGGCTTGATTTGCTTTGGTGGTGTCACTTTTGCTTTATGAGGGAGTGAAATCTCAAGTCCCCAGTGTGCAACTCAGGCACAACACTGTAAGTGTTTTCCTGTAAAGTGGTTCAGTCATACGCTCAGAAAATAACTAGAGCCAAGAGTGATTTTATAAATTTAGAGGAAAGTGTCTCCAGCAAGATACATTGGCATAGACTGTGAAGGGCACAGAACACCATCTATACCCTTCGCCCTGGGCTCGATGTAGCAATCTCTGACTGCTGACATCTGTTAACTTTAGCACACTTTCTGTTTTTAAAACAGATAAAAATGAGTAAATGAGTAAACCATCTTGACAAGAAACCCTACTTTCCATGCCCATTGAACCTTAAACCCTTCCAAACCTTCTCCAACAGCTGCAAGCATCTTCCCAATAGTTTCTGGGATGCCTGTTGGCAGGCTGCACAGCAAGCCACAGAAGTCTCTAAGGATTCCTGTCTCTCTCCTTGCAGAAGTAAAGACAGAGATTAGATTTGTCAAATGGGGATAAGAAGTTAACGGGGCCAATAAGGTTAGACATGCCAAGCGATTCAGCAAACAATTCTGGAAAGAACGATTAGATCTGGGCTAACTAAGTATGATAAATTCTGACTTTAACCCAATTACTTACAATGATTTTAGACATCTGGGAAGAACTGAGCACTACAGCGTTGTAATCAATGAATGCGCGTGAAACTGGTCAGGCTCCCTTCCTCACTCCACCTCCCAGAGACATAGAAATTCAAGTTGAACAGTTTTTGAGAAAAAAAGTCTCAGAATTTTTCTAAATCTAAAAACTCTGCCCTGGTCATAGACAGGCTTTAGCAGCAGGGAAATCAAGATCAGTTCCTAGTTTTATTTAATTATTTTTAATTGCAGAAAATAAACTTGTCTCAAAGACTTCCTTGGTCTGATGTTACTAAGAAGCCAATACAGACAAATGCTTGATCCCCGCTCTGTCTGAAGAAAGCCTTTTCCCCCTACAAATGTCATCAACTGGAATAGTCAAAAGAAAATATTTGCCTTAGAGAGATGCTCTATTTCTTTTTCTCTAACCTACAATCCAAAGACTGTGAGGTCATTTTCTCCTCCAGCTGGTGCCTCCCCACTTTCTGTGGCTCTGCCCTGTAAGAGTGAAAGTCATTCCAGACAGAGGCCAGCCTGAGGTCTGGGGTTCACTTAAGCCATACAGACTTAATGCAAAGATCAAGGGGGTTTGGAAACCAAGACTGTTTACATCAGATTTAAAAAACTCTAGATGGGAAAAATATCCTGGTCTCCTAGCTGCTCACCAACGCATGACATTTAATAATGGCAAAGACAACAACTCTAGGTTAGACCAAAAAGTTTCTCAGTCAAGTTGGCTTTGATGTACATGTCTTCAATAATAAACTCATTTGCTGTTCATGTTTTCATGCTGAGGCCTTATCCAGAAAGAATACTGCCTCTCTGTTTTTCCCAAAGCAGCTTTCATTTATGTCATGAAACATATCAACCTAGTTTTTTCCATCTAATTTGATTTGTGGTCCTGGCTTGTCCTAGCACTAAAATATTTCTTCAGTGTGTTGTAAGAGAGCATAGATACATTCACACAAGCTTCTACAAACTATTGTGGACAGGGGAGTTTTTGGGGAAATTTCTTGGAGACGTTTAAAAGAAATTAGTGCTCTTTTATTATTAGGACTCATACAACATAAACACAGCTCCCAGACATTTTTCCTGTTTCAAAAAATTCAGTACTCTAGGAAAAGCCTTGAAGCTACCACAAACTGGCAAACTGCAGACCCAAGGATTATTTTGCGGAAGAGAGTATGAAAATATTTTTATTGCATGCATTCAGAACTACAGTGTTCTTGAATTATGCCGGATGTCTAAAGCAGACCTGAATATAAATAAGATGCACAAGTATGGCATGTGTGGAAATTAAATACAAAATATACGAAAGAAAAGTTTGCTTCAAGACTGTGCACTCCCTTACTACCAGGATTACAGTATCTTAAGCGTATTCTCTCTTTGCAATGCTTTTACGAGCCAGGGAAACTGAAGACAGCACAGAGAGCACCTGAACAGTGCTCAGAGGTCTCTGGCTGCCCAGACATCCCTGCGCTTCCACTCTGCAACCACATGCTTGCTCACTGTGTACCCAGGGTATGCCTGCCAGCAGCCCCACTAACAAGCCTCTTGGAGACAGTTCTTTATTAGTAGAAGCAGAACTCTGTGTTTCTAAGTCTAAATGACTCCCAGGCTTAGATAGCATGCAAATAGTAGTAAGGAAAATTCCTCCAAGTTAGCTGTGATAGACCCTAAAACAGGACTATGCTCCTTAGAGTGTACACAGACTTAATTCAGCAGAAGGTAAGAAGGGCTTAAGAGCCTAAGGACCTGAATTTTTCCTAAAGAGTTTGCTTAATGAATTTTGGCTGACAAGCAGGTGAGGGAAGAAAAACTTTGGACAAATAACATAAGTTGAATTCAAATATTTTGTATTTCAGTCATGCGCAGAAATCTATCTACTATAGAACCATGGAATATACTGAATTGGAAGGGATACATCCAGATCATCAAAAGTCCAATTTCTGGGTACCTCTGGGGTGCTGAGCAAAACTGAGAGAAGATATGACTGTGAAACAGAACTAACTAGAAGAAATATCCAAGAATGAAGTACTGAAATGCATTATCTCCAGGAAAATTACATAAGTAATGCATTATCTCCAGGAAAAGAGGTGTGGCATTAAAAATAGTGTGGGAAAGAAACCAGAAGTGATGAGTCAGCAAATAATTGGTTAAAACATCTAACTTTAGCTGTGAGGCACTGGCCTGTTCAAAATCAAACTTGGAGCAGAGCCTAATACTCTCCAGCTGCTCCCTTCTACCATAAACTCAGGGGCAGTAATTTTGACCAAGAAGGATGGGACAGACACAGGAGAGTCCTATCAAAGTCCTAGAAATATTCCAATGAGAAACAAGGTGAACGAGGCATGCAGCTACTCCTTCATTCCCCAGTTCACCAGGTGACACGGGCATGGCTGGCTCTGCTGGGAACCAGTGCAGCACCACAATTAGTTCTGTTCTCTAAACAAAACTCTGCTGGGCTTGGGTGATTAGATACTTAGAGCCAAGAAGCAGGTGGAATAATTTTGTTTGGCAGTGATTCAGGTCTGGCAGTGTCCCAAGGGACAACAAACCCAACAATGTTCAAGGTTTAACAACACTCAGTCCAAGGCAAATTATGAAGACCACAGAGTGGTGTGAATTGAGCAGCAGATGTGTGAGGGGTTCTCCTGGTAGGGAATAGGCAGGCACAGCAGGTCCTGAGAGGAGGGGTGAGGGGCAGAGAAAGCTGTGCTGGCCAACTCTGCCCCAGCCACCAGGATCACAAACCCAGCCTGCCACATGTCCACGTGGTGCTGGCTGGCAGTGAAGTACAACTGATCTAAGCTATCCAAAGCAGTTTCTTTATTAGCACAACAAAAAAAACCAATCTCTGGGCAGCTTAGCTCAAAACATCAAATAAAGCTGATATCAACACCTAAGTGTTAAATTTGTCTATGCAGCCAGAAAAAAAAAGAAATAAAGAGCAGTCTCCAAAGTAATTAAGTTGGTTGTAACTGTGCATATTGTCAGTTAGAGCATTTGATGGCTCATTCAACAAAGGTCTAAGTATCGTTCTGCCCTAGCCCCAAATTCTCACACAAGGTATCACATTTGCTTGGCCCACAACTTCAAACTTTGCTAACAACTGCTCCTGCTACATGAGTTGTGCCCATAGCAGAAAATTATTTTGGGTAGGTGGTACTCAAATCCAGAACGGTGGTTCTGAGGCTGTTTGGCCTTCTTCATTCTGCATCGTGTTTTGCTGAACTCTTCAAGGACATTGACAGGAAAGTAGGGAGAACTACATTTACAAAAATTCCTTGTAAGCACCAGCCCCTGAAAAACAGACTGGGATACTGCTGCTTATAGGAGAGTAGAAATGAATGTTTTTGATATATTGCTTTCTCAAAGGATTAGAATAACTTTCTTTTCATTACACATGAAGATTTATAGTGGGCTCTAATTCCCTGCAAAGGAGCAGGGATACTCCATAAAGGATGGACATAGAAACTACTCAGACAATACTGCTGTTGGGTTAACATTTACTTTTAACTCTAATTTTCTGGTGACACATACAAGTGTTTGAAAATAATAAAGGTTGTCAAAATATTTTCCATAATAAACTCCTACACACAGCACATGTACAAGACCAGCACGGTTTCCTACCCAGCTGGTGCACTAGCTGCTACCAAGATATCTTATTACTAAGATGCCATTGCAGCTTGTGTGGGGGCTTGCCTTCTCATGATGGGCTGAGGCATTGCCCCTCCTTGTCCTTACATCTCCTAGCATGCAGAGTGTCCTGCAGTCTCAAAAGCGGTGGAATTCGGGAAGTGGAGGATTTCTCATGGAAGGGTAACTAGTGATCCCAAAGTTATCAACTACCCCAAAAACCAAGGCAGGGGAAGATAGCTCTGTAACAAAGGCTGATGTATAATGCCTCTGGGCAAACTGTGGAAGGCAGAACAACAAGTCACAACTCCCCTGCTTTACTCCATACTCACATGCAGGATGTGAGGGTATGGGGATCTTCCATTTTTGCTAAACACAGCAGCAAGACAGAAAAAAAATAACTTAAGATGTAGTTTCAATTTGAGAATGGCAGATTCTCACTACCTCCTGTATCTGGCTTGGGATACAAGCTCTGGAGCAGGGATCATGAGGCTCTTTATTTCAGAACTTCATTTTATGCCTTAGTAAAGCTTCTTTCCTCCTCCTTCACCCAGCCACTCCCCCCTCCCCCCCTTTTATTAATTGGAGATATAAAAAGAGAAACAAACAAAAAAGTCCTCCAAAACCCATAACAGGGTGAGCGCCTGAGCTTTCTGCCATAATAACACTGTCTAATTAAAACACAAAGCAGCCAGGGCTACAGGATTAATGGACATGGTTTCCTCTTTTCAAGTCTTGCCTGCTGACAGATCGCCTCATTCCTTCCTTGCTCTTGAACCTCTCAGGAAAAAAAATAATCCAGTTTGCTTATCTTACAGTGTGGGGTTGCCATGGAAACCGCATCCCCCTGTGAGATGCTCTGTCATAACATTTCAGCACTGTATGGAAGGCTTAAAGACACAGCATCCTCTACTCTGAGGGCTCCTGAGCTAGCCAGAGTCTTTGCAGATGAGCAGCTGTCAAACCTAGTGGAAGCCTAAAGTTGGGAGGGAGAGATAGAGAAATAACAGCAAAAATACTCAGTTGCCTGGTTCTTTGCAAAAATCCTCTTCTTGTATTGGCAATTAATATGACCAAGTTAATAGGACCAAGAAGTCCTTCAGTTTGGGGTAAGACACATTTTGCTCTTTGGAGAACCTGTCCCCTGACAGCCTGTTCAAAAAAAGAGTGCTGGCACCAAAACATTACCCATCATTCTACCATGGGGTAGCACAAAGCACCTCTTTAGTCAGGGTTTTATGTCAGATTAGTCTTTGAGCCCTATTTTCTCAGTCCTTTTGTAAGAAAGGAGGGGAAAAGTAGCAAGCACAATAATTGCCCATAATGGGAACAGGCCTCCTATAGCCTGCTCCTTAATTACAGGGATGGCTTCCAGGCTGTAATCACTAGGGGTCCAGATGGAAGTTCTCCAAGCTCTTTGAGGGACAGAATGTGTCAGTTATTAATTAAACATATGAGGCAATTAGCCTCAAAACTTCGTAGTAAATCACCACAGCTGTGTTACTTTCACTTTTTCCTTTGGTGAGTGCAAGTCAAATGCACAGTGCATTTCCCAGGGGGGTCGCAAAGACTGCAGCCAAAAAGCATTCCCAAACAAGACCTTTGTTGTTGGGTGGAAAAAAGTATCTGCAGAAAGCTTGTTTTCAGAAGTCAGCTACTTCACAGTCACATCCCTCATGAGAGACGATGGATTCTGTGTACAGAAGCTATTCACCACTTAAGCTGCCTGGTGTGGAAGGCAGCTGAATTCTCTCTGCCACCCCAAATAGCAGCCTGGAGTTGTTCTGGTACAGCAGCAGGAGGAAACCATCCCTGTGATTGACGTATCCCATACTCCAGCATCAGCTGTATCAACTGTAATTAATTGTTTTGAACCTTGTCAAGATTTGTATCTTGGTAGACTCCAGCACATATAGGACCCTACTGCTGGTTGGTCAAAACAGCTTGAAAATGAGATGCTGTGTTGCAATTCTTTGTCTATCTCCAAGTTCAGAAACCAAGCCAAAACCACCACAGTTGTTAAAACCCAGTTAGTGATTTATTCCAGTATTTGTCTTTGCAGACAAAAACTCTCTCAGTCACAGCAAGGCAGCCTGACGTCAGTGCATTGTTAGTCGGCTTTTACTCCATGGTTCAGTGCCACAGTTGGAGATTCTATCAACTACAAAAACCTCAGTTAGTTTCCCCACACTTTTCTCACATGTAGCTGACAAAAGATGCAGTAAGTCATAATTGACAACAGTAAGAACCGGGTGGTGACCTCAGCCCTGTTTTACTCTAACAGAAAAAGAACTTCAACACAATTTTACTCCAATATATAAAGAACTTTGACCCTTTCCTTAGACATTTTAGCACGCTTGGAGAAAACACTTTGAGAAAACCTCATAGGAAAAAAGGAGAAGAAAAACACATGCAGGCTGTAATCACATGCTGCAATCTCCCCCTGGTACTTGACAAAACATAGCAAGAGGAGTCAAGGAGGCTTCTTTGGAGTGAGCAGCCGCTGGATTCTCAAGAAGGATCAATGATGATTGCTTGCCCAGCTCAGAGAACACAGCAGCCTGAAGGAGACTTGAGCTCACTGAAGGTTATGTAAGCTAGAGGAGGACACACACATCCTCTTGCCATGGAAGAGGATAGAACAGAGCCAAGAGCACACCAAGCAGACCTTTAGTACTCTTGAATTTAACAAGATGATGGATGGCTGATGTGCAGAATAGTAAGTAATTTGTGTGTAAGCAGTTCTCATCTATGAAATTGCTTACCACCTTTGCTCAACAGGCAAGATATGGACAAAATAAAGGGGCTTTCTCTGGCAAACCAGATTACTGTGTTGAGCTTTTTATGACAAAAACCTGGATGCAGCTTCTCATGTCAACCTGAGCCTTGACCTGGCATTGTAACTCATGTTTGACTGCCACGCAAGCAGAGACATTTTTGCAGATTTTCTGAAATTAATTCTATCAAATTCAAACTGAAATACTAAATACTGCTCAAAGCAAAACCTTTCAGAATGTTTGCAGTGAACAGAAAGTAAAGCAAAATACCACCATCATCTTTGATTTTAAAAGTCTGAGTAAATTTAAGTTGAATGACTTTTTAGTGGATTTGCAATGTCTCTGAAACTTTACTCTTAGAGAAGATACATGTAGCCACACATACAGGACTTTTAATAGGGCACTCTCCCTACTGTACATTGGAACAAACTTTTCACTTCTCTGCATAGACAGTGCCATTCTCAATGTAAATTTCATAGCATTTGCTCAGCACTCCAAAGAAAACAATCAGGAACTAAGAGAGCTTGTGTTCCCTAAACATAGAAATGCACCTTAGTTTAATATATTTAAGGATTATTCTAGAAGGGAAAACAAAACAAAATAAAAACAACCCAAACAAGGAAAAGAAACCAAGCAAAAAGCCCAAACAAACAAACAAACAAACAACACAAACACCCCCAAACAAACAAAGGAACAAAAAAATCCAAAAACCAACCAAACAAAAAACCTACCAAAACCAAACCAATACAAAAAAAAGAAAAAGAAACAAACACACCCCCCCCCCCAAACAAAACAAAACAAAACAAAATAAAACCCAAACCAAAACAACAACCAAAAAAACCCCCAAAACAACCAAACCTCACTCCCAGGAAATAAGCCACTTATCATCTCCTTATAAAAAGGGGGAAGAAAGATCTTTCAGCAGACAAAAATTTTAAACTGGGTTTCTAAATTGGATATAAGAAGTCCATCATTGTACAGCCCTGCCCAGAGTAGTCAGAATGCTACAGTAAAGGGTATTTTCAGTTTCCCTAACCAAAAAGAATTTAACATGAAACTTTGAAGTGATTTAACCGCACCAGTACATTTAAACCTTGAGGGTCTTTGACATTCATGAAAGCAGGAAAGTTTTTCTGTATACAGAGGGTTACCCAAGAATAACCTGATAAAAACAAAACCTCAAAATCAACCCAAACATCAAAAGAATAATCTCTAATTAAATATGCTGGAAATTTTTTCAGCCTATTACTAACGTCTTGATGATCTTTTCTGAATTCCCAGGTCTCAGGCAGGAATGACAACATTAAACATTCTGTGTGTTATTGGAAGAAAAGAAATAAAGGGAGAACTGACACAATGCTTCAAATTTCTCTTAAGATCCTACATCTTGTACTTACAAAAAGGTGGAACTCAGTTCTGGTCAACTCAGAACATATTTTCACTGCCAAACAAGCCCCAAGAATGCTGTGGCCAAGGAGCTTCTGTTTTCTGGAGGTCACTGGCAAAGTGGTACATCATTTTGTGATCCACAGGGAGACTGTTTTTGTCCTTCAGAGCTTTTTTCTTTTGTAATGGTTCTGGACCTCTCTGCCTAATTGCACTCACTTCATCTGTGAAGAGAGATTTATAATGGAACATAATTTTGAGGGATTAGCTTTGATGCTGGTACATGGCCCATGCAGAAGTGACAGCAAAAATTTATATTTACTGTTGCTGCTGCCAAAGAATAACAGAGAAGCTTATTACACAGGCAATCTAACTCCCAGATTAGTGCTGATTTTCACCCCATGGCACTTTACTGCTGTTGATGATGGGAAGCAGCAGCAAATATGAAGCAAAACGCCATCAGGAAACTAGCTGCCAATTTTTATTATTGAACGGAGTGACCAAAGTCTTTGTTCAGGTACAAATCTCAAAGGCAGTGAGAGCTGAAGAGCACAAAAATTACTGGAGGAATCAGAGTCCTTACTGAAGGGTTCTTGGGGAACTTCTAGTCCAGCATTTCTAATTCAGAAGCCGGGTGGAGCACATCAGTCTTCTCCCTTCCTCCCTCCTACTAAAGAATTCTCCTATAAGTGGTGCCCAAGGCAAAGCTGAATGCTTTTGAGACTCACAGCCACATTTTACTGGCACTCCTATCTCTGTGAAACCAGAGCTTCACTTGAAACCTCTAGATATGTTGTTTAACCTATGAAGACCTCAGTACTAATTATAATGGCAGCAATCACAATCCCACCTGCAAAAGGATACAGTAGGAAGATAGGCCTCCATTCAGACTTTCTCTGCCATAATTCTCTTGAAACAGAGCCCAATTGGACAGGACATTCACTAACAAACCATGAACAGTGGGGCTTCAAATATGGCCAGTGCTGTGATTCACCACTGGTGTGATTCTACTAACAGACCTAAACCACAGCAAGCAAGGAAAGAGAAATAAATCTGGAAAAACAAGATAAACTGGGTCACTTTCTAGTATTCAACAGAATTAAGGAGGACTCTTTAGCATCTGTCATCTGAGAAACACCCAAAGGCACAAGCCAGACTTAAATATTCACAACATGATGTGCTTAGTAGGAAGCTAGGCTAGAAACTCTGCCCTGGAAAGATCATGACACATCGTAACCAGAAAGTTTACATTTGGCTTCACTTCAAAGGAATCCTGACTCCCCAGATCACCTGAACCATTTTCTGTTCTCTCTGTTTTCCCATGTGCTGTTGATGCCTCCCAATAATTAGTTAAAAATGTGTTTCCTCGCTCCTGACCTTTATGCTTTAAGGGGAAAAAGCAACTTCTGTGATGGAAGTGTCTTGTAGGACTCAAGTGCCCACCTACACAAAATAATTTCTGCTGAAGTTCTCTTTCAAAAGAAGGCTAGTGCCTTCCAGAGCTCTCCCTGAAATCAGCTGTAATTCCTCTACCAAGTTCCAAGCTGGAGCCATCTAAACTGAAATGGTGTGCATGTATGTAAAGTCTGTCCATAGTTTGCACAGGTCCTCTGAGGATTAATCCAACTAAATAAAGATCGTTATCAAAGATATTTGAAGATCCTTAAAAAATGAGACAATCTTCCTGGAACACATCTGAGAGGTTACAAGTAAAATATTTCTCCTTATTCTTTTATTTGCTGCTCTTTGATACTAGGCTTCCCACATGGATTTGTTGTTGGCCTCAACTATAAATCTCTCTATGTAATCTCTCTTAAAACTATTGCTTATCAAGACTTGTTATCCCATTCAATATGCATGGGTATTCTTATAGCTGAGTAGAACTAGTTTATGGTGAATTTTCAACTATCTCAACATCTCCAACTGCTACTGAAAGGCAGCATAGAAGTTGGAGGCGTCGAGGGACAGATTTGTCCTCAAATCAACCCTGACAGAGGAACTCCTCAGTCACATCATGTTCTCCTGAGCACGGCAAGACCAGGCTGACAGTCTGGGCCTGACAGCTCGGTGACATCTCTTGTGTTCACTTGTTAATAGAGTCTAGAAAAGCTTTTTATGGTAGCTGACAGAAGCCAGCTGACTTAAGAAAGGTTCATGCTACACTTATTTTGCAAATGTTTGGTTTAATGAAATACTTCCATAAATTTTCAGGGTAAACCCCGCTCACCAGAGAATGCCCAGATTAGACAGGGAGAGGTACCTTAAAAGGAGACTTCAAAGACCAGCTTGTAATTTTGCTAAAGAGTGACTCACCACTCTGAAAACTGGTGGGTCAATCCAAGGTCCAGCAGAGGGAAGGGGCTATAGATGGATGTTTAGAGTTATGGCTTCAAGAAATCGTTACTCTGGACTGAATAAGCAGAACCGCAGAACCATGGGTGCCAGATGGGAGGGTAGCATTAAACAGGGCAGATGGAGCCATGAGCTGAGGGAGGTGAAGGAGCAGACACAGAGTTATATTCTGCACTGCCTTTGGGCACTGCACAAGCTGGAGAAAAAGAGCAGGCAGGGACTACAGCTCACCAGCACCCCCAGAGAAATCTGCTCCCAGCCTGCAAAAGTGTGCTTTTCATAAATCAGCCAACAGCTCCTTAATGTGCAACTTCACCCTCAACACTGCAACATGGGGAGAGATGTATCCAATCAGGGATGGCTCCGGGGTGCTATGCCAGCAGAAGTAGCTGAGTAAATTACAACATTCTCTTCAGGATCATTACAGAAAAAGAACAGCTGGAGACAAGATCCTGGAATGTGAATGGTTCACAAAGAAATCCAGATAACAAAGCACAGTCAATGTATGTAGAGCTGTGGTGTCTGATAACATGAGAGCCCATTAAAGGACCAAGGGGTGCCAAAAATATGCTTCAAGTGAAAAAACAAAACATAACTACAAAAAAACCCCAACCAAAAAAAAAAAAAAAACCCAAACCCAAACAACATTAAAAAAAACCCCCAACATAAGAAGCAACATATGTAATGGTAAAGGGGTAAAAATAAATTCTTAGCATGAGGCCACAAACCATACAAAGGGGCCTCCAAGACCACAAGCTCTACTGTTGGACACTGATATTAGTGGCATGTACAGCAGGGCCAAATCAAACACATCACAGTTAGGTCTGAATAAAGCAATATTGCAGCTTTATGTGGAGATGCCAACTCGAGTTCTGGAGGCAGTAGGATGGCCACACCATCCTACATATCTAAGGTTGTCCTGATGTTGTTATATTACTTCCAGTTCCAGAAGCAGTTTTCTAAACACTGTCAATGGCATCTCTTCAGTACAACATAGGCAAAAGTAAAAACAGCTTTTCTACCTCTTTATATTTCTCTTCTTCCCTTTCTGCAAGTCTGTTTCTCTCTTTGTAAAAAGGAGAGCAACATCAGTTAAGTCATCCAGCAAATGGAAAGTGTTTACAGGTTCTGCTAAAAGGGAGACGGTAGCCATGAAACTACCACTACAATTAGTGAATTCTAATGGAGCAGGAAACAGCAAAGTATGCAATAAAACTTTTAGAGAATATCCACACTAAGCACACCAAGCACACATTAGGCTAGAAGCAGCTGTGGCCATACCAGATTCAAGGTCCCCCAAGATCACATTTGCCAGTGCCTGAAGGAATCTGCTTCATTCAACATCCTCTAAGTCTGATTGAATCAGACAGTCTCAGTGGTTCTCACACACAAGCCATGCAAGTTCAGCAGCCCTGAGAACTCCCTTCAGTGGTATGCCCTTGCCCTTTGAGCGTGCTTTAGGTATCACACTCGAAAGCTCTAAAGTCCCTCAAACTATCCAGGGATACAGGTCTGATCAAGCCAGACAACATCTCTACAGCAGCAACACCACTAAGGGCAGGACCACATCTTGCTTTTCCTGCAGTGCTGGTGACTGGTGCTGGGAGATGGTATCCCACACCAGAAATCAGAATCACTCACTGGCAATGCTGGCTCTGGCACAGACCTTATCTCTACACATCTCTGCTTTGGCAATTCCCGTAGCAGCCCATAGTACATCTGTGTCTCAGTTTTCTCACCTGTATGACAGGGGGAGCACACAAAATTTCTGTATCTCACTGGAGTGCTGCATCACCTATGGTTTGCTCATTTCTACAGAGACCAAACAGCACATTTCTTCAGGTAAGCACATCAAGAGACAAGTTCTAGTCCAAACTTGAAGGATATATGAAAAGTTAATATCTCTGAGTCTCCTTTATACCCACCAGCGAAATCCACCCACTCCTGCAACTTGCTTTGAAATAAGGCAAAAAACACTAATTGTTCAGATTTATTTGCTGGCTGGAGCACCTAAGAGTATGCATTCTCTGCAGACATGAACTTGTTCTGTCCCAGGGCTTGAGAAAATACCAGTTTTGCTGGTGCACAGCATTATCTTTCAAAAAACTCACCACAGCATGCACTACATGCACTTGCCTGACTATACAGACTTTAAACAAGAACAAATACATTACTGTGAAAAGCCCAAGACATGCCTGAGCAAGCTATTTCCAGATGATTTTCCTGTGAACATCTAACAAAACTGAAGTTTGCGTTAAATATATACTGAGTATTTTCTCTTTCTTTTGAGGGCAATCAACATCCAAGTTCCTCTGCCCCAGGAGGTACTGGCACAATCCACTCTGGTGAGACTCAGAAGGGGGAGTAAGCAGACAATTACTCTGATAACAATCTTATCTGAGAAACGAGATTAGTGGCCTAACTGTGATGATTCTTACCCAGATACACTGCTAAATTCTGACTAACCCAGCATGGGATGGAGAAGGAATTTCCCTATGGAGCCTGTTGGTGAGTAAAGTGAGGTGTGATTCCTCCCCTGCTAGGGGAAGTCCTTTTCCAGCAAGGAGAATTATCTGTTAGGACACAGTGGCCATGAACAGCATATGTTCCAGGCTAGACATGTTCCTGCTCAGCAGCAGCTGAGCAATTTCTTCCTTCTAGTATCCAACTGTTAGACTGAATCTTGTAAGCAAAAAAACAGAGTAAAGTTGGTCAGGACGCTTCCCTGCCAATAGGGAAAATTCCATCCTGCTGGCTCTCCTATTATTCAATTTTTGCAAGTCTACCCTCAAAATTCTCAGAGAGTACACATTAGCGTCTCATGAACCTAATGACCAGTGCTGTTGTGAAGTCCTCCATAAACAGTTTTGATTGTACTTTTGTAACTTGATCTCATTGTTTTTAGTTATTCCATTTTAAAAAGCCAAATTAACTCCTGTCCCCTGGGTGCTTATAGCCTTCACATCTCTGGAACAATGCCCAGTAACAGACAGGGCAACATGACGGGATATTACCAGAACTTCTCCAAGATAAGGATCCCAAATAAGTTCTGCACTTCAATTTCACAAAGACAGATAATTAATACAGTAACACGACAGAAGCCTAGCTGCTCAGAAGGTTGCTTGCACCATGCCTATACCAACAGGTTTACACAGGGGTCTTGCAAGCATTGCCTGCAGTGGACACCACACACTGGTCTTGAGATGTCAGCTTTGCTGCTGATAAATTCAGATGCTGTAGGCTCAGCTCTCTCAGCTGGGGGAATGTGCCTGTGGAGAGGGTGGGGACACCTTCAGCAACTGTGCTACAAATGTTGTATCTCTGGTACTGTTTAATGAACTCCTTAAGTTGTACAGTTACAGGGAGAGGTCAAAGACCAAAAACACCCCCACATATTCCCCAGAAATGCCATATCCAAAAGGAATAACCATTACAACAGTCTGGGTAAATCAAGCTGATGGTGATTTGAAAACTGATAAAAGGCAGAGGGTTAAACTTTCTTTATGCAGTATATGACAGCGCCGTGCTTCAGTATTTGCAGTTTTCTTTACACATCTATTTAGACTAAGACGAATAACCTTATAAAAATACATAAGTGAGCAGCAGAAAAAATGGGCCAAGTGCTGTACTTCTGCTTTGCTGATCTGAATACACGGCATTTAGTTATAATCCTTCATATAGGAAGTTTATTTATACAGACAGGGATTTTGGGAATTCTACAGGATTAGTCAATCTACTAGCATTCTCAGGGCATGAATTTTAGCATCAGAATTACACTGCCTGGATATTCAATGCCTAGAGTAAATATTTGGGTTGATGAAGGTTAAACAGATTAAACAAGATGAAGCCAGGGTTCTCTGCTTATTTACATAGAAGCTTAAATATTGCTGCTCCTCATTTAAGAAGCCTAATTTAAAAGAAAATCCCACAAAAGCAACAAACAAAATATACTTACCCAACCTGAAGTGAGTGAGCAGTGAGATTTCTATCACCTTCAGCCTGGGTAGGCATGTGACAAAGCCACACACTGAATCACAAATCTCACACTCCTTGGCCTCCTTATGGGAAACATGCAGAGGAAACAACAGCTCCAGCACAAGCTTGCTGCTCTGAGTTTCAGCTGCACCAGGGAAATGGGATAAACAACCCCCCTCCTGGTTCTATTCAAAAACAAGAGGGAAATAATTGGTGTGAAAACCATTTACAGTTCAGTTACACTTTTGTGATGTGAAGAGGCAGTTATGCACAAGACTGTCTGGGACCTGATCATGTCCATAAGTCCTAATATGGAGAGGATTTCCAAACATTCCCAGCAATGCCACTCATCAGCTCTCATCAAAATCAGCAATAAATTCCCATCCATTACAGGCAAAGCAGTGTTAAACAGTCCAATTCCTACACCCACCTGCTGTATCTTCCAAGCTTAGTGACGCTTTTCTGTGTTGTGTCAAGTGCCTGATCCAAAGCCACTGCCAATAGGTTTTGGATCATCTGGTAAAGGACCAGTAGGTAAGCACTAGACACAAAAAGCAAAATTTTGATTTCACTCTTTGATACACATAGATTAAGACTGAAAGCAAAATGACAAGGCAGGTATGCTGGCAGGTACACAGCTAGCACAAGCTAGAAGTTTGAGGGGAAGTGGCCAAGCATTAGATCACATTTCAGTCCATTTGTTCACTTTCAATTTCTGAAACAATTTTATTAAAAGGAACAGACATTAAACTGTTTTCTATTAAGGGATCAAAGAAAAAAAAACACTTTTGTTTAAATTAAATGCCTCTGCAGAACTCTACTCTCACTTGCTGTATTTCCACTCTTTACTACTGAGCATCACTCAGCCCTCACCCCACCGAAATTGTGTTTCGCTTACCACAGTCTCAAGAAAATTTGTGTACAAATTTCAGACACTTTGGAGGAAGAATTTCCAGCAATCCACATATACTCTGAACAGATGTAGCATTCCTAAGAAGCTCTCAGCTGACTGCCTTTCAAGTCTGAAGAAAAGGGGAGGGGTGGGAGGGGTTGGGGGAGCATATTAAATAAAAAAAAAGCTCGACCTTGAAAGCTGCATTTCTTCCCTTAAAAGAAGTCTCCAGGGACTCTTGAGCAAAATAAAAAGCAAATTCTAAATATCTTCATCTCATGTTATTTTTGAGAGCGTTTTCTTTTGTTCCTTTGCTCCTGTCATATTTTGGATTAAAGGACTTCCACAGATGCAGCACATGTGCAAGCAGACCACTCACCATTCCAGATCTGTGCCCCCCATGCCAGGCCAGGGCAACTCCTCCCACTTCAGCTTTTCCTTTTCAGGAAAGGCACAGCCTGGCCTCAGACCCAAGCATGACAAGAAAAATTTCATGACCGGCAGCTTGCTCATATGAGTTCTGCAAAGGTAAAGCATTGACCCAAAGTGAATTCCCACCCACAAAAGCACTCTCACTGACAGTCACACCTTGTGATGGGTCAGTGCCTGGACAGCACTTACACAGCACTCAGACTTGCACACCGACAGCCCTCTGTGACCCCTCACACAGCCATGGCTGAAAAGAGTATTTCATCAGACACAGCTTGCACTTACCCCAAAAATGTCAGTGGGGACTAAGTTAACTTTAACATGGTAAAAAGGGATTGCTTTTCCTGTTTTGTTTCTCTCTGTCTGCTGCCATGTCTTCGGCGTTCCTCTCCTCCTCTCTCAAACTCAGCTCCTCCTCTGTTAGCCTGCCCTATTAACCTTCTCCATATCCCACCCACCCAAATTTGCACATTATTAAGCATCCAGAGCCTTTTGTTCAGGTCCTTAAACAAAAGCATGGCTACTGCATTTCCTGGCAAGAGGTGTCTCATTCCCAGCAATCACTTAGGGCAGCTCTAATAGACTCATTACTCCCAAACACAAAATCTGAGCATGCCAGACAGGCGAATTCAAGGACATGTCCTTTCCCGAATTCCACAGAGCAAGATAAGCCTGTGAGCCTTGTGCTTACTTTATCTTAACTAAGAGGCTTCCCCCCGTTTTCTCACTCAGTAAGAAACTAATTATTTGCCACTGAGGCATGGAATAGGTTAAAGTTTCCTCTGTCTTGTCTCAGTTCCCTTTGCAGATTAGGGGAAAACAATGAAGTCTCCGCACTTTGTGATATTGCTAATGCTTCCTGTGGGGATAGCAGCGCCGGCTGCAAAGAGGATTATGATTACAGTTTAAAAGGAGTGTGCACTGTACTGCCGCAAGAGGCACAGGCTTATCAGGAAAGACACCGAGATGCCCCCAAACTATGCACTTGGGACTCCTGCCTGCCTTCGGTTCTGGCCGATGGCTCTGCCTCAGATCACACACCAGCTTATCAGGAGTGATAAAGCAGAAGCTGATCTTGGAGGGGCTGGGGGGGATAAATGAGTAACGCTGTGCAAACAGCTTGCAAACATTCACCATCAGAACACACAGCAATGTTTACAGATCATCCCGCCACATTCAGCTGCAACAAAACACCGGGCTGGCCAGGGCACAGCCGACTGCAGGGGCTATGCATTCCTGGCCACAGCTGGGGAATTTGAAACAAAAAGTGGTCGAGCGGTACTAACCCTGGTGATGTTGGCTGGTCTTCCACAGGCAAGGCTGCAAATGATTTGAAAAGCACAGCATCATTAGTGAGATCTGTTCTGAGCAGATTTAGCTTTGAGGTGCAGCTTCAGTGCTGGTAAAGGGCCTTTGTCAGTCTCAGTGCTGAGCACAGAATGGACTCATTGGAAAGAGATAAGAAATTGTCATTGTAGATTCAGAAGATGCATTTCTATCACTGGGCCCTCTAAGGGACCAGGAGCAAGTTTATTTATACCCATTCATCTCTACCAGCACAATTGCTTTTTTATAATTTCAAGGTTTTAGACAAAACAGCAATCAAAATTCCTTGACTTCAAGTAGTGCTTTAACCTATGTGTCAGGATGCAACTACAGGTCAGCATGGTCCTTTTTTCCCACTTGCAGAGTTCAGCCAGCATGAAAACCTGTATTCTCTTGGTAGACACATCCTGAAATGTGTCAAGAAGGTTTTGTTGTTCCTGTTGGCTTGATTTCTTTTGCTTGGTTTGGTTTGTTGTTTCTTTTTTAAAACCCTATGCCTGTGCCTGCTCCCCTCCAAGTAATTTGTACAACTGATACAAGCTGAAGTTATCAGATATTCCTCCTCACCCCTATTTCTATTCACAGGGATCTAATAGCTTCCTATGTGCTTGCTAGTGGCTACAACAACAAGCAACAGCATTAATGCATGTTCTCCTGAATTTTTGCAGGCTTAAAAGTCCCTGAGCTTCATGCAGCATGGCACTCTCATTGCACACTGCTGTTTTAAGCAGTCTTTGCCACATCCCACCACACACCAGAAAAACCACAGACGAAACCTTCCAACCAGTCACAACACCAAACAATACAACAGTTTTAAGATGCTCACAACACACTTCCATGAATTGTTGCATGCTGGAAACCAAGATGTTTGACTTCTGCAAAGGGATAAGGTCTCTTATAGTCAATGAAATCTGTGTGCTTTTTGCCAGCTGAAATAAACCTTCTTATGCTGGTACAGCTCATGCATCTCTACTAACCTTTGCTGCTGGATGACAGCAGGTTCCCTCTCTATCCACTATTCCTTACCATTAATCTCTGTTGAAGAATAGAGCTTCTCTGTTGAAGGGAATAGAGCTGAAAGAGTAGAGACTTTCCTGGCTTATGACTGCTATAAAACAGAACAGAAATTTTCCCATCAGCATGACCTCAACCAGCCTGTGCTTTAAGGGACTTGAAAGCCCCAGTAGAGACCTGAATTCCAGTTGGCCTAATGTTTGAGATGTTCCTTTTAACTCTGAGAACAATGGGGCCAGAGAAACACATTATTAAATTAAATAAAGTCACCATCTTTCAAATTTTAATCAGGTCATCATGTAAGGCCCAGAGCCTTGGAAAGGTCAACCTTCAGTGCATTTCTCAATTTCACATGCTGAGAGCCAGGAGACTTAAGGCAAGCAAGGAAACTTCATACCTCAGAAAAAATATCTTACTTGATAGTGTTTTAGAGATTACTAAAAAGATTAATAGGATTATTTGATAACAGGTTCTACACAAGGCAACACTGAGAGGAAAGGCAACCTAAGCAAGGAGGACCAACACAGAAGGAAAGAGAAGCAATCCGAAGAAATCGATCTAGATGGAGTTTGAATAAGTAGGCTTGAGAAAGAACAAATTGATAGGACTGGATTCAGGTCTAGTTAAAGGCACTTCTTCAACACTGCTGCAGAAAAGTCATTCTTGTTAGCAACATGGATATTGAACTGTATCAGTAGCATTACACAAGTTCTCCACCCAAATCTAGTCAATGTGTCTCTGCTCCTTCCATCCTCAGTGGCTCAGAGCCCCTTTGGCTGACAGTGGCATCCATGATCATACTGCAGAGATCTTTGATACCCCCCATAAAGGGGACCCATCCGCAGGATGGGCTGTTGATTTAAAGCAAAGGAAAAGCAGACACACTTTGCCAGGCTATCACTAGCAGTGATACAGCTAGAAAAGCAGTTTTGCAAAGGACAGCTCTCAGTGGTTGGGCAGAGCCAATCAAAATTGCTATCAAAGAGAAAGCTGGAAACAAGGAATCAGAAGTAGCTATACAGGCAAACTTTACACACTCTGTCCTGTTTGACAATGCAGGACAAAGCCTACATTAAGTCTACCTTAAGATTTAGCTGAAAACCAAATTATTTAGATAACTAAATATCTGACTTTCAGAAAAGACTGGGTACACAGAAAAATTGCAGTCATAATAGACAGGAGAAGCATCAACACTTCATGTTAAAGCATGTTATTTCCCCACATGGGCCTTAATGTGAAATGCAGTGATTCATTTTAGGACCTGCACACACGCAATGCATTTCTCACCAGCCATCTCTACCACAGCAAAAACCAAACCAGTCTGGACTGAACTGACCACATCACACCCAGGAGCTCCACACTTCAATGCCCCCCTGAGCCTGCTTGCCTGAAAGACATTTAGCACTCTCAACACTTTAAACTGGGAAGTGTTCGCTGGCCTGCTTGGATTTATCTCACTCTGCCTATACAGGGACTTTGGTATATCAACTTTCAGAATGCAATTTATACATTTCTAAAATCAATCAGAATCCCTAAGCCTTTGTAAAGGGAAATGAAAAATATTACTGTCAAGCATCCATCAGACCTAGAAGCCTAGGTGACTGTCATACATTAAAGAAATTAAAAGACTGCATTTGAGATAGGGATGCTCTTCCCATCCCTATCTTGAAAGGTTACGATTAAAGTGCTCTAAGAATCAAAATTCAATTTCTTTCAGTTCCTGCAAATAACATTGGCCTTGAGCTGAATGCTGCCAGCCTGCCTGCAGCGTTTGAGGAGATTAGGCTTTTACCAGGCAACTACAAGAATCTTAAATCCAGTATTAATCCTAATTCCCATTTAACCACATCTTCATTGTGCAGCAAAAGTAGGCTGTGCATGAACTTGCACGTTCATTCTTCCATGTGCAATGATCTGTGTCACCAACAACAGATGCTAAACTTCATATATGTTTAAGAAACACATTCCAACCCCAGTTTACAGAAAATCACAGCAAAAGAGAGACTGGAGCTGGAAAGAGAGTTTGTCACACTGGGATGATTTCTGAGAGATTATATGAATGGGAAATTTTCAGTACAAAAGCTTTTATCAGTCAATAACAGGGGATTTCAGTCCTGGCTTGGAAGAAAACAGGCTGAATAACCAGGCCACAAGGACACAGAAGCACCTGTGACCCTGGCTCCCATTATCATGATGCAGTGGTGCTGCCAGCATCATCCCACAGTACCAAAGCATTGAGATAACAACCACTGGGTCTGCAGAAAGCACTGCCCATCATCATCGTGATCATGGTCACAGCCAGGATAAGTTTCTGGGGACAAGAGAGACTCAGCATTTCCTCTGAGCAAGCCCTTGCTCCCCTCTCATCTCAGAGGTTCTGAAGCTGGCATGACCCACCTTGCACCCTCACATTATGAGCCCCAGGGGATCAGGTCAGAACAAGGTGAGGCTTTCCCACTGTCCAGCAGAACACAGGCATTGCCTGCAATTCTTGGTCTCCTGAGGCTGAGCTGACACAGACTGACTACAGAGGCTTTTGCTAAAGTTGTCTCTTCCTAGGGTAAAGGCCAAGAAGCCAAAAGTGGATATTCCTATGTCCTTTCTAAAATCACTTTACACCAATTCCCTTTGAAATCCCATTGTGGCAGTTCAATTGGACACATCACCAGGCTGCCAAGCTTGCTGGATCATCCATGGCAAAGTCAGACCATTCAGTGCCTCATGGTATTTCTAGACAAGGAATACTGATCTCAGAGACAAAGCAACTGAAAGTGAGGACAGACTGCTGCTCAGTCTGCTAGCAAATGGGACAATTTCAATTCATTTACAAAGAAGTTCTCACAGATATTTGGAAAAAAACCCATTAATATTTCCTGTGTTTCAAGCACAAGAATTTTTGCAGATGAAAGGAATCTTTCAGGAAACACATTCCCAAGAGAACAAAAGTGTATTTGGCACCACTGCCTGTTGTAAGCAAAAGGACCTCCCTATAGGCAAGGGAGTCAACATCTGCTGGAAATGGCAAATTTATTTCTTTCTTTTAGTAAGTACAGTAATTGCTGAAAATCTCTATTTCCATCAGCCTCAAAATCAGCCACCTGGACTTCCTAAACTATAAATGAGATGAGATTTAGGGACTATGTTTGCTAAATGAAGGCACATCTATATTTTCTTCTCCTTGCTACTGGCTATTACTCTATTACTTGTTCCAGTGGAGTTCCCAATAAAGTTGTGGTGCACTGCAGTAACAGTAGACTGAGCATCAGCTGAGCTGTGGTAACTCTCTGTGTGCATGCTCATCTCCTGAGATGATGTTAGGTAATTTAATTTAGCAGTGATAGAGCTTAGCTAAATTGCATTACCTTTCATGTGCTATGGGCTAAGACCACACACGTGGACAACAACCACAGCTCATCCAACAAGTAATTTGACTGAGTGCCTGGCTTCTGGAAAACTGCAGATTGGTTTGTATAGACTTTTTGCCCAAAGTTCAAGCCAATATTTGAACTGAGAACTTTCCCAGAAGGTTATACCCATCATGCTGCTACATGTCCTGGGGTAAGGTATCTTCAGTCTTGGGAATCTGGAAACACAAAGACTCTTGGTGGAAGTAATTACAGCTACACTGAAGATTGAAATCTTTCAGATCACAACTCCAGTGTTTTAAACCTCAGTTTCTCTGAGAGGGGAGCACAGATATGTCCATTATGAACAAATAGGGAACTTTGCCTATTTACTCTCATGGCTGCATCTCCTACAACTTTTCTCACTGCAGAAACATAGACTAGTCCATGTAGAGAGTCCACAGCCAACTTCTGAAAGATTCCAATTTGCAAGATTTAGACTGTGGTTGCTGTTAACCAGCATTTCCCACCTCTTCTTTCCTTGTGCAGTCAAAAGAAAGGAGAATTATAGTTTTAAAACTATGCAGGCATGTAAAAAAAAAAAAAAAAAAAAAAAAACCAACTCCATAAGATGTCTATCAAAGACGGTGACCCATTCCCTTCCAATAAATACCCTTTATAGACCATGTCCTTTGGCTAGTCAGCAACCTGCTTCATCACAGGCTCATCCAAAAGCCTGACTCTGCATGGCACATTTCTTCAGACGCAGTAGAGGATTTTGTTTTGCATTTGTGCTTTGCATTTAATCTGCAGAGATTACCTGCATACTTAATCAGAGAAGTGACGTTCACATGTCATGTACTTACACTCCACTGTAAATCCTACTTTTCCCACTGCCAACACCTTCATCTTCTGGCACGGAAGGAGGGATTGTGGTGGAAGAATGCAGCCCGAGCTCCCTTCTCTTTGCAATATGCACAAAAATCCAAATTGAAAATGCAAAGAAGTTGCACAGTTTAAAATTCATGTCTGCAAAACAACTATGGACACATTAAGAGCCACCTGTTTATTCATGCAACCTAAATTTTCAAGATTAAGCAAAAAGCACTTTTTGTGAGAAATAAGAATTAGAAAAAGGTAGAGATTTTTTTTTCCCAGTGATCACGAAAATTTCAGGGGGAATTATTTCTCAAAAAAAAAAAAAAAATATTGTTCGCAATTCCTAAAGTAACCCAGTGAGAAATGTAAGAATTAGACAGAAAAGAGTCCACTGAAAACAATCTTTAAATATACATGAGATTGGCAAGTAAATTGTTACCATCTATAATGAGAAAAAAAAACAAGGGGGTGGGTTGAATAGCTGTTTCTTCTCATACACACACTGACTTAAAGTAATAAATTTGCTGAAAGCCAAACAGGAAACCATGGTCAACATGATGCTTAGTGCACTGTGTGCCAGCTATATCTTCATATTATTTAGAACAATCTACATTAAAATAGTTTTCCTTAAAGTGGACTTCACAAATGTCCTACCAATCTACCAGCCTATAAAACACCTCAACAAACTCATGTCAAATGAGAAAGGAAAAGTGTATTCCACAGTGTCTTACTGTTATCCAGTCTCTTTACCTTGCTCCATCCAGTGTCTCCTTAATCCTAACCCCCAAAAAACCCCAAAAAACCTCCAAAGCAATCCTTTCCATACTGCCTGCCCTTGCTCCTGGCCCCAGGTGATACATGTTGGCAACCAAACACTTCAGCTACAAAATGGAAAAAACTGATGCTTTGAAGACTTGAAACAATCTGGCAGGTTATATTTAACAGTAAAAATGCCTTAAAATAATAAATAAACATTACAGGTTCACAGAAACCTGAAAGCCATAAGCTTAATGGCCTAGATCGCCCTGCAGCTCAGTGATTCAGGCTCTCCAGAGGGCTAAAATTGCCTGGCTAGTCCTAGATTAAAAAGATAAGCACAGAGAGACCCATTGCTCTAACATATTTCAGAGACAGCTAAAGGAATGACTGAGTCTCATGGGTCTAATAATACACCATTTCAGTTATTTATATCATTGGCTAACCAAGTATTTACCTGGTTCCAAAGCAGAACATTAACAGAATCTCTGCAGAGTTAAATGAGATATTCCTAACACGTCACAAACTTCAGCCAAAAACCTAAATAAACAGAACAGCAGTTCCTCACAGATAACAGATAGTATCCCTAGAGGAATATGCCTGGCTGCCTCCTGCATAGACCTAATCAGCACAGCCACTTTGAGCAGCAGCAGCAGAGCAGCCACAACAATGCAAACACAGGACATGTTGAGTATCTTAGACAGGCCATGCTGCCCAACTCATGGTAGCCATGGAGAAAACATTCCCAATCTGTGTGTCCACCCAGAGCCCACATCCTCCCTGGCTTAGGATGGTGAGGGAAGGCACCCAGGAGAACCAGAGTCTCCCTGGTGAAACACTGGTATCCTGTGCTACTGATGGACTCCTGTGCTCCATCTGTGCAGGGAGGATGGCCCCTCAGTCATGCACATGACTGATGAGTTGCTCTGGCAGGGACAGACCTCCCCCACAACAGAGGCATCCTTGGCACTGCAGGCACATCCCACAAAGTGGAGCTGGGGAGGAAGGGCACCAGTGTGAGCTCTTCAGCCATGTGCTAGCCTTTCCTGTAGGGTGCTGGTTGCAGGGAGCACCTGTCCGACACCACACCTGCAGATGAGCTCAGCTGTTCATACAGAATTGGTCTAGCCAAATGATGGATGCATCAGTCCTCCTTATCACTGGGAGAAGTCGCTAACAGTTGAAAAGCTACTTAATGCATAATTTCTGACCAAACTATCCTTTTACAGTTGAATAGCATCATTCCCACTTCCTCTCCGTCAGCTCCATATGTTGCAAGGGTTAAAAAAGACAGCAGAACCATTAGCATTTTGATAGCTTTCCACACATGTATAGCAAAAAGTCTTTAAAATTCATTGCGCTGAGATAATCCTTCAAGTCTAGCATTTCCTCCTCAGCTTGAGGCAACCAACTGGTTTTCCTCCCCTTAATACCTTAATAGAAGGCTCCAAGGAGTTGCCAGGCTAGAAGTCTCAAATAAGCTCAAGAAAAGCAGAGTCCTGAAGTTCAAGAGAAGCCATGTAAGGTGTCTGGGACTTAATTAAGAAACAACCATAGGGAGCATCTTATTAGATACTGCAAACCCCTAAAGATCCTGGCTTCTGCGTATCACAGCTCACAACACATACACATGCTGTTTTCCTTCCAAAATGCTGAGCACACACAGCTCCCACTAATTTCAGCTGCCACAGAAGGTGCTCAGCATCTCTGAAGAATGAACAAATTAAAAACCTTGACCCTGATTCCACTCAAGCTCAGGGACTTGAGCTCTCATCAAGATCAAGGCTGAATTTTTTAACACTATTACAATCTCGAGAACAAAACTGTGATTTTGAACTGCACAACTGGCATTAATACTCAGCAGCTCCACACCTGTGTCTGGGAAGTTATTATTTTCTTTTTTTTTTTACAGCATGTGCTGTTTTAATAACTCCAAAGCAAATTGCTTTCTCAAGGAAGCACCCGGGAGTGCCTCAGGGCAGAGAAAGAGGCCTTCTTGCTTTGTTGCTTTGATTAGGTTTGTTGCAGTGAAAACAGGCAGATGCTTCAGGACCACATCACTCTTCAGACACCACTAAAGCGCAGGACTCATGGAGTCACTAACTTGTTAAGGGCTATTAGGCCTGATTAGACGCCCTTCCCAAGCACTATTCTTGGGGGAAAACAGTCTGAAAAAAACAGGCTGTCCAAAGGAAAATGCTTGCTATGAACCTCTGCACACTTCTAAAGAAATTTAACTAGTAAGAAGTTGACATTCCATAGAAAGAAAGAGTAACAGTGAATACACTGTAGCACAATGTGGAAAAGAAGGTTCAGATCTCAGGCCCAGCACCTGTAGTCTCCCATACCCTAATGCATATCACAAACCATGAAATATTGACTGTTTTGGCTGAGGTTAAAATTTCCCCAATCCCATTCCTTCCAAAACTTCAGAAGATCTTTATTTTCTGTGAGAAAAAGAACAATTAACCAAGCCTTGTCCATAACCTCCCACTGAAAAGAACCTTTAAACACCTCACAAATAGAGCTTCATTTACAGAGGAAAAGTTGTCCTATCCAAATCTAGTAAATGCACAATTAACACTGCCAAAAGAAGAAAAGGCCTTAGCAACATATCTTCTAATTATATGGGACATTTGGCTCCAAGAGCACTGCAAAGCAAGTCATTTATTTAGCTGGGAAAAATCTTCTTATGATACACGCCCCCCCCCCCCCCCCCCCCGCCTTTTTTAAACCTGAGCTATCTTTCCTAGGAGCAAAATTTGGATAGGTGCTATTCTCTTACTTTCTATTGTTTTACAGGTTTCCCATGATACCCTCAGAAAGTTATTTAGATTTCACTTACATCAGTAAAATGGGAATTCTCTGCCTCAAAAAGGTGCTACAAAGATACAATCCATTTGCAACTGTGAGATGTTCAGATAACGTGGACCACACAGACACTCAATAAACAAGTGGTAGATAATTACTGTGACATGAAACAGAGAGGCTGCATCTGCCAGAAAAATTCTGAGCAACTGACTCATTCTGGTGGGCCAGTCCAGGGATCGTTCAGCTGCCTGCCCAATCTGTTCCTTCAGGCACAGTGCACTGTTCCATCATCCACCAGTCAATCTCTAATTTCTATCACAGGGTGTACACACAACAGCAAATGCTACCAGCACTGTGAATCCTCTTTCAAACACATTTGCAGTTATTGGAAGGGTGAGAAAATTACCTTATCATCAGTTCCAGCAGCTGCATCTGTTTCACCACCTCCTTGCTAGACAATAGTGTATCTGGACAAATCCTTGCTTTACTTAGGCAGAATTCATCACAAGGAATAAAGCTCAGGAACAGTAGAACAGAAAGGGGAAAGGAAGACACAAATCTTGTCTATGAAGAGTTACCTATGAAGCTACAAGACAGCCAGACTCAGGCAGTCTTACATTTAACCATATTCCGTTTTAAAAAATCAGCATTTAGTCCAATTCCACACTGTTGCCCTCCATAAAGAATCAAAGATTACAGCTGAAGATTGTAGCTTTTTGCTAAGGCACAGTCTACAGATGCAATCTTTTAGGATATTAAGGGAAACAGATCCACTACATGGCTTCTCTTGGGATCCTTCAGCTTTGAATGACAAGTCCTAGACAGTGACATTGAAGTCCACAAGAATACAGCTCCAACCACAAAAAGGATTTTGCAAGCCAATCTCAGGGAACAGCTGGAGTAGGCAGCCCTGCTCTGTGTTATGGCAAACCCTTTGCAACACTATCCTAGTGCAGCCTGACTTTATTTCAACAGGAAAAATGTAGATGCAGCTCAATCATACATCTAAGACCTCAGCTTGATGGAACTATTTTCAGACTAACCTTTTTTTTTTTTTTTTTTAATTCACCATCCCTGATTCAGAAGAAAAGAGTGGAGTCTTATACCAATAGCTTGCTTTTCCCAATAATTTAGGTATACTTAAAAAATGGGCAGAATTTAGACATGAAATGGATGCAAAGCAGTCAGGTCATTCTGTGATTAAGAAGATGCAAACTGGCTTTTTAGGGCAAAAGGTGCAGTCCTTAAAAAGGCCTCATATAACACTCAAATTACAGCTATCACTGAAAGCACAGTTGAAGGCTCTGAAGAAAGGTAGCAGCTTACCTTTGTCTTCCTGAAGATCTATGGAACCTTGGCAATCAGCCTCCTAGAGGTTCCTTTAAAGGTTACTTTGATGACTGTAACCATAAGCAAGACTAGAAATCTGCTGTCATTTCAGTCTTAGAGGTTTTAGACTTGATTAATTTTAGAGAAATCTTTGGTCATTTTTTTGTGAAAACATATTAAGATATAATTGTCATCTTATATTTTAAGATAAGTATGGCCTGTTTATTAACCCCCAAACATAAAAGAAAGATTTATGGTGTTTTTCTTTCAAATACTCTGTGTCTGGAGTCTGTATCTCTGCAGACAGACAGACACAGTAGAGCTCATCTCACATCCAGAACTCTTTTGACATTATATGATTTCCAGAGCTGATTGTTGTGGATCCAAATGTTATGCTGCATCCAAAAAAGCTGTATGGTAATCCTTGTTCTGATTTCCACTAAGTCATGCCTTCCTCTGCTGCTTCTGTGTGCTGCAAGCACACCTTATGCCTCCTAATTTAACTTGAAGGAAAAGGAGCGGTGAAACCTAAAGGGCAAGCTCAGACTCCTCATCTACCACAAAATGAGCACCAGTCTTCTTAAAACAGGTTAGTGGAGGCCATCTGAGGATGAATTTGGCTCCCCTGAAACAGGAAACTCCCATTATTTAAACCTCAAATACACAGCAAAGGCTTGGAATTTTTTGCCTGTAAGAGGAGTGTTTTGTCTTTGTCTGTGCAATGATGAAGCTTCAACCCTCAGCATTCCACACACACACACACTTTTCTAAAAATGGCAAGAATACAAAGTAAATACAAAGTAAAGGCAGAGTGGCATTTCCATATAATCAGAACCGGAGTGTGCACCTCAATTTTGTTATCCCACCTTTATAACAGAGGGATCCCCTGCAAGGTCCCCTTGGCAGCCAAGCAGCGCAGAACACATTACAGTTCAGGGAGCTGAGCTGCACTGGAATAACCGGGTTCAGGGTCCTTGGTTGTGCAGAGCACCACCACCGAGAACAAACAGCCTCACTAAGCACACACACAGCTTAGCTGAGATCCCCTCTTGACTTTCTTCTCGTTATCTCCTTACTCTCCTAGGAGAATTAAGAAAGGATCAAGACAGGATGACTTTCTCCTCCTCTCTGTAAAACACAAGGAAAGAAAAAATTGGAAGAAAGAGGGCTATTACTGAAACCATGTGCCAGCCTTGGCTTTGTTGAGCTCGCTGCAATCAAACCAGCACAGGAGTGTTTCATGTTGTTCCAAGCAGCTCCTCTCTTGCCCTAAGCACTATTTTTCCTGCCTTGCCCAACAACAATGGCCCAGGCACAAAACGTATCAGCAGTGTTCAGCAATATTTTCCTTGGCTGCTTAAGGTGATTTTCTAATAATATTCCTCAGATTTAGGAGTTATACATCCTTGCACAGCCTTGACCCTGACAAAATACACCAGAAGTGCTTCAGGGTCAGTCTTTCCCCTCCTGTCACTGGCAAGCTGATTGCTCTGCCAAGGTCTTCAGAGATTCTTTGCTCCACCCCATAGGAGCACATCCAGGGAAGACACCAACCTGCAGAACTGGTGAGGAAAGACAGTAAGACCACTGAAGAAGACACAAGAACACCTGGATGGGAACTCAGTTTTTTGAGGGAAGCACATTTTTTGAGACTTGAACTATATGGTTATTTCACATAGTGAGGAAAATTTGGAATACACCTTGGAATCCTTCATACATAAACACACATGCTCTCGAACAGTAGTTCTGTGGTTAGGACAGGCATTTCTGGCACGTAAGACACCTTCTTTCAGGACCCTGTTTTGGATTTGTGACAGCATAGGGGAAAAACCCAGACCACTTGGCTCCTGTCTGTTTTGACTAAGAAATTCTATCCTATATGCAAGAAATTCACCCAAGGAGAACCGAGTGGAGACCAATCCTTTCCCACAAAGCAGTAATGGTTTCAATAAATCAGCATTTTCTGCAGGCTTATTGTTTCCTTGAAGACTCCTAGCCAGTCCTAGCCTCAAGCAGCAACCAATGTGGCTTCTGCTGAAGATATAAGCCTGGAAGAAACCCACCCAACAGAAGCTCTGCTTAGGAACAGCTTGTCTCCCCTAAGTAGGGCCACTGCAACATGGCATAGAAGAAACAAATAAGGTTTCATAAAATTTGCCCTGACAACTCAGGATTCTGTCTTTTTCTCCTATCCCAGTAGCTTGCATTGTTAAACAGAGGGAAGGAGGTACGGTGGGAAAACCTCACATTCTCCATTCATGTTTACTTTATTTATTACTTAATCTGGGACAGTAAAAATGTTGCTAATGTCCAAAAGAACGTGTGCATGTGTGTGTCAAAAGCTTTGGAGCCTGGGCTGTACATTATGCCGTCAATTTTACACACGGGGGCAGACAGCATCTTTTCTTCTGTACTAAGGAGAGGTAAACCTGTCTCTACAGGGAATTCAAAGCAAACACAGTAATACCACAGATGTATATCATAGTTTGTCTTGCTGATTTAAGACACTTCCTATGAAATGGCTTGAAAGAATCTCCAAAAGTACAGTCTTCTTAAACTGTGTTCTCCAGAAAGGATGTTTTTCTACTTCTAAACACAGCAATTTTTATGTGCAGTACAGGATTACCCTATATAGGTCACTGACACTCCATGGAAACCTAGATAAATAGCTCTATTCCTGCACTAAATTTTGTTGGCTTCTCTTCCTTTATTGCTAAGAATATTTCAACTGGAACAACATATTTGTGCCTTTGAGGTTCTCTGTTCCTGCTGCCACTTCCCCACCTGGAGCTATAATCCTACGCTTGTCACAAACCCAGCCACTGCTTCAGAACTTATTACAGCTACAATCTGCAGATTATAGCAACTTCTAATAGGGGATAAGCAGCAGGAAAAGGTGAGTTTAAGCCGCAAAGAACCTGCTGGTTCAAAGAGCTCTATTATTAATATTTATTATTTTTAAGCATTGATTGAGTGCTGTAGAGGATAAAAGAATGAATTGAAAGCAAGAACCAAGGAACCAAGTTTATATAAGACAAGACAACGTGAAAGCTTAAAGAATAAGTGCAGTGTCTAGGGAGGAGAGGAGCCAAAGAAAAAGTAGTAACAGCAATGGGTAAAAAAAGCCACACCTTTTATCAGCACAATGTTCTTAACATTAATAAGTATGAAGAGAATTAAAGAATTCTTCCTTGTTTAATCAGAACTGTTGTCCATAGGGGATCTTCTGAGCATTATTACAAGGCATTGGCATATCTTTAAAAATGGATCTTTGATCATAAAAAGCAAGTATATCGAGGAGCGGGGCGGGGGGGGGGTTGGAAAAACAACAAAAAGAAATGCAACTGGTGTTAGGGAAAAATCCAGCCTTGGACAGGTGCTTTATAAAGCTCCAAATAAATCCATTTAGATTCTGTGTAAAGGGCTAGAATAAGGCACAATTCTCACTCAGGTCCCTCCATTACAGGCAAATTCGTCCTCTTTCCCACAAACCCTTTGTTCCTGTTGCCAAAGGTCTCGCAGCTCATACTTCTCTTCCCTAACCAAGATGCAAGCTCATGGCTTACACCATTTTAAGCCTTCACACTTTCAAACAACAACCCACAACGCTTCACAGTTCCAATGCACTTTAGCAAGATTAGCTAACAAGAACGTTCATCATACCCACATGCTGAGGGTACTGTCTTCATTTTCACAGCTGGTGAAACAGATGCTCAGAAAAGCAACACAACTTTCCCAGACCTAAGGAGTGCCTATAGCAGGCTGATGTTAGGAATGCTGGCATTCTCCTACCTTAGTTCTGAGCAGTAAAATCCATGATAACACTTGGAAGTGAGAGCCCAACCCCCCCCCCCCTTCCCAAGCCCTCTGCTCCCCAAGGCTAGTGCAGAGCTTCAAAGCACTTCCCAAAGAGCATCACATTACAGAAATACTGTAAGAAATCCACTACAAACTTAAACTTGGAACTCTCTGCAGCAGCATTAACAAAGAAAATTAATGTTTTTAAACTAACTCTGACTCTTCTCCTGCCAAAGCTTCCCCACTGCATTATCAAAATATGAACACACAAAAAATGCAAAGCCTAAAGCCTTCTGCTCCCTTCAGCACAGTGAGGAGATAGAATGACTTCCAAGAGACTGGCTGGATTAAGTAGGGTTTTTTCTTGTGTGTCTTCTCTGTTTTTTCTTTCTTAATCACATCAGAATGCTGTTTCAGACTGATGTTTCTCTTAACATTTAAAAGAAAACCAGTCCTTAATTAACAAAGCATCACTGTCAGCTGAAATCCTTATCAGTTTTGCAGGTTTTTTTTCAATCCTATGAACCCAGAGTGATTTATCACATCAGCAAGGTATTACATTGTCAATTCTCAGGCTGCCAAAGCAGAGATCTTTTGGTGCTTCCAGCATTGTGCCTCAAACACTTCCAGAATTATCTCTCAGTTTTTCCTGTCTCTTGTTCTGAAAAACAGCTTGGTGTAACTGCAGAAAATCCTTGATACATGCCATATTCCCATTGGAAGGAAAAGTTTTGTTGATCAACAAAATAAGCACCTCAGCCTAAGCAGCTTTGAGAGCTCCTCTGACATTAACAGGAAAAAAAAGCAGACAGCTGTTCAAAAATACATCATATCCAAAGTTTGTCCCTCTCAATGAGATTCTGAGATATTCAGTCTTTTACTTACCATTATTCCTCATACATGTCCACGTTGTGCCACATTATTATCACCATTAAGCGCCATCATTTTTTATCAGAAAGACTGACATTACAACACATTCTGATTTCAAATGACTACAGAAATAAGCACATCAACAACAGTGACAGTGACTCCCACTCCAAAATCCACGGAGTTTCCATTCAGAAAACCCATTATCTCCTATATTCTGACAACAGGTTTTGAGGACTTCCTCTGAAAGATGCCCACAGGTCCCAAAGCCCTCCATGGGAAACAGGTTCTCAGCAGGCTTGAGAAAGCAGTCCCATAAAGGCACAAGCTCCCTCTCCGTAGCAAATCTGGTTTATTTTCACTCCACAAGAAAATGAGATGTGCCATCAAGTGAGCCAAGAACAAACTCTATCACTGCTTTCCCAGCATAGAGTGTTCCAGTTCAGTGCCCTGTGAGGTCCATGTCTCAGGAACAGGCAAACTGCCAGTCAGTTCATTTAGACCATTTTTCCTGAAGAAGTGTAGACACCATAATTTAGTGTAATATTTATTACTCTAGAACTCTCTCCTCATAGACTGTCTTACACTGAGCTTTCTGTAAGGAGTAAATATAGTAACTGTTTCCATAATAATGTTAAAAATACTCCAACAGATTAAATTCAACAGATGAAACAGGGCCATAAATACGTATGTCTAGCAACATGACCAAAATCACCCTTCTTCAAACTGGGCATTGGGCCATGAAAAGAAAGCTGCTAGCTTTACAATTTCAGTGTTGAGCCTAAGGAGCAGCACAGAGCTGTAGAAACAGTCAGTACAGTAATCACGCACAATGCTGCAGCCAGGGCCTCTAAGCTCCTGAGCCCCTGCCAAGCTGTGCCACTGACCCACAGTCAACAAGCCACCCTATGGTCCCATGCCCCATTCCACTCATCTCTCTTGTGAACTTTCCAGACATCTGGGATGGCATAAGATGTATTTAAAGCTGTTTACAAGTCAAGTGAGAAGTCTGAGAAAATATGAGAGCTGTTATTATCTCTGCTGTACTACATGGCTTTTCACATTAGCAGTTTGGTTTAGTTCCACTTCCTTGGAATCAGCAACCACTACAAGGTTTTTTCCTGACAGTGACACCACAGTGGCAGGAGTAAAGAGGGTACTGGTTATACTGCTTCCAGAAGACTAATCAGGGCAAACTCCAGATCACACTAGGCATCACAGATGACCCAACAAAGTCCTTCTCTAACATGGCCATGCTCCAACTAAATGAGGGCAAGAAAGGCAGGAATAGAGATGAACTAAACATGGTTGATCAGAAGCTGAGCTACTAAGCAAACTCGGACCTTAACTCTAATCCACATGACAATGAAGCCCTTTGATAACCAAGTAATATCAAACACACAGATGAGATTCAGTTTCAGCATTATTTATTTCATCAAAAGCATCCTCTCTTTCTTCCTGAAGTTATAGACTGGCCTAAAAAATCTGAACTCGTTTGAGTTTAAAAATTGTCTCTTCTACAGTGATTTTTAATTTATTTCTCAAGAAACAGGAAACTTCCATTTTAGACCAGGTTTATTTAGTAAATACATAGCAAAGGGAAGATCATGAAAGCAATAAATAAATAAAGCCCAAAACATAAGAATCCCCAGAGACTTATGAGTCATTGGAGTCCTTGTTGGAAGAACTACAGTCAGGAAGATTCCTGTGCAGAAACAAGATCCTTACTAAAAGCCTGTGACAGTCAAAACCCCACTTCCAACATCTATGAGGACAATGACAAGATACTGATTATGGCTTTCTTTGAAATTAATTTGGTGGGGATAAATTGACACCGCATGACTACTCTTAATTGTCATGCAATATTTGCTGCATATCAGTCCACCGTAAAAGAAGCATTCAGATTAGGCACTTGGTCTTGCAGAGCTTCCTGTATCAAGACACCTGCAGAGGCAATTCAAATCTGAAACACACCTCAGTTCACCAAGATAGCAAGACTCTCTGTCTCAAGTTCCAAGGAAGAACAATGAATGACAGCCCATTGGTAAAGAACAGAAGGTGGCAGGGGTGCAGAAGCAAATCCCATTGTAAGAGCAAAACATCTTTATCATAGCTTGTTTCTTTAAATTTTATCTGTGTAAAAATAAATAAAAACATGCTGACAAACTGGTTTAGCAGATGGTGTGGTTAACAGAAAAAGATCAACGCACTGCCTTCCTATAGCCACTTCTTTCAGTCTCAGAAAATTTATACTAAATTAGCCCATGACAGATCTTTACCAATGCAGAAATGACAAACAGCAAAGCAACTGTTAAATGCTCCAAGACAAAAGGTTGGGTGGGAAGGAGACCCATTAGTCTGGTGGGCACAGAATCCCGAATACTCTGAAACTATGGGATGGGTTAACTCATTCACCAGTTTGGAAGCTCAGGACTGAAAGAACAGTGAAAAGAAAATAAGAAATGTAGGTGTAGGGCAAGGAACTGAAACAAGAGGAATGCTGAACTGTGCAGACATCAGCTAAGGTAGGACCAAATGCAAGCTGGCTGCCATATCAGTTACCAGTGAGGCAGCAGTGACCATCAGAAATCTAAGCTCTGGCCATCTGGAATATATCCACATATGAAATACAATTAAAGTCAAATCATCTTCCCAGTGCTGAGAAGAGGAGAGTGTGAAAGGAAGGGACAAGCACAAGACATTAAAGTTTTAGAAGGAATAAGCAGCATGAGAAAGAATGAAGTTGTCTGTACTGATTTTTCTCTGCAACTATTTTCTTCCTTCATTTGCTACTTCCAATTAAAATTAATAATTATTTTCAGCGGGGGAAAAAAAAGAAAAGAAGAGAAAAGAAGAGAACACATTACAAATGGCTTAAAAGGGAATGAACACTTTCAGATCTGAAACAGCTCATTTCTATGCATCTTGAGGGAGAAACACACAGGCTTTGCCCTCTCATGGAAATACACTGCTTGGATTTGAGTCATTATTTTAAACTGACAACTAAAGACTACCCCCTCCCAAAACAAGTTACTTTTCAACTCTCACTGTACCACTTGTGGGGCTTTTTTCCCTCATAGAAAAGAAGAAAAATGGATCCATTTTATTGATAAGTCAGTTTGAATTAAACAAACAAACAATCAAATCATACTGAAAACAGTCAAAAATTCTTGAGAAAGTAAAAGCAGGGATTGTCTTGCAACAGTATTCCCAGACAAGGACTGCTTCAGCAGCCTCACAGGGTTAGCAGGGAGTATAGATATCCATCTGTTTTAATTACAACTCTCAAACAGACCTTGGACCTACTACCACCACCTCATGCAATGACTCATCTTCAAGATGTCAAGAACTATGCACTACCTCAGGAAACTCTCTAAATACAACTTAGACCACCATCTGCTTTTTTAGATACCTTAGGCCCCTTAGGCCTCAATTTTGTAGCATCTGAACTTTTCAAGTCCTTCCTCTCTGAGACCTACAGGCCCATAAATCCAGTAGCTTCTGTCCCCAGAGCAGTTGTGCCTGTTTTCCTGCAGCCTGGTGAGAACAGACAGGACTCAAGATAATTAAATAAAAACACAGGAACTTCATTATTTATTTTAAAGGAAAATGTGTTTTCTAGGAAGAAAGTCCTTTAGTTGGGCAAATCTGTAAGCTGTTTATCAGCTTAAACTCATTATCTGTCCATATGGTCTTAGCACTGTGGTTTAGAAAAAATGGGCATGCACTAGTTGATGAAATGTCATCTGCCCTTATGCCAGAAACTACTATTTTTTTCACTGACGTCAAATTAGGATCCTTGCCACAAGTGAAGGGCTACCATAAGCATAGTCATAATATTTTAATTATGAAAAGATCTTACAGAAGGCAGCAAGGAAGGCAGGGGCAATGCAAGAAAACCCATTCACAAAAAAATACAAAGTCGCTTCATTCATATTTTGCCTCTGCTTTAATTCTTTTTGTTTGGGAAGGTGGAGTAGAAAGAGAGCAACCCAATCAAAAAAAACCCCAAAAAACAAAAAACAAACAAACAAACAAAAAAAAAGCAAAAAAAACCCCAAAAAAAGCAAGGGAATGAGATGCTAAAGCAAATAAACACGCATCAAAGCTTGAGATGGCTCTGCTTCAATTGCCTACAGTATTCAACCTGGGATAGATTAAGGCAAAACAAAAGGTGCTATGAGGGAAAATATTGCCCCTACAGCAGTGCAGACAATTTCCCTCACTTACTCAGCCCTACTAGTGAGACCCCAGCCAGCTCTGCTGCACTGAAAGAGACAAGGGCACATGATAGGCCTGGATTTGGAGAAACCCAAATTTGTCCCCCATAGTCTGCTGTTGTGATTTGAAGCCCTTCCCACTCCCCCGCTGAGTTGCCGCAGAGAAGCAGGAGCTGGGTTTATTGATTCTGTGAGTCACAATTAGCCGTGGGACACACGACCAAAGGTTTAGCACAGGACATTAAACCTGACTGAGTTGTCAACTCGGTTATTCCAAGGAGAGAGAAACAAATTGAAGTCACAGTAACAGATGTTTCTCATGTTTTATGAACTGCAATATTATTACTAGTTACAGACACAGTTTCTGCCTTTTAAAACAGACCTGCAACGCTGTGCATGTGAAATTACTTGAACTAACACACAGACAACTTGGCAAAGGACTTACAGATAGCATTTTTGTACTCACAAAATTATTCCTGTTTCCCTTTCGCCCAGCCCCACCCTGAGAAGTATAATACATGTTAAAGCAGCCAAAAATGAGATCACGCCGGGATAGAGTGCTTCGTTGCCATCATCTGCGATGGGGAAGTAAACACTCTAACCCCTCTCCTCTTTTGTAAAAAACACACTCAGGCTCTTCTCGGTTTCCACTGTGGGGAAATTAAGTTGTTGGGATCATTCTGAGTTTTAAGGGAGCCTGGAAACTGAAGACTGGTGCTCTTCCCAGGATGTCTCATCCTTACACCTCAGGGGCAATAAAGGGATTTCCCCGTAATTTACAAAGGAAATCTGAAACACTCTGTGAAGGCAAACCACCCCCAAGCCCATTCTGCTCCTCCGTACCGAGGAGCGAGCGGAGAGGCGGCGGGCGGTCCGCCGCTGACACGGCATAGCGAGAAAGCCCTCTCGTGGAAAACACCAGCATCACCCACCGAGCCCTCCCTCCCCTTGCAGCCACCCCGGCCCCCGAAGGAACATTCAGATTAGGCATCTCCCGCCGCGATGCCCAGGGCGCCGCTGACCCCCGTCTCCCACCGCCGCCCCGTTCGCCCCCCGCGGGCTGCGGGCTGGCATCCGTCCCTTTCCCAACGAGGAACTCCCCGTTCACCTGCACATCTCACAGGGTTAAACACACAACGCGGGGAGCTGAGCGATACGCGGCACAGGTCTGCCTTGCAGAAAGGGTGGAAATTTTGTGTGGATTCTGCTGGCAGTCTGCAACATCTCAGAGAAGTTAAAGCTCTTCCTCTCTCCTCACCCCGCTACACTTGAATTCGTGGCAACCGTATCACATGGTATTTTAGCTTGCGCCAACAAAAGCTGTACCTCGGCCACAACAAATACAGAAACATTAACTGCCTTCCAAGGAGGGTCAAACATTCGAATTATTTTAACATACCATAAAAATACTTCGGTGAAAGGAGATGATAAAGAAGTGCATCTGTACGTTATGCTACACAGTTGAATTTGGATTGCCCCGAAATTATGTGAAAAAAACCAAAACCACCTATTTCTCTGACTGACATCCTTATCATTTGCTCTCAGTTTCTGTACTTTTGTGATGGAACAACTATCTCTCCTTTTGAAACCTACAGAGTACTAAAATAAGCATTTTACTGGTAGAATCCATCAAACACTTGCATACATCCTGTACAATCAAGACAACTCTTTAACAACTCCAACTTTTTACCCACTAGCAAAAGTCCAAGGCGAGCCCATGGTCACAATTAGCATATACTCTGCCAGGCACACAAGCATCTGCAGCATACTTCTGCCCAACCAGCTTTGGTAGCCACTGGCTATTCAGGGAATTATGTACCTAGAATCTATTATAACTGTGTCCAAATTTGCTCTTATTATAGAAATACTAGTACCAATCAGGCCGAGCTTACAAATTGCTGAGAGTGCTAGAGAAAAGAAACAAAGTCATGATTATCAAACATACTTCACAGAAAACCACCCAAGTACAACACACATGAGAATGCTATTTAGTCATTCAATATAACCTTTAAATATAAAAGTTATGATAAAACTTGAAGTGTCCAGTTCAGCTTACAAAACCCCCATGCGGTACCTCGCTAACATGTTGCTGCAGCTATAAATCTCAATTAAAGAGCGGGCACTGACCCAGGGTAGTGGGATGGAAGATCGGCAAAGTGTGAAAGAGAAAAGTCCTCCCAGCCCGGGCAGAAGCGAAAAGCACGGGTAACAGTCGCACCTTCCTGGTCCGAATTTCAGGGGTGGTGGCACACACAACACGCGACAGACGCGGCGCAGGGCGCTCCGGGCACAGCCTCCGGGCTCCCCGGCTCCTCCGCTAGTCCTTACGGGAAGAAGGATCCCGGAGGGAGTGGTGTCGGGCGGAGACAGCAGAATACAGAAATACCGAGGACAGGCTCTGAGGCTCCCGGAGACGCTCCCGGGGCCCGACCCCGGAGACGTGTTACCAGCGGGGCGAGTTCAGCTGGCTCGGGCAGCCGGGGCGCCCTCCCCCAGCTGCGGTGCCGGCGGTACTGGCGGGCGGGCTGGCTTCTCAGCCCCACAAACTTGCACGCCCAGCACCCCAGGGAGTCAGGGCGCTCCCGCACACTCTCCCCGCCCCGAGGGAGCAGCGCAGCGGCGGGGTAGGCGAGTCGCCCACCGTGATGCCCCCGTCGGCACCGCCGAACGTCCCGGGGCAGCGGCAGTGCGGTGGGTGCCGAGCCGCAGCGGCACCGCTGGCCGCGGAAAGGCTGCTGCCCAGCCGGGCAGCGAGAGGGGAGCCCCGCCCGTTACCTGGCGGCTCCCGAGGCGGCTCCCGCGGCGGCGGCTCCCGGGCACGGACCGGGCGGGCGGGCGGACCGAGCGGCGGCGGCTCCCGGCAGCGCTGGGCTCCCACTGCCGTGCGTGCCCCGTGCCCGGCAGCCGCGGAGCGCCGGAGCCGCCAACGCAGCCGGCTCCACCTCCCGGCCGTGCCCCCTCCTCCGCCCCCGCCCGGCCCGGCCCGGCCCGGCCCCGGCCCCACGGCCCCTCCGGCTGGGCGCGCCTCTGCCCGCGCTCCGCCGCTCCTGCCTCGCCGCCCGTGCCTCTCGGCTGCCTTCTCCTTCGACAGAAAACTTCCCGGGTGCCCTCGGCAGGATCCGCCAAGGGCAGCCCGGGTTTTACTCGTCTCTCCCGTACCGTGTCTTGGCCGTTCGGGAATGGCAGCCCGGCAAGGGCGGCCCAGGGGCTTAGCCGGGCACCTGAGAGCAGCCCTGAGCCCGCCCAGCTCGCAGCAGGCACCGGTGGGAAGGAGAGCTGCCTACTCCCCGTCTGCAGGGTGTCCTCGGTAACATCCAATTGGCTTCTGATCCTTGGGGACGATCCCAAGGAGGAGAGAGACCAGGGAGGTGGGAAAGAGGTCATTCGTTGACCGGTACCTCAGTGAGAGCTACTGAAATGCCTTCGAAGATCTGCCTGAGAAACTTCAAAGGATGACACTGCGGGACTGGGAAGCCTTTCCAAAATGCATAACAAACTGAAGGAAGAGCCCATGTTTGTGACATGGGAAAAGCCTGAGGAAATTAGGCTTGTGCCGTTGAGCTGTGTGTGCGTACTAACTTCTGAGCCAGTTTAAAAGTTTCAATAGCATTTGACAGCTACAAATTCCATAAAAATAGATAACTGTATAGAAGAGGCCATCTTTTTAACTGCTCTTCCGCATAGAGTGACTCTATTTCAAGTCCAATAGCATCTGACAAGGGAATCCACAAAGGGGTTCATTTCAATTATCCCCTAGGAAAACTACTCTTCACTGTTCCTAATACTTACAGGTTTGGAGTGAAAGAAACTGAGATACTAAAAAGAGTGCAGAAGTATCACTGCTAGTCTCAGTAACAATAGCTCAGGATTAGTAAATTGGACTTTAGTAAATTGGACATTACATCCTTATATAACAACAGGGAGAACAATCCTACAAGTGATATGCAGATGAGTCCTGGTGCTGATAAGAAGTCCTACTTATTTTGTGATACTTTGCAAGATGGGGGCTACCCTCAAAGCTTAGTAGAAGAACAGGAGACCACAGGAATGTCTAACAGTGCAAAGGGAAACTGGATGTGCCAGCATCTCTGCATAATCTCTGCTAATGCCTCATAGACCTGGTAATGAACAGTTACAAGTCTTCCCAGGTGCAGATATTTGTTGGCATTGGCTTTCTTTTATTTCAAAATGTGAAATAAAAATAGGGAGATACACAAAGAATTTAACAGTTATGGTCCCAATTCTATTTCTGTGTTATAGCAAAACTAGATTACACAACCAGACTGTATTTGAAGCGTATGTTTTGTTATAGTCTATTGCTTAAGACAGGCAATCATTTCAGGCTCTGATATTTTCTTGTAATGTTTGGGCCCATGTTTTTCCATTTGTGTTTTGCTATTCATTTATTTGTGTCACACAGCATGATCCTAGCTCTGCTAGGTCTTTGTGGCAGAGTAGGGGATTTCCATTTCTTTATTAGGCACAGTTTGACACGAGGTAATAGTCTTGTTCCTTATTTGATTCCTTTGCAAAGGACTCAGAGTGCTATTTTCCAGGAGGCTGGCTTGTCATACGCCTTAAGCAGCAAATCATAGCTCTTTCAGGCAAAGATTACATTTTTGCTCTACAGACCTGCCAAACTGGGTCCATTGGTCCTCCCCCTGCAACTTCCATAACAATCTCACACATGTACCCCTGCACTGTCCAGGATTGTTGCAGGACCCCACTTGCCATCAATTTTCCTGAATAAACCATGAAAGGGTCTGTCTGGCTGCCCAACACGTACACTTATTCTAGGGCCTAATATACATTGCATGTGCACATCTCATGTGGAGGGTTTCCAGTAAACTGACTGGGCTTAGTACTGATGGAAACACCACCGTTTTAAACAGCCTCAGATTCTACAAACAAGATCCTCTCCTCATCAGGGACACTCTTGGCATTTTTTCCAACAACTGCCACCCCGTTCCCCTCCAGTGACATCATTATTCTGATATTTTGGGGAAAAAAAAGTTCAGGGTGATGTATCCAAAGACTTGTATGTGTTTTCTGTTTTCCATCCTGATTCTATGAAACTGTTTTGTAAATGAACAAAAGTCAACTATATGTGACCCCAGCTTTCAAATCTTCCACATGCTAGCGTAGACACAATAGTGCTCTTACATGCTCAACTGTGCAATTTAAGGGGCCACTATTGAAAATTAGCCTCCCGAGTTCATAGTGCTTTCACCGTCATGAAGAAATTGCTTTGTGAATCCCAGCCAACACTGAATTGTGTTTTATATTTAAAGCTGGGGTTTGTATTCTTTGTTATGTGTAAAGAATATAGTATATCCTCTGTGAACTTAAAGCATAACAACAAACTCAAATAAAGCAAATTTCATGATAGATCAACATCCGACAGGACTGTTTTACTTGCTTTCTTATAAATAGGTTATTGAATTGAAATCAGAACAAGAAAAGAGTTCCATGGTTTAGCCCAGAACTTTAAAGCCACTTTCTCCCATTTCAGAAGTGCCTAGAGCTGCAGCCCTCCCACTGTCTGAAGGATGCGTCCCATGAATATTACATCATATGTATCACAATCCAAATTGCCTCTCTGTTACACTTCTCATAGACTTGAGTTTTCAGAATCAGAAACTGCAGTATTGAGAAACCATGAACAAATCATGGCAGGCTCCTCATAGGAGTAACTGTACAGATTTTGAGATAAATTTCACTCCGCAGAACTCACCCATTACTTATGAACACTTTCCTATCTGCACTTCATATCTTAGTTCTCACCTTTACAGTTTCCCTTTTCCTTCCTTCCCTGGCTTCCCCAGTTTCCCTCCTGCTTCCTTTGCCTTCAGACTGCTCTCTTTCTTTTCCTACTATTCTCTCTCAGTATTTCTACTAATGCCTTTCTCAATTTGCTGTGAAGGCAGATAAAGCATGAATATAACCCTGATCCAGCTTGGCTGTGATTCCTAAAGCTGGACTGACACACAGCCCAGCTCATTGCCTAGACAGATGGGCAGAAGGAAACTCTCTGGCATCTGCATGCTGGAACCTGAATACCAGTCTATTTCCAGATAACCATAGCACATTCCAGGAGCAATCTGTGCTCAGTAGAAATCACACAGTGTTATTAACTCTGCAATGAAACTGAATGGCACTTCTGAGAGAACAAAACAAACAAGGTCTCAGCCACAAAGATCTTAGGATGACAAACTGACTGTCTGAACCTGATCACCTGCTCCCAGATAAAGACAGCAAAGTAAGAGATCTTGTTTTTCCAAAATGTCAAGCACTTATAGAGCTGACTGAAGTTACACTGATCAGTATGTTCTCTCATCTGCTATCAGACAGCTTTTCCAGGGCCTCTCCATCAGGCTTGGGAAAACAGCATGAGGGGGCAGTTGTTGTACTGGTAGCGAGAGGTTTGTTCAAGCTTCATTATTAAAATCATAATTAAAACCTTGCCAGTGTATTTTTCAACCCAGTTTTGCTTTCCCAGGCTCAGCTGGGAAAACTGAAGCTAAATTGTTTATGAGTTGGTTTCTTTGTCAATATCAGCATTTCCCAATCATTTTCATCCAAGCAACAGCTAACATTTTGGAGGAAAAAAAATATCACATGCCCTCCACTTGCCATGTTATTTTTGTTTTTGTTTTTTAAATCAAGAACTAAGCTGCATTTTGAATATTCATTTACAGATTTATTTTTCCCAGCTTTGTTTTCATATTCACTTGATCACATTGTAACATACATTTTTCTGAAGTGAAAAAACATGTTTTGTCATTATTTCACGTATCACCTCCTCATGTCCTTCTGACCCACAGACTACAAGATTGGAAGCAGGCTTCCAGGGGACAAGAGACATGCTTCTCTTAAGATTATCCAACCCATGAACAACACTTTATGCTCAGTAAAATACTCAAATAGGTAGACATAATTTTCCTAAAAGCTTTTGTGCTCACCTCCCTCTTTCCTTGTCTTTGAAGTTGTAAGATTACACAAAGGAACTGGCAGTAGTGCCTAAACCCAAAGCTGTAGCAACAATGACTGAACAAACCCTTGGACTCTGCCCAGAAAAATCTCAATTAAGAGACTTATTTGTAATAATTTTAATACGTAGCATTGAAGGGATACTTTAAAGGCAAAATGAACATATTTAAGATGATAGCCATTTCCACAGCTAACAGCAGGTAAAGCTGTATATTACTGAGAAAAAAACCAAACAAATAAAAAACAAACAAACCAGAATATATCCTATCCCATTTGCTTTTTTTTTCCCAAAAGTTTTCTAAAATGGAGATTAAACCAAAACATGAAGATTTTCAACTACATGTATTTTGAGAAAATTCTCGGCATTCATATTTCCTCTGAAATGTGCAACTGAGATTTTCCTGTACTCCTTGAAACCTTTATGGAAAGTAACTATGTTTCTCACTGTCTTTTTAGTAATTTTTCTGAGAAAGAAAAAGCAAAATGAGATCCCCCTTGTACCAGGAACCTTGAAGTTCCTTACATGTTTAAATATGACAAGAGAGACAAACACAGAGGAACAGTTATCCCCATTTACAAACAGGAAATTGAAGCAGGAAGAATGAATGCTGAAGAAGTACTAGAGGTCTGTGTCAGTTCCAGGACATGAGCGAGGAGATCCTGGATCACAGACAAATGTCTTACTCATCTAAATATCTATCCTCAAATGTTTTAACTCTTCTTGGCATTTGCATCTCTCTTATAACACAAAGGGTGGAGGCTCAAATAGATTTTTAAAACTCCAGATGACACTAAAATCATGAAGTTATTTTTAGTCTCATAATTTTACGAAGCACCTTTCTCCTTTGGGAAAAAAACCCACAGAACAAAAAACCAAGAAAAATAACAAACATAGCTTCAGGGTTTATTGTTCCTTGAGATGTTCCAATTAAATGACACCTTATTGGACAGTTAAAATTCTTCACAATTTTTCTGTCCAAAATGTGGTGTGTAATTCATGGGTATCTACAGAAAACAGCAATAACTGCCGGGGGGAGATGGAAGTGCTGAAAACTTCACTTCTAACAACAGTTAGATGGTCACCCTGCAATTTGTTTCAACGCAGCCAGTTGTGTTGCCATAATGTGTTAAACATCTGCTAAAGACATATGGAATCCTCCTGGGGGATGTAAGTCGATGCCATTCATCAAACTATTTCACTGCTTCCCTTCTCCCCAAATGACTCCCTCCAGAGGGCCAACTGAAGAAAGGGATTCCAATGTCTATATGTAGGAAGGGATCCCTAGCCAGAAAGGTGGTGATAGCTCCTCTTGGAACTGGGAGAACGTCTTACCTGAGTAAATCCATGTCACATGGTTAAGGAGAAAAATAAAACAGCACATCATCTAAATCAGGCATCCCCCTCCTTAGGTGAAAGGAGGTAACATGGTAGCAAAACTAATCCCCACTCTGCAGAATTCAGCTGACATGGGCACTACCATCACAGATGGGAGACTGCTGAAATAATGACCTTGGTCATGGAAGGACCTAATGCTTTTCCCAGTATCACACAAAATAGAGTGTTATTACATCCAGAAAATTGAACTGTCTGATTCCCAAACACTGGGATGAATATTCATGGCTGTGTAAAATGATTTCAGGAGGTTTTAAAATGCAACAAGAGCATCAATGACTTAGAGTGGTGACAGTCAATTTTCATGGTGTGAAGGTGGCTGGACATCACACATGATCCCAGAATTTTTCATGATCAAATTTGGTGCCTTAAGTGGCATGTAGCTTTCCATATCTGAACTGATGTCTAGTGACAAATGGAGATGACATATCCCAAGAAGTCCACAAAGCAACGATTAGATGGTGATGCTACTAAAACCTCATTGGGATAACTGTCAAAAACTACACAGCTCTCTTTTGTTTCCTGAGGCTTCTGTTGTTTTTCTCAGATATGCTACTTTCTATAATAAAAGATAGTACTTCTCTGCAGACCTCTTTTCACTTGTCATTCACACCCCTTCCAAGCATACACACAGTGAGGGCAGGAACAAAACTGCACAAGTTCTGCTTCTTTTTTCCTCAGTCTCAAGAGTCCTTTTGTGCATTTGTGCATAAGGCAGCCATGCTCTTCTGTCAACAAAAGGGAGCTAGTAAATGAACAGAGCAGCCATGTAGGGTATAGGAGCTGTGAAATTCCTGACTGCTGTATAGTGGGATTGAGGCTGACTTGATACTAGGGCAAGACTAGTTATTTTTAAAAGTGTAGCCATAAAATTAATGGTCCTTGTGAACCCTTTGCCAGGCACTAATTAATCAGCCTTCCGTTTTTATAAGTGAGAGCAAATGAATGCCAGGAATATGCAGGGATTTTGCCAAGCGGGCAGTAGGATTAGATTTATTAGAATTTAGGGCTCCTAACCTGTGATCGAAACAGGATTGCACCTCTGTCAGTTAGTTCAAATGTGAGTTTTCTTTATCTGAACATGAAAATCCTGTCATTGGCTGGACACTCACTAGTCAGAACAACTGCTGTACAAATAATGTTATTTTGCAGCCTTAAAAATATGGATTTTTGTAGACCACCATGGAACACAGGTTGGAACTAAGTGAGTCGCTTATCTGACTGATTCCTGCTATGAATGTTTTAAACAACCTTGTGAGTAATTAGCTGCTGTTTCCTATCAGGAAGAGATAAACTGTGGATTTATTAAATGTTGGAGCCAATCTCAATCCCTGGTTTTACTGGACTGATTTCAGTGAAACAATGCCAAGGACACGTTCTCTTAGCTAAGTAGCCCTTAGCCACCTACTGCAATTAACTTACTTTAACATTTTGTGATGTACATACATCACAAAAGCTTACAAAGCAAGAGGAAAGAACCATCTTCTTGATTCCTGTATTCTGAGCTACCCTCAGTGAAGGGTCCAAAATCCAGATTCTGTTTGAAAGATCCCTAAGACAAGTCCTGTAGACTTACAGTCCAGAAAAGGTTGAATCCACCAATCTCCTGAAACCTGAGAATTATGTAAAGTGTGGCAAAGACTCTGGAGTTTCCTGCACTTCCCTCTTGTTGTAACCAGCCCCTCTGTGCAACGTTTCATGCCATGTTTTGGTGCTTTCTGATCCTCCTGGCTCTGACACCAAATTGCAGACATGGCTGTGAAAGGTAAAGACTTTAAGAAGAAATTGTTAACTGAATTTTTCTGAAATCCTGTACAGCAGACTCAAGACTAGGGAAATTAGAGGGAAACAGGAGTTTGCCCAGGACACTTCTCTAAAGATGTCTGCATCCAGACACCCACATCACTGCTCTAAAGATGAATTCAGTTGCTCCAGAAGAAGTGTAGAGGGGAAGAAGTGGTGCAAGCCCTTGGGTTAGCTCCTTCTGTGCAGTATACAACCCAGTCTATACATTTCTATCGTCCTCCTTTTCAGTACATCTCACTCTCCCACTTTCATCTCCACTTCTCTAGGCTCGTTTTCTCTATCTCCAGCCCTGTTATGTTCTCTGAAGGACTTCAATTCTTTACCTTCCTCTGTGTATCCCCATGATAATCAGCCCCTCTCTCCATCACTATCAGGTCTCCAAGTTGTCTTCCAGGAGATCTCATTTTGGTTCTACAGATAAAGACACAAAGCAGAGAGCGAGTAGAAGAATGGGGGTCAGAAAAAGTCAGAAGAGGTTTTTTTCTTTATACTGACAAATGGGGGAAAATCCCTCTGTTGCAAGCAAAAATAATGACATGTTAGAAAGGATGAGAATGGAAACTCTGCCTTTCTTGGAAACAGCCACTGAAATGAAGCAATAGTTTTTGGAAGCCCAGGGTACTGGTAAAGCAGCTGGTCTCGTTCCAACTGGGATTTGCTGTGTTCCAGGGTTATAATCAAGCAAATAGAAAATTTGCCAACCAAGGCTTTATTCAATGTGCCAGGGAGCAGCCATTCCTTCACCTGAGCTAGAAATGTCTTCACTAATGTGCAGCATGTGCACAAGTCACTAAAGAGCCTTCACCCTTCATCAGTCAGACAAGTGCAGTTGTTTGTGCAGCAGGACAAGCAGAGGCAAGGGGATGGCAAGCTATTAAGAATGAAGCCTAATGGCCCCTTGAGAGCCCTGGAAGAGGGGAAATAAAATAAAATTAAAAAACCCCTTCACCTGAATTTTAATCATACCCAAGGGAAGACATGAGATTTAATACAAAACATTACACAGCTGCTTTGCTACACGAGATTAACTTCATGTAACAGGATGAATAAAAATATTCCCACTCCAACTTTCTGAAACATTCTGCCCTGAGGCAGTGAGAGAAATGGCGCAGAATGCAGAATGAGGCAGGGGGATGAGCTAGAGATGCTTTTAAACTCTGTGCAAGTCACCTATCCAAAGCTGGGCTCTGACACAAATCTCCTTCAGCATCTCAACTTAATAATTCACCCTTAGCTGGGCGATCATTACAAGATCTCTTTCTGTAGACAGACAGTCAGAGAGAACAAATATAAGAGTTAATGCTGGCTGGCAATGCTGTGAATCTCTGAGAGCAACAGGCCATGACAGCACTGCTTAAGTTCTCTTAGTGCCGTGCTGAGTGCCTGGGCATCTGCTAAAGACTGTAAATGTGCACAGATGAGGGCTGACCCACTTCTGCAACTGGAAGTTGGAAAGCCTCCCAGATGCACACATGATGTTCTGGCAACACAGAGAGAGAGAAGTTCAAGGAAACTAGGAAAAGAGTTCAGAAGAGGAGTGTGAACAAAAATACACTCACAGAAAAACATCTAGTTCTAAAATCTTTGTTATCAGGCATCCAAGATCAGTTGCTGTCAAGGTCAATAGAGATTTTTGTGGCAGAAGTGAGGCAGCTTCCCTCAGCCACTAGTAGAAGCTGTAGGTTCACATCACAGCCTGTCAAAGTCCGCAGGGACTTGGTCACAAATTGATTTACAAGAACATCAGTTGGAGATATAACCTTTTTACTTTCCAAGCTGTAGAGTAAATGCATGTCCCTTGACAAGTAACTTTTCCTGGTAACCCCATCAACCATTTATGAAGCAAGAGTGGTATTTGCTTAGTGCTCAGCATGACAGGCAGTGTGCATTTCACAAAATGCACCTCTTTCCATAATTGACAATTTAGAAAATTAACTATTTACTATTCTTGCTAAAAATTATCAGAAGCATCCAAGAGATCATTGTGCACATTTTGTACTTGTTCTTTGGGGATAGCAGTCCCATTAGATCCTGGAAATAAAGGAGCTTCCAGCACTGACTAGGCCTTGGAAAATGAATCCATATCTCAACAACTGCTATGAGGCAGATGTGATTTTCTTCTTTTATGCCAGATGAGAATTCACAACTTGAGCGTGATGCCAGTCACAGAAGGACAAAAAAACAGAGTTTCCTAGGACAGCAATGTGCTCAGGGGCACCATGGTGCCTGCTTAGTCTCTGTGGGAGCTCTGCAAAGGCAGGCTGGTTGTGGCTGTGGATGCTCAGACAGAAGTCAGGGTTATTCAGAACAGATGCAGCACTCACCTACCTGATCTCTCTCAGGTGTCTGGCAGTAGTAGCTGTAGCAATCCCAGTCCCCTTGTGCTCACCTCTTCAGCCTTCAATTATGGTTGCACTCCTTCCTGCTGCCCTTCTCTTGCCCATGGAAACAGCAGACTCACACCAGTCCCTCATCTTGGGGGCTGAAAAATTCAACTTTCTGTATGCTGTCGAGAAGCCTGAAGTCAACCCCAGGCACTGGTGATGCTCTGCAGCTGGAGGTGTTTTGAGTGAGATGTAAATCAAGATACTTGGTCATAAAGCAGCAAGTGACAAGTCTTGGAGGAAAAAAAAAAGGTGTTATCTTTAGTAACCAGGCCAAATGCCAGCTCCAGCTAAGATAACAGACATTCTACTGACTTCCTGCAATTTTCCTTCAGTGAAATATTATCGTTTTTACTTCCTGCCAGAGTGTCATTTAACACTGCTTTGCCAGTCTACTGTGATTTGCTCAAAGAAAGCTGCAATTCAGTGAAGACTAAAAGTAACTCCACTACATTAGAGATGCTCCCAAACTGTGTAATTCGGAATGAGATTTATCTGCATATTCAAGAAGCTACGTGGATTCAGTAGTTCAGTTTAATATTGGTCAGTGAATTTAGTAATAATCCTTTATTACAGGAAAAAAGGCAACAAACCAGTTACATACATGTTTGACATGAGCATTCTTGTTTGTGTCTGGAGAGTACGTCACTAAAATAATTTTCTCAGAATAATAGCAAGACCCTCTTCCTGTAGCAACCTGATCTCACATTCCAGCAACCACTAATCCTATCACCTGGAAACAACTGCTGCTCCTAGAGACAGTGCTGAAGTGCCCTCCAAACAGAGGTACCAGCCCGATTCCACTGCCTTGTTTGGACTTGATGATCTTAAAAGTCTTCTTCATCTTAAATAATTCTACCATTCTGTGATAGATACTGGGCTACATTTCCTGCACATATTGAAGTGTTCAAGGCCAGGTTGGATGGGGCTTTGAGCAACCTGGTCTAGTAGTTAGCATCCCTGCCCACGACAGTGGGGTTGGAACAAGATGATCTTTAATGTCCCTTCCAACCCAAACCATTTTATGATTCTATAACACTGCAGTTTTGCCTCAACGATGCCTTGCAAACACTGTTAGGTGATACAAATGCTTTGTGACAACATATTACTTGAACTCAAGATAAAACTACAGCAAAACAATTTATTGTTACCTGTATATTTGCACTGGAATATCTCAGTGTACCTGAGGAAGATGTAACAGCTCCCAAAATAGGCAGGAGGAAATGTTGTTTTTCTGTTCACAATGGGTTTCCTCATCAATCAGGCACATTCATTAAAGCTTGCTTCCTTTAGCAGGATGACTACAAAGGGCAGTTTTGGAGGAGGAAAAGGACTACAGACTTATGACAAGCCATTTTCCAGGATTTGTCCTGAAGAATTTTATCCACCATTTTAATAAGGCTGAGTCCTCACAAATGGGTGACCAACATCTTCACATTCTAGTGTGATAGTACAATAATGAGACATCCTCTCAACATGTGTCAGACCATGCGCTTCACAGGAGCATTAGGTACTGAGCACAAATCACAGGCCAAGTAGGAAAGGCATAGCTATTCACTGCAATTCAGATAGTGTCAGAGCCTCAGGATCCATAAGGTCAGAACTGCTATAGCTAATAGGCAATTTCTCCATCAAATGTCACACTTTTCACATGTTCCTGCTTTGCCCTTTCCTCCTGGGGTGCTGATGGTGCTGTTGATGAAGGTGGGACTACAGCCAGCTGTTCTCTGACATGAGGTGTGCCAGGCAGTGGGATACTGCCCTCAGCTCCAGAAGCTGTCAAAACCATCATGGATTTATATTCTGTGGAAGTAATTAGGGACTCCCTGTTGCTTTTCCACTCGCCTCCCATTTGTAGGGCAATCACATCAGACAAGAGCTGTGCTCAGTGAACACTGCCAGCCTCCCCTGAAGCCAGTGGGGACTATTAAGAGAGGTTACTGGGGCAGATGGAATATTCCCCACTAGAATGCACACGCAGAGCTATAGATTTTGCCTTTGAATATAGCCTGTGGCAATTTCCAGCAGATAAATGAAAGATGCTATTCTCATTTGTTTGGGTTTTTTAAATAATGATTTGCATCACTTGTTGCTTTTAGTCACAGTAATCCCATCTCTAGTCTGTGGTAGAGACACAAATTATTCTTTTCTTCCCTATTTGCCTGATTTTTTCCATTCACTTCCTCACTCTCTTCACAACTAGTGCAGGCATACAGAGCCTTTGTGCTAAGGGAATCTGGAAGGGGAGCTGCTGCTACTTACCAGACTCCTTTTGTTAAGGTTTGCAAGGGGAAGGGACTGGCCCTGGAATGCTTAAGGAGCTTTCTTCAGCCAGCTTTGGTCCTTTCCTCATGACGAAAATTGGGCTAGTGGTTCAGAGGCACAACCTGAGCTCATTTTGTCCTCCTGCATCAGGAAAAGGCCTTTATAATGCAGTAAGTTTCTGAGGCCTTGGGCTTCCCACTGTTACGTGAGACTCCCTGGGGGATAAGACCCATGAGTTTTGCCAGGATGAAAAGCCAAGCTCGTGCAGTTTCCTGTCTAATAGCAGATCCCTCCAGCAGAGTCCTTGCCCTCCCCCTCGGGTGAACTGCCATTGACCCAGCGAATTCAATTAGTATGGTTCTTCCTTTATCAAACAAACCCCACATGGCCCAAACTAAACATGGTGCATTTGAAAACAAATGGATTGAAATGACCCTAATCTAGCCAGACACTGTCCTTTGCATATGTTCCCTCCAGTTCAGCCTACCCACAAACATAATCAGGGCATCATCAGGATCCCATCTGTTCTGCAAGAAGAGTGTGGAGCCTGGCACCCTGCAGAACAGAGAGTATCTCTGATTTGGGCCTGTATCAAACAGACCATTACAGTGCCTCCACTGTGCTTTTTGGGCCAGTTTTCTCAGTCTCCACTGCTGACCCCTAAAGGGAAGAATGGCTCAGTTAGAGTCCTAGGAAGAAATCTTGTGTGACCTTGACTCATTCCATTTTTGCCATGCACAGTGGTGATGCAGTACAATGTCAGATGCAGTCTGGAGAAACCCCACTACCTAAAGCACTTAAGTAATTCACCAGAACAAAAAACACAGCACCTTGACTGGAAGGCTCTGAATCACTTCAGTCACTCCATATGTAAAAATTTTTCCTTTATAACACAGGGAAATTTTCAGTGCTCCCATTTCTGGGGCCCACTGATCGGCTACATCTATCCTAAGATGCATGCCAGCAAAAAGAAATCCCACATCAAAATGGGATTCCCTACCTGACTCGTCCAGAAGAAGAATACAGATATCAGGAGGAGAAGGGAGTTTTCTCTGCTGGCAGGTTGGCACAGACACAGATGCTGCCCCTATTACTGCCATCATAAACTTGTTTGGGATGGCAGCACAGACTTGTTTGGGAACCCTCCTCCAACACAGTGCACACCAAGCATCGAGTCAAGGTTGTCAGAAATTCCTGGGCACCCCTAACACCTTTTCAGATCATCTCCCATGCCCACCTTCTCTTAGCCAGGCACAATCCCTACTAGCTCACAGGACATGGACACACTGGGAAGTTGGGGGCTCTCCCTGCTCTGCTGTCCCCAACAGACATGCCCTTTTTCTTTGGGACACAGACGGAGAACAGCTGAAGTCAAGCAGCACATCTTAGGCAGACTTCCTTGAGTGGTTCCCAGGCAAAGTCTGGTAGAAGAGGATCAGAGGCAGTGCAAATGTGAGAGAGCTCAAGCAGCACTGCCATCAGATCTGGAGGAATGGTAACTTGCCTGAAGACAGCTCTTGTGTAATATGCTGAGGACATGTTCCAGAGATTTGCTGTAGGACCAGTGATACACACAGGAGTTTCAAATCAGGGCTGTGCAACTGGGTAGTCATTAGAGCTGCAAAGACACTAAAAAAAAAAATAAAAAAATCAATCTTTCTTAGCACAGCCCATCCCAAAAGACTTCCCCCATGTGCTCATTCAGACAGCAGGACACTTGAGCCATCTCCGGTGGCAATGCCCACTGAGGGCGTCTCTCCTGACCCACTGGGCAATCCTCATTCAGCCTTCTCTCTCTCTTGGAGACAATCTCACAGCAGGAGGGAGGCAAGCTAGGGGCAACTATTAATTCCAGGAAGAGTCAAAGGCAGTGAACATACTCCCTTCATACATTGGCTTTCAGTGTATAACACATGCCTTAGGTGAGTTTAATAAAACTGTGAGAAAAGAAATCCTGTGAAGCTAGACCAGAACTCTTAGCAGAATATATTTGAAGAAACTGCTGAAAAACATAAATTAGAAGTTATCACATTTTCTATTCCAGGCTGCCTGAAAGGCATAACATACATATCTCTGTGTGGTAGATGTGAATTGTCCCACTGGAAGCAGTAGCCATCACTCCAAACTTATGAGATGAGCCATTCTGTTGAACCACTTCCTTTGCCCCAAAAGCCTTTGACAGGTTTTCCATATTCTCTAAAATATGAGTTCACATTTTTTCCCTTTTTTCTTGTTCTGTCAGACTTCCCAAAGACAAAAAAACACAAAAACCAAAGAGGAATTTCTGTTGCACTACCCAATCCCATCATAAGTAAGGAACAACTGGAAATTATTGCAAAGCTAGATGCTTCCCCGGGGGCAGGGTGCTCCTTTGGAGTGCTTATGAGCAGAATTCCACCCACCGCTGCTTCTTTTTCCTGCAAACACAACATTCCCTACAGAGCACTCACACAATGGTGCAGCTGCCTCACTGAGAACAAACTAAAATATGGGTGAGGAGACCTCTGGAAAAGCCTTTAAGAAAGCAGTACTATCAGCAGTACAGGAGCACCAGCACAACAAAATTCACTGGAAAAATATATTGATCTGGCTCTTCTGATTCTGAGATTTGAAAAACTCACAAGAATGCTTGAAGTTGCTCATTTGCATTTTGCTTCCCAGAACGCAGCCCCTACTCATGCATTTCCCACAGGCACCAACATCAAAGCTGTGGAAACAAGCTATCTTTGCATGAACGTTCTCTTTTTAATTAAACATTATAAACTAAGGCCAGAAATTCCTCCTTCTTTCACAGCTGGGGAAAGCATAAAGGAGAAGTGAGGCTAGAGAAACAGAATCCATCAGTCACTGTACAGAGATTGCTTGGCCATGGATGCTTAAAATTGCCTTCTAACTGCTTGGCTCATTCGTGCAACATATGGTGAGGTATGGAAAGTGCACCTATAGCCCAAAGGTCACTGTGCCACCTGCAGACCCCAGACAACATGCAGCCTTGCACAAATACACATGGAAGTAATTAAGCAGGCAAGGGAGCTGGGATTTGAAGCGGAACCCCCTCAAGTCTGCTGCATTAATCCTTTCAGCTGAGTTGGAGAAGAAGTCTGAATTCCCAGGGGTCTGATTGCTGCAGCTTGTAGCTCAGGGTGGAAAAAAAAGTAATTTACTGTTTCCTTGCCACAAACATGCCATTACATTTTTGGGGTTTGGATGGAGAGAAGAGCATAAGGGAGCTCCAAAGGGGCCAGGTTCTCTTCCCTCATTATCTCCACAGTCACAGCTTGGCAGGCTGCTTTCTTAGTGTTGCTCCCCCATGAGCTTTCAATTTAGAAACTACATTTGGATTTTATGAATTTTCAGTTGAAGATGACAGGTTTTTTGATACTAGAGTGGTAGATCCCAGTGAGTGGATATGGGGATGCAGAATGACAGGAAGTTTGGATTCAGTCTTTATAATGTTTTATCCTCTGAAGTCTTAAGTTGTGGATTGTGCCACCCTTCCCTGTATTACACTGATAAAAGCAATGTCCTCTTAACCCAGAGATCTTAACTTATAGCTGAAGCACTAGCCAAGAGATAAGAGTGACAAGAATACCACATAACAAGGAAATCATGGTGGCTACAGGGATGATAACAGGCTAAAAGGAAGTGGGATTGAAGAAGGGTTAGAGGATAACTGTACCCATCAGGGATTCAAGGTTCAGATATCAGTAAATCTTCAATCTTCTGCCTCAGTAAATCCAAACACCATAGTTGCTTAATAGGCAACTTGGGGAAAGTTTGCCAATCATTCTCTTCATGATACTGGTATATTATTCCTTCACTTCCCTGGACTCATCATCTCTTGCACACAGCTTCCCGTGATTTTCTCTCAAAGGTTCACTGTTCAGGCAACTTCTCACACAAAATTATGACTCCACAAAATGAAAATATCACCTAGCAACCAGTGAGGGTGGCTCTGGTATGGTTAGTGGATGGAGAACACTCCCCCAACAGAAACCTCATGACCAAGACTTCCCTTCAATCCCAGGACCAGCTTCTCAGTTCTGGAGTTGTACTTTTCCATGGAGCTCTACGAGACAGGACTAAGGGGCAGAGTATCAGACAAAAAATGAGTAACAGGGGGAAACCACTACACACTGTCCATAACTCAAATCCCCTTTGTGCTGCCTGGGGAGAGTAAAGAAGTCTGGACTGAAAGAGTAAAGTTGAGCCTGAGCAAGAGCAGATGAAGGTGTTGTTTTGATGTTTGGTATTTTTTTGTTTTCCACTACCCAAATTAAGAATTAAATTTTAATTTCAGTTGTCAATAAATTAACTTCCCAAAGTAATGGAATCATATGACCATTTGGGTGGGACTTGACCTTAAAGAAGATCACCTACTTCCAACTTCCCCTCTGTTGGGCAGAGACACTGGAGGGTGCAATCTCAGCAGACTGCTGGCAAGTGGCACATCATGCTCATGTCACTTCATCAAGTTGTTCACATACACTTAGTGAGTGATAAGCCACTGCATTCATCTTTGTGCCTCTTTTACTAAGTGAACATACATCATACGTGCAGCCATCTACAATGTTTCTGTTTCATCATTCCCCTAGAGGTTTTCTATCTAATTTTAAACTAACTGTTTAAATTTTCTGGATTGTGTCAAATAAACAGACACCACTATATGGAAGCTAAGGATACAGGAAGAGGCAGGGATGAGTAGCGCTGCTAAGCACTCTCTCTTCTCATCTATTTCTGGAACATAAATATTGGGCCTGCAATTCCTAGTACAATTGTCTCTGTTCTTGTGGAATTGTATGAGTAAAATCTCAAGCATCACACAGAGCTGTCCTACTCTTTGAAAAAGCCAGTCAAATGCATGGGGAGCAGTTCTGAGTGAACAGCAGGAATGTTTCTCTGCTATCTTTCTGCTGCTGCTTAGCCAAGGATTTCCAGGCACTTTTCATGATGCAGCCAGTCTTCTATGGGGTCAAGATTATTTCATTTTCATGGTCCTTATCAGGGAAGAAAAGGCTTGGTGCCTGCTGTTCCCACTGAATCTTCCAACTCTGCATTTTCTACCCACCCCTCAATGAATGTAAAAAAAACCCAAACTCCATTTGACAAATGTTCTGCCTCCTGGTGAGAGAAAAGAAAGCAAAAATTTGATGGGACAGCATCACAGTCAGAACTAGAAGAAAATCAAGTACAAGGGTACAAGCTGCCCAGGAGATCCACTTATAGAATGAGAAGTGAGAAGCTGATCTTAAGTTTTAATCTTTGACTACCATCTTCAGCTGCTTGATGCTGGGGTTTTTTCTACATTTGAAAACGAAGAGAAACACTGAAACTGCTCTGAAAAGCTTTAACTTTGCATATAGTTGGCAGAGTCACATGTTGCACAAAGTAAAAAAAAAAAAAAAAATTGTATGGGGACAATGGACCTAAACCTTTCTCTTGCTGATTCAAGCATCAGAGCACAGCACACTGAGTTCCATCACCCAGACTATGCCTTTCACTGAATGTCCCCAGACTGCCATTTCAGGGAATGTTTGTGGAAAGTTAATGCCATGTCAGCATTCCCATGTGGGAAATGGGAAATATTTAGGCACTGGGAAAACAGATATGCATGCCTCCAGAGGCTGCCTTAACAGACTTCCATTTTCACTGAAAGCAGTGCTTTCCAAAACCAATTGTAATTCACCACTGGAAAGCTAGATAACTGCAATTCAGTGCTGCTTAATTTCTGTGTGAGCTGCACGGATGCATCTTAGTTCTGTCTTAACACAAAGGTCTGACATTTGTGGAACCAATTTTCCCCAGAAATGGATTTTCCATTCTACCCAGAAAGATGCCATCTCCCTGGTGAGAAGCGAATTCCCTAGCTAAGGGTCAAACATAGGGTCCATGTAAGAGAATGCTGTTTTTCCTGCATTATCAGTCCAATACAACAAATGTTAGATAATCATGGAATAGCAGAGTGGATGCATAGCTCTCAATTCATACTTCGCTCCATATTTGAGTCTCTGACTGCCATGGTTAAGACAGATATATCTGACCATTCAGTTTAGGGTTTTAAAGTACCTTACCAGGGTGATTTGAAGCCAAATCCTTCCTCATTCTTGGGAGAACATTTTTCACAGGCTGTTCAGTTTTTGTGGAGCCATCAGGAAATAAAACAGGGCGGTACCTGTTTTCTCCACACACTTTCTCTACTTCACTCAAAGGGGAGAAATGCAGTTCTGAATCACTTCCCATCAGTGGGAAGAAAGAGCTATAAGTGGTTAATCATACCCAGCCAGGCTGGTGCCTCAGTGACAGCAGAATGGCTGAGATGGGGTCTGAACAAGCCACTCCACCTGCTCTTCAGTCGCTTCTTAGCCCTTGTGTGTTACAACCATTATCAAAGTAGCTGGAGTCATTACTGCGGTGCTGATTTGTATGCCTGGGTCTGGGCTTATGCCTGTCCTGGGTACTGAGGAACAAGATAAGCTGTCCAGTCTTTATCAAGATGCCTGGTCCCACTTCTTAGTAAAGATTTTCACTGTTAAAAAGTCCATCTTACAATGAATGTAATTTCAGCCTGGACACAAAAAAACACAAGGGTTCCTTCTGGAGGAAGTCTTCATTAGAGCGAAATAGATATGGGGACATTGTCCCCTTATCCATCACCAAGGACTATGTATAACACAGAGAGAAAAACTTAGAAAGTACATTTTGATCCCATGACCAAAATTTTGTATGAACTCAATTCCCTGTTAGGGTCAAGAAAAAGCTGAAATGTCTAGTTGCCATCTAAGGTGTATTTTTTAACTCAGGTTTTAGCCAAGGCTGTTTTTCATGTCTCTGATAAACTGGCATCTTAGCCCTTCTTCCTATGCCAGGGAAAGGAAGGTGTGGCATTAGTACAGCTTGCAAGCCTCTTATTGAGGGCTCAGAGAAACAATTGTAAGTAAATTAGTCACTACAGCTTAATGAGTGTCTATCAGCTGAACTGAAGTAAGTGTGCACACTCTGCTCACAGTGAATGCCTTTATTTCATACAGATATAATAGTTAGCCTGCTGAGTCTTTTTATTGCTGATAGAACTAAGGACCTGCCTTTATACTCCTTTTTTCTGGTGACCACAGTTATCTTTGACATATTTCCCCCCCTTCTAAATAAATCTCTTCCAAAAGCAAACATTCATGCAGAGGAATTCACACGAGAAAAGCAGCAGCCCGAGGCTCTGGAAACATCTGACCATTGAACACACCTCAACAGTGGCTGTTACCATCTGCTGTACCAGAGAGCTGAGGTGTGCAGCTATATCCTCTCCCAGGCTGTAGGTGTCCCTGGGCTGGCTTCAACACCTGCAGGATTCTGGGCAGCACTTGCATCACTGTGCATGTGACAGGGCTGCTGTGTGTTCCCCAGAAGTCCTGGATGTTGGATGTTTGCCACCAGAAGGGTACAAAGAGGTATAATGGGGAGTTGTCAGAGATGAGATCCTAGGCTATTTAGGCCAACTACTCATGTGGGTTTTGCAGCTTCTTGAATATGTTCACCGAGAATGGGCTTGTAACTCTCAGTACAGCAAATCAGTAGGAATGAAAGGTACAAAGTTTAGAGAGTAGGTAGCAGGAGGTAACACTGCATTCAGCCCTTCTCATATCTGCCTAGATACTGCACTCTCAAGGAGCTTAAACCTTAAGTATGATAATTATTTGAAAATATTACAGCAAAAGATGAATCACTTAACTTTATTAAACTTTAATGACTCTTTTGATTGCTCTGACTAAGATGACAGGACTAATTCCACTGTATTTACAAGACTTTAAAATCATATCAATAATTCCACCATTAGATCTGCTGATTTTCTCCTTGTTCAACATTTGGCAAGCAATCCAGAGCCTTTATGTTTGCAGGCTGGCTTATGGAAAATGAGATGGCATAATGCCACAGTCCAGGGAAGCATCACCACCCAGATGAGAATGATTTATTCAAGAAATGAACGTCAGCACTGCTAGTTAGTAGACCAGCAGCTGGAGAAGGAGCCTTTTACAGCCCTCTCCCACGTAAAACAGTTTGGAAGTTTGGTGCACGGGCATTTCCTTTGCACAAAGGAGAAAATCCCACTCATTTTAATTTCACCAGATGGTTTTACACATTCTGCTACTGGACCAGTAGGGGCAATTTCATCACGCTGAAGGGATTTACAGATGGGATATGAGGAGATGTTTATCACTGAGTGTCTCTACAGTTATGCTTGCCCCAGTTCTCTGTTGTGAAGAATGAGATTGCCCGTGTTTATGTCACACTTTCCTCCAGCAACAGTGGAAGCTCTTGTCATGGAGTATTACATTACACAAGATCAAACCTCATGGGCTACTTCGAGTGGTTACTGACTCTTTTTTGTTCCATTTCAAACCTTGAGTTACTGAGGTCAAATACAGTGACCCTAGCCTTCATTTGGCATCAAAGGGAGGGATACAGCCTTTATACACTGTGGGAACTGCAGCTTCAAAGGACATAGCATCAATACATACAGGAAAGTGCCTCCAGCACTGACTCATTACTTGCAGGGGGAAGGCAGGATTTTCCTAGAGGTTCCCTGTGGGCCCAGGCACAGAGCACACCCCTCCCAGCAGAACAGTTGCTCTGGCTGAGGTCTGCAGAGGCTGGATAGGAAGGGCTCTTCTGTAAATCTTTCAGACAGTCAATTCCTTTAGGATGTGGGGGATTCCTAGGAGGCATGAGAGGACACACATGAGACTTCTGATATCCCAGATCTCTACAGGTGCACTCTAAAACAATCTTAAGTATCACCATGGAAGAATTCCTGAGATATCTGCCACCCACTCACTACACTGAGTCAAGGGCAGCACTCAGACGTATTTGTCTTCTTTTAAAAATCTTTCACATTGGCTGCAGCTGAAGGCACATGGGGAAAAAAAATGCTTTGCCAAATGATTCTAACTTTGTAGGTCTGGCTTCAGTTCACATTGCATGGACTTCACCTTCCACACTATACAAACCACAGGTACAAGCCTGGTCACCAGGCAACAGATGTACTTAATATAGCATGCTTGTCCTTATAAACATGGTTCTGCCTCCATTCTCTAACAGCTGAGTCAGCCTTTGGATTTCTGAGTTTTTCAAAACTGAAGAGAAGCTGCTGCCAGCACACCTCAAAGTGGCACAAATTTTACATAGTTGCTGGGGCTATGAGCATACTGTAAGGTTTTTCCTTTAGTTCACTCCAGAGGAAATGTACTATTTTAAAGTGTTTTCTTAATATTCTTTCATTTCTTTCTCTCTCATACCATAGTGCTTTGTGACATTTTTGTTCTCTGTTAAATTATACAGTATATTTCTCTAAAAGTTGCTGAGATGGCCTAGCTTTAAATATAAGTATGTTAATGCAGAGAGAAATTCCTGTGACTGTGGGACCTCTCCTGGGAGCTGCATGTCTGTATTAATGCATCTGTCCACTTAATTTAGTACAGAAATTATCTCAATAAAATATAAAGCAAAGATTAAGAAAAAAAAAAAACAACTTCAAACCCTGCAGAAAATCTCTTCTATCCTAACAGCACCAAGGTAAATGTCTCTTTGATCTATTTCAACTTTGTTCAAAGTTCTTCAGCAGCAGCTTGAAGATTGCAGTCCTCTTACCAAACTCAGATGTTCATTTCAAGTACAGCTGTGCATCTCTGCATTCCCTCAGTCACTCACTGGAAAGGGTCAAAACTCCTTTTGTTCTGGCTTGAAAGGATTGGTCTCATAGCAGCAGATATAATGGGTACTCAGAGACTCCTCAGGAACTGTGAACTGGAGACACCCTGTTACTTGCTTAGAACATCCCCGTGTTGTATCACTGACATTTTTTTGCATGTAGAGTAAATCATTGGTAGAATATATCAGAATAATGTAATATATCATGGTTCTGTAAAGGGGAAAAAGCAAAAAAAGGGAAATAAAGAGATAGCAGGATAGTTTATCATAGATGCCTTGTTTTGAGAGGTCTAAAGAGGGCCCAAACTCATTATTTTACAATATATCCCACTAAACAGAATGCATCGCTATCTAAAAGCGGTTCTTTCCAGCTCTACTGTACTGCCAAAAATTACTGGTGAATGTTCTTTTTTAACTCTCCCAGCCTTTGTCCACGGCTGCTTCAAACAATGGCAGTTCACAAGGATGTGGAACAAACAACCACAATTCCTTTCTGAATGCTTGCTATGGTGGGAACAAATAGGGAGGGTTTAAAGGAAACACTGGTTGCAAATAGCACAGGTGAGGGAAGAACTGGCACAATAAGGCTTTTGCAATTACATGCCAAAATTCTTTGCTCTGCAGTGGAAAGGAAGGAATCTTAGCTGGGACTGTGGCTAAAAAGAGAGGCTCTTCTAGGTCTGAGGATGAGGCAATATGAGGATTTCCATGTTTATTTAGAGGACACCAAAGGTTGTGGGGGAAAGGTCTCTTCCAAAGAGACTTTTCTAAAGACAGTCTCTTCCAAAGAAATGTTCTCTAAAAATTCTCTGTTTGGAGTAAAGTAAAAAATTGAGGTGGGTAAATCCTAAGCAACAAGAGAAGAAACTTGCAGCCTGTAGAAATCCCTCTAACAATGCCTTGGGACCACATAAACAAGGTTATAAATAGAAGCCTGCCTCTCCAGCAGCCCTCAAAGGCTGCTTCCTCCCATTCTTCTATCTGCACCAATTCAAGGGAGAGAAGCCCTGGCTTGAGAAAACCTCCCTTGCTCTCTTGCTGTTTTTATCTTTCCCTCCACTGTATTTCCTGTAAAGACTGCAGGTCAGAAAAGCCGGAAATCTCTTTGTAGCTCTGTGACTGCCGTGGCGTGACCAAGGAATGTGCCTCAGATGGAACCCAACTGCCCCTGCACTCAGGTGCAAGACTGTGTGGGCAAGAGAGTGCTGGAGAAGTGGAGAATGAGAAGAAGAGTGGCTGGGCACTCACGGCTGTTGGCCACCCAGCAGTCCAGACTAACCCAAGTGAGGGTGGAAGCTAGGGCACAGACTGCTTTTCCAATTACTTCAGAAAAGCCAGCATTCCTGCCTCACAGCTACAGGACACATGGAGGACTTGACCTTGCCTTTCCTGAGCTTTCCAGTCAATGTCCCAGCAGACACCCCCAAAACATTGGGTTTTTATTCTGGCTTCACAAATCCCAGGCATCTCTTCAGTGATTTTGCTAGCAAAAGGCTGAATTTTATGTACCCCTGGGGTTTTCTGAGGAACTGACAAACTCTGAGAAAATTAAGTATTTTATATTTTTCAACCATTTTTTCTGTTCTGTTGTTACAGAGGTTGCAGCCATACTTTCTCTAAAAGTTAATTTTCTCAGCTTCTAGAGTTACAAGAGGGCTGGGAAATAAAGTGGAAAAAAAATTGCAGAAACTCTAGGATTAACACACAACACCAGCAAATGCACCTACCACAGAGAACACAGAGGCAGTCAGACTCACATTTGCACACAAGCAAAGAAGAAACCATTATTAATACTGCAAAACCAGGACAGGTCAGGCCAAATTTATCTACATCTACAGACTAAATATTTGCTAAGACTTGCTCTTCCTGCGTGCTGATTTAGTCAGAAGGTGTTAACAAACAGAACAAATTGAAATACTGCACCCATTTGACCTGATAACATCTCCAAATTCAAACCAAGCAAGGTGTCAAAATAAATGCTTCCCCCCAGATTAGACTTCAAATAAAACACAGAAGTAGACATATGCTCCCTGCTATTCTCTTTCCATACACGATCTGGACTATTTGGGGTCTCAGGCTCTGGTGTGATGCACAGGTTGTTTTAAACTCACAGGAAAACTCATATCACAAAAGGAGCTTTTTCCAGTACACATACAAAAGCAAGAGCTTCTGTTGTCACTGTCACTACTACCTCAGCAAAATACACTTAGGGACTTGGTTCAAAAATCTGTATCACTTTGCATAATGAAAGAGATTTTGCCTAGATTTTACATTGAAGGACTCAATCTTCCTTGCTTCAGCCTCAGTAAGCTCTTTTGAGTTGAAACAACCAGTGTGGGTCTTTAACTTTCTTTTGGAGGCCCTGACATATTTCAAGTGAAGGTAGGGGAATAGAGAGAACTCCTTTCCCAGCCTAAAGTTTTGGCTCCTTTGTTACTTTTGAAAATCCATCTGTATTATTTAATGACAACATAGTTCACAAGAATGTCTGTTGATTAAGGTGTCTGCTGTGGCTGTGTGTGAAATAATATAGCCCTACTATCTGCACAACAGAAGAACTGACATTACTTCTGCTGCTAAAGAATATTCAGCTGGAGGAGCTAGTGCTGTTTGGCTGTCTGTCACGACCAGGGCAGCCACCAGCAGGATGTCAGTGCACCCTGGGCATGGTGACACCCAGCCCACATCTTGTGTGATGTCCTTGGAGCTGAAAAAACTAGAGCACAGCATGCTGAGGCATCAAAGCTGTGAATCGGTTTGGGTTCAGAAAGAAAACAGCTGTAGCACTCAGGGCTACAGGTAGGCAAATAAACAGGAAAACCATCACAGTGCTCTGCTGCAGGGACCTGTGGGTTCATAACTCAGGACTGTCTCTTCACCTCTTTCCCCACAGATGCTACAGACATGCCTCAGCAGCTTTGCTGAAAGCTGAGCAATGTGTAAGCACAAAAGGAAATTTTACAAATTGAGAAATAGGAAGCCAAAAGCAGTACATTTATGATCAGAAAATATTTTGACCATCACATTATTAGCTGTTGGGATTAACTTCTACAAGTATCACAGAAGTCAACAGATTAAAAGTACTCAGAAGACTACAAGATGCTTGCATGGATAATGGGACATGCAAGTTTAATGCAGACAGCATAAAATTGATAAGGAAGTTATAATCCTATAAACCAACCTATAATTGCTTACAGGAAAATGGAAATTGCCGTGCCCTAGTCATGATTGGTGACCATACATTTTCTGCATTCTCCTTTGAATCTCTGCTTTTGGGTATTCTCTGAAACACGTTTATTTCCACGTATGTACATTTTATTTTCATGTCTCACTCTGGGAATTTATTGCATAATCCTCCATAATCCCTGGTTTCTGTCTGCACGGAATATCAAAAAGACAGTAAGATTTGATTATAGGGAAAGCAGGGAAGAGACCCTGCAAGGGATTAAACATTTTAAGGAGAAATATTCCTGGATTTTTTCCATTTTTTTTCAAATCTTGTACTGCCAACAGAAGCTGGGAGAGAACAGGGAGCAAGGATGTTGGAACAGGGATGTTGGACCAGTTGTGATGCCAGTCTGGGGTTGGGCTTAATCCTGTCAAACTGCAATCAAGAAGATACACAGCTAAACAAACAGGCCAGAATCTCTCTCCTGTTGAACATTCAAAACTCAGAGGATTGCTCTCTAGGCACCAGTAATGATAAAATCATGGAAGAGCTCAGAGTGTACAGGAGCAGCCCACAGATTTGCAATGACTGTTCTTTATAGACAGTGTTACTTACGGCAACCAATACCAAGAACAGTCACGCTGATGGCACTCTTCCAGCAAAATGTTATCAACACTCTACTTCTGTACACAGCTAATTATACCATTCTTAAATGCCACAGGGAGATGGCTGCTCTATCAGGAAATGCACAGAAACATATGCTGCCATATGGAGGAGGTAGTCTTCACTGGGACCAATCTCTGTGTGTATAAGGCCTCACAGACCTATTATATTATTGTTTATAAAGCAAGACCCCTAGAAGGTAAGCAGGAAAAGGGACAAGCAAAAAAAAAAGAGCCAAAACATTTCTGTTCAGCTTTTGGTACAAGAACTGCAGCGAGTAGGAAGGAAGGTTATCCCTTCTCTCTAGAAAGAATAATAAAGCTTTATGAACATGGTGCTGAGTCCTGTTCCCTAAACAGGAACTTTGCTTTGTTGATAAAAAGCATTGAGCTGATATATCCTATTTAGGAAATTTAACCTAACCCAGAGCGTATACACCACTTAAAGACCACTTGAAATGCAGCAAGACAGAATTAAAATGCAATTGTATCAAACTAAATGCCTTGATTTCTAGTAGTGTGTTTATAACTAGCCAATAAATCTTAATTTGAAACAATCAACCTCATTTTCACTAGAACCCATTTTGATTTTTGTCCTCAAGGAGCTATACCAAATGTTCAGTGAGGCTGATTTTATTTGCAGATCAAGTGTCTCTGTCCATCTTCTACTCTTCCCCAGACAGGAGAAAACAAAGGGAATTTTTTTGTTACTTGCCTACACACTCTTACTAACCTCATACTTGGGTGGCTGGTGTGACTATCAGTTGTCAGCAGTCATTTACATCAGGTACAAAGTGACTGTAAGATGATACTAAGTAAGAATGGTAGCAGCTTGCATCGATGTAAAAATCACAAGGTGTTAAATCATGAAGATGTCCCGCTCTTCATCTCTGCTTGCAATCCCTGAGAAGAGTTTGCCTTTTACCTTTGAGCCTGTTAAATTGTATCTTTGACATTGCTGGGTCTTGATGCTTTTAACACTAAAGTCTCTCGGTTCTTTGCACCAGTGAGGAATCAATATGTCACTGTTAACTGGTGCAGCACAAAATCAGAGTAGTAGAATAAAGGCAGTTTCATCACACACATGCAATTTAGTTTGAGGCCCTTCTCATAAGCCCTTCCTCCCATGTCTTGCATCCAGTTCACATGCAATGTTCCATCAATCAGGATGAAATGGATTAAGAAATCTCTTAAAGTTGTAATCTGTAAAGCAGTAGTTACCAACAAGAATCACTTAAATCAGCCAGTGACAGAAGTGCTGAGTGGGATGTCAACAGGAGCTACGTGCTCAATCTTTCCTGTTTCCTATTCAAATCCTTGCCCTGGGCCTATCACAAAAAAGTGTATGATCCAGTTCCACGGGAGGGTGTAAAGACAGCAAACGACGACAGCGGCAGCTGAGAGAATCAGACCAGAGAGTATCTACGGAAATGTGATTCACATGGAAAATGCATTACAAACAATTTCAGCCCTGAGTAAAGGGGATGATGCAACATTCTTTCTGAATACCACTGTCAAAAAAAACCCCAACAAAAATCTTAGTGCCCTGAGAAATCTTTCTGAAGAACCTTTAAAGGGGCTCTTACTGAAAATATTCAGTCAGAATGGATGCTTCTGCAAAGTTTCCACTGACCCCCTATAAAGACCAAGTTATTCCATGCCCTATCTCAGTCCTGTCTCTGCTAATGGGAACAGTATTCCCTATCTAACAGCAGTCTTGTAACATTTAATAACTGCAGAAAACATTAAACTGGTAAAATGCAACCAAAACACTGAAGCGTTACTCTGTTCTGCTCTTGATGGAAGGGATTTAAGCATTTCAATTATTGGTCTTCAGCACAAGCTACCTTTTGTTCATGGATGGATGCACTAATGAGCAAAGCTGGACATAGGCTTTCAGATAGAACAGTTTTCCATTTGAAAAACGCCAGTTTAACAGAATCAAACCATTTGATGGGAATGCACTTGCTTAATTGAATTTTCTGGCAGAAATCTGCCTGTTTCCTCACAGGTTCTCCTGTCTACCTGATCAGTGGGGAGAATTGAGAGCCTGGCAAACCTAGCTCCAGCTGGGATACTAAAGATTTTCCTGGCAGGAAGCCTGGAAGCCAAGGAGCCCTGACTGAGCAGAGCAACCAGAACTGCTAGGATTCCAGCTGTGTAGCAGCCGGCCTGAAAGGAAACTCATGGCAACCTTGAGCCACTTGGAGAAGTCCGCTTCATAAACTAAACAGAACAGAAAAAGACAACAACAAAAAAAGCCCAAAACAAACAAACAACAAAAACAAAACCCAAAAACTCAAAGAAAGGTATTTAGATGGCATTTTTCAAGTTGAACCACTGGAAGTTATGGCTTTTGATCTAATGGAAGACAAACAGTTTTGCTGTTGGACTTTTTCCCAGGGTGGGATTCTGGGCTTCAGGCAGATCTACAGTCAAGCCTCTGTCTTTCTTTCCCTGTTGGTTCATGTTCACACCTTAGTGGGAGAGGGGAAACAAGACCAATTCAGCAGGAAGAGTGAAAATGCCACTGAAATCATGTCAATGCTGATAGCAGCCCATCTGGGTTTTTTTCAAGGACAGGTAGTAAGGGAGGTCCACATTGATCTTAGAGATTTTTCATTGCTCAGTCCATTGGTGTTGATAGATTATGTGAAGTACCAAAGCAGAAGGTCAAAAGCCACCAATTGCCTTAAAAAGAAACCACAAAAAAACAACATGATAAGCAGCTAACTGGCCAGTTAAGCAGCAGACAACATCAGACATCCAATATAATAGAACCTGTTCCCTAGTGTTCTCCTGAGGGAGTAAGGAGGCCAGCAAGAGATTTCTGCAGATGCTGAAGTATGTCTTGATAGTCCCAGCATGCACTGTGCTTAACTGCCATTCCTATGCTCCTACTTGAATTCTTTCTTCTTTTCTATGACTTCTAGAGGAGTTTGCCTCAGACTCTCAGCTGCAGGAGCCATCAAATGCACATGTTCCCTTCTCTCTACAAGTTTCTAGAGCTGTTAATCCAGCTGCTCCCACAAGTATTCAAGCTGTGTAAAGGATAGATGAAGTAGAGACAGTAGGAGGTAGGAAGATCATAAAGAGCAACTATCAAGCACTACACTACAAATGAAAAATGCAATTCAATAAATAACTGAAAAGGCCATGCTTCCTGGAGTGTGTCTGATCTCAGTTCTCAAGCTCGGAAGCCTGTGCTTTCATTCTATTTATAAAGAAAAAGTAATTTTAAAAGCCTCAAAACTTTTTCTACGTTTCTTCTTTTAGAGGGCAAATTGTCTGCTGACAATTTCAATCTGTGACCCCTTAAAAATGCACATCTTCCTGCCAAGATACCCAAAGCTCTGCGTAGACTTGGAAGATTCAGTGCCAAAAGAACCTCCCCTCTTTTCCTCACAAACGCACAGTTAAAATATTACGAAAAACATTGCTGGTAGCTCTGGCTACACATGTGGAGTGGAGTGGAGAGAGATGAATGGAGAATCAGAAGGTCATATTGATTCTCCACTTCTGACTTCAAGTTTCGTAAAAACAATTGCTAATGACTTGCTAGTACAGCAAATTACAGAGGTCAAGAGGGTGAGAATTTTGCAAAGAATGTTCTTGTCTTTAGAAGATTAAAACATGTAATGTTTGCTACAGTCTATCAAGAAGAGGGTAGATAATTCTGAACATCCTCACAAAGGCATGCAACTTTTTTTTGGAAAGTCTTCATTTTTTCACAGATTTTTGCTATAATTTCCAAATTGAAGCAGCTCTTGTTGCTGATATACCTTTTAACACTTCAATAAAGTACAACCATTTGAGGAGCTCTTGACAGTGCTGTCTTGAAGAACAGGACACTAGATTGAAAAATAACACTTACAGAGTTCTGGAGGGAAGGGATGCAAGACACAGTGAGGCCAAGTTTGTCTCTAGTGCTTTTTTTTATCTCTCTCCCTTTCAAGCTCTCTGATTCTTTAGCATGTGCTGCCTGAGTCTGTGTTGAACATCCCACAAAGGGAAACTGGGGCTTTGCTTCAGAGAGGGGAGCTGCCAAAGAGAGCAGCGTTGTCCAGGCATGGATGACTTCAGGCTCTGGGGAGAAAGAATGACAGCAAGAGGAACACGAAGCTGAAGATTCAGAAGCAGATGGTGCCCTCTTTCTTTCACCTCTTCTTTTCCTCCTTCTCCCACTTGGACACCTAAATAGTGTGGGACTGTAGTTTAGTCCAGATAGCCACTGCTAAGGTAAATACCCCTTCACTACCCTACTGTCATAGCAAAAAAACCCATTCCTCTGTCCACCCTTTTCTTGCTGTAAGAACAGTGATAGTCTATGTTTGAGATAGCAAAAGCTTCTGGAAGATACAGACTAGGAAACACATGCAGAAGAAATAGGGAAGTGAGGAGAGAAACTCAGCTGTGCAGTTACTGGAGACTGTGTTCAGAGCAGCCTGACATCCTGCTGTGCATCAGGCCTATCTCAAAGCAGCTGTTAGCTCTTCTCACCCCCAGTCTTTTCATAAGAATTACAATGCAAAGCAAGAAAATCTAAATAACACCTACAAAATTCTTAGAATACCATGACAGAACAGAGATGTGTTACCTTTCAAAGAGAGTTCAAAAGCTATCACAGACTTAGAGGCAGAATCTGAGGAATAGCTTGGTCAAACTGACAGTCCCTAATCTCACCTTTGATAGAGCCTAGCTCGACCCAGACTCACACTTTTTGCTGAGCGAAAAGCATAATATCGTGTTAATAATGAATAGCCCTGTGTCTCCTGTACTTAACACTGGAGCTTTGAGTAGATCCACAGCACTTTATAAATTATCTATTGCAGCTGATTCAAGGCCCGCTGGGAGTGTTCTTGCAGAAAGCATCTTGCTCGGCTGTAATGGAATCATACCATAAATGCAATTTCAATTAGACATACATTATAGTGCACAGGTGTCTAAGCAAACAGTCTACAGGAAGCCTTCCCTGGGGACACATATCCTAGGGAAAAGGTGTGTAAGTGGGACACTTTCCAAGGGATTCTACAACTGCACTGTAAAGGCACTAAAGAAATAAGTAAGCCACCAAGCTAAAGCAGGAGGAGGAATGCATCTGTAAAGGAAAAAAAGGATGGTCTTCTCTTGCTGATGGCTAATTCGAAACTTCTACCCTTTCAGTTTTAAGGTGAAGGACCTTCATCAAGTAATCTCCAAGAACCAATAGATGGCAACATTCATGTCAACCTCTGAGTCTGCACTTATGTGCCCCGATAGGAAATCCTCATCTCCTTTGGAAATCACATAACTGTCACCCACAGAACCAATATTTAGTGTTCCTTTATTCTGGCTGAGACTTTGAGCCAGTTGGGCTCCTGGAGAAGAACGAGATGTTCACCATCTACATACTTACTCTTGGATTAACAGTTCAGACTCCCAGAGAGCTGGCACCAATAGTAGGTGGCTGCAGCTCTTGTCAGCTCTCTAGCCAAACAAAACCTTTAGTGTATTCCTGCAGCACAGGAAATTTAAATCTCACTTAACTCTACATCAGGATAAGCTCTTCCAGACTACTGCTCAGGTCACCATTCTAGTCAATACCTCAAGGGAAAATGAGAGCATGGTCTCTATCAGTCTTTGCTCTCCCTGCAAGACTGCCAATGAGGCATCTAATTAGTGTCAGTTATGGATGACATTTTTCTGAGGGGTAACTAAATGAAGGATTTGCTAATTTATTTCATGCAGGGCCTACCAAGAAATGCAAGACACTAATAACCACCAGTCACTGCTGAACCAAACTGGATTTGAAATGGCAAGTTACAGCTAAAAACGTCCCAATCTCCTCTGCTGTCCTGCCTCCTGCTGATCACCCTCATTAACAAATTCTTATATTAATGACAAAAAATATGAACTAGACTGGATTCACATAATTATAATGCTGGCCTGAAAGAAGTGGTGTCATCAATCAAGGCAGGATCTTTCTCAATGATTCAGTAAAACCTTCTCTACTCCCATTTTTTTGTGGGCCTGGATTCACCAGCCTGTGTCTTTCTTCTCTCATGTCAGTGGCAACCAACACCTTGGGAACTTCCAGTTGCAATAAATAATTGATGTTTGAACTCAAAGTCAAGCTCCTAACCATAAGGCCGTTAACAACTCATATTCTCATAAACTGTTTCAGGTCCTTGTGGGGGGCATTCAGCCTGCAACTACTGTGTGTTGCAGTTCCACATGATCATGGCTGGCACCACTCCTAAACCCTGATTCTTCTGTTTTATGAACACAAATACTTACCCTAGATTCTCAAAAAATGGAGTAAGCGGGATGACATGACAGCCAGACTTGTTCTCCCCTTACTGTTTATTGAGGAACAAACCAGAAAGCCAAAGAAAAGGAAATTTTAATTTGCAGCTGCTATCTAATTTCCCTACATAGCAAGTGTCAGTCAGATGGGGTTTTTTCCCAATTACCTTTCACTGACCATATAAAAGTAACAATCCAATGACAGGCCACAAGAAAACCACTGTCATATCATTCACTGTCCTCATAAAGGACATTTGATGCTGTCACCTGTTAAGACTTTTTTTGACAAGTAAGTAACCAGAGGAGTCTTCCCTCACAAATACCCTTAGTCATGGAGAAAGCAGGCCACTTTCAGCTTGTCTGATGTTGCTCCAGGCAGATTCTTGACACCACTAGCCATGTGGAGGCCGCCTCCCAAAAGAGCAGCCTGGACAGATGGGGTGGCTACTGCTCAGGGCATCAAGGATAAAAGAATGCTGCCATAATATCTGTCCCTTGACAGCAGCGGCACGGTGGTCACAACCTTAAAAGGGGGCAGAGCATTAGGTCATATAAGAGTTCAACCTTCCAGACCTTACACCACTCCAGAAATGACATTGCATATTGAAGAGCTGCAGGGTATCATCTGGCATATGATGCTATCCCTTACACTTCCAGAAAAAGAAATACATTTCTGACAGGCTTCAGAAACTACAAAACACACAATAAGGCACCTTCTTCCTCTACTTTTGATGACATCTCAGATGTATAAAAGGTGTCTTCCAAAACTACTTATTTCATCCTCATCATGATTGTCTTTGTATTGTGCTAATCACACCTTTTGCATACAAAAGAAGAGTCTAAGCAGAAAGACCCATGCCTTAATACGGGCTGTTGCCTTGGTCTTTTCTAAGTGTGGATTAGATGTACATTATTTCCATTTTGGAGTTACACAGGGAAAGAAACTTTTTAAGTTGTATATCCCATCCAGAAAGTAACCCAGCAGATCCTTCTGTACTGGAGCTCTAAGAGAAATCCAGAGGCCTTGCATTTGAGTAAGATCATCTCTCAGTAATGTCTTCCCCTCAGAATGTGCTGCCTCTCTGACAGTGCATCCTGCTGGCCCTTAAAGGATAATTCAGGTGCAAGACCCCAGTCTTAATTAGAGCTTCACTTTTAACACTACCAAGGGATAAAAATAATAGGAAAAAAGTAGGCAAGCTGTGTTTTCTTGAGGCTTGACAAGCAGCACACGGGGAAAGGGACACAGCCCAGGTGAGATGGAAAATTCCACTGGTTCTCAACCTCTCTGCCCTTAACCTCAAATATTTCACAGATTGTTAATTTAATAACCTACAACCTTTCCCCAGCTAACATCAAGGCTCAAGAAGGGCTGAGGTTATCGCCTCATTTCCCAAAATGTTCACGGAGGGAAACAGCTGGAGTTGGCCAGCTGTTCCCCCAGATAAAGGAAATGATTGAAAAGGAAGTCCTGTGAGTATGCGTGAGGAGGCAAGACTCTGCAAGTGCCAAGGGCAACTGCAGAGGAGAAGGTTCCTCTGAAGGAAGTGCCTTTAGAGGAATATTTGTTCTAATGGAGCAAAATAGGTTGGGAACAGTGAGATTGCCTGTGTTATCCACCACAAGATTGCTGAGGGAAGCTTGGAAGAAGCAGCAGGGAACTGAACCAAGGAAATATGGCAGTGGCTGCATAAGTTGTGGCCATAGTTTAAAGACTGTGAGCCTCGCAGGCAACCACACATGAAACCCTCAGATGACCAAGACATGAGATTAACATCCAAACAGCAAACCAGCTATGTTTCTTGGCCCAGAATACTGTAAATCATATGCAGAGGTTGAGCCACTGTCTGTTGTAAGTCCATCCAGGAGCTGGGGCACCCTGCACTCCCATTTAAAACCTTGCATCATTGCAAATGAATGAAAGGGTGGTTTCAAAGTGGTGCCCAGCTGAATCAGAGACTGGTTCTATTCTGCAGCTCAGCTTAGGTCCTTACAACTTTCACTGCTCTAGTTCAGAGTCCACTGCACCCTGTGCCTCAGTTCAGCCAGTGCACACAGACTGACCCTCTTCTTGGACTTCCTGCTACCCCAGCCCTGTCTCATCTTGTTTGAGATTCAGTCCTGAGCTCTTTTGTTTCTGTTCCAGTCCAAAGTCTCAGTGGATTAAAAGTTACTGACTGTAGCAAAACAGTGTGAATAAATCTGTGGGGGAGTCTACACCAGCAGAACATTTAGAGAGGATCAGATAAACAAACTCTCCTGCCATGAAGTTGTCAAAGCCTAATCCCAAAGCATAAGTGAAATGCTATTTTACACTTCCACTACCTCCCTGTCTGCTGAATTTTCGTGAAATCTTAGGTTTGGAAACAGAAGGCTTAAAACTCCAGTTCCTGATGGCTGGTGAATTCAGACTCTGCTTCAGCCCTTATGCAGTGTCTCCAAAACACAGAGAAAGACACAGTCTCTTTTGCTTTGAACAATATATAAGGCAGCTTGTGACCAAACTATCTCTCCTGGACTGAAAGGTTAAAGTTACATTTGAAAATCTTGAAATGCTTTTAGGTACACTTTGGAAATTCAGAGAAAAATAAAATTTATCTCTGTCCAAAGTCTTTAATTCTCCCTGGCTATATTTAATCCACATTTCTTTTTGAAGCAAACTTATGATACAGGAACCTCATACAAGAAAATTCCCAAATCATTATTCAGAGAAATTGCATATAGACTGAATTCCAGTGAGAGTGCATTTCTTCCAAAAAAGGAATGAATAAATGTTAGACTTTCCTCCTAGGATAATTGAAGTCTTAGTCATAGTGGATGAAATAGGCAAGTAAGGAATCCTCTAAACAAAAAATGTGGTTATATTTTCAAATTCTATATAAAATTTTTAAAATTTAAAAGCTTAAAAAGCTACCACTAAAATGTACTGAAAAATCTCACAAATTTTGAGTGACCCAGAACAGTTGATTCAACTTTCAATACCTGACAAGAGTCACACAAAATCCCATGCAGCATGTGGTGGTGAAGGCTGGGTTGTGAGAAACCTGCCTTGCACCTGCTTGCAAATTGTATATATTTTGTATAGCCAAGTATGCTATACAGATGTGTGTCTTATAATGATGATCTCTAAATTCATGGAAAGGTTGGTTCACTATCCTTGAAAATTCCAGTACCCACAACAGACAAAAAAATTAGTGAGGAGCAACTGAATTGTTTCCTTCAGAAATCAATGGTCAGTCACAGAATCACCTAAGTATTAAGCCTTTTTATTCTTCTTAAGTAGGAATATGTTGTAGGATCTTTCCAAGCATGCCTACCACCTGCAAAAGGCAACTATGAGCACATGTAATTAATTTTCAGCAAGTCAGTAATCTTCCATCCCTGTTAGAGCCCCTGTTTGCCTGCACTCTGCCTGTCCAGTGCTGCTCAGAGGTACTGGGAAGAGGCTGAAACACACTCTCTGGAACAGCTGCCTCCTCCCGAGGGCCCCTCCTGGCTGAATCAGTATTTAATCAGGGTGCCTAGTCCTGGGATAGTGCCAGACTGCCCCTTAAAGGGCCCTGAGTCTGCCTTCACTTGCAAGAAGACATACAGAAAGCTTTGGTGAATAACAAAATGATCCCATCTTTGTTTCAAGTGGTTCCTGGACAAAGATTGTGATACCACGAGGCTGAGCTCATTCAGCTCACCACAAACTAATGATGTACAAGTAGTTCTTTCCTACAAAAGTTGGGACCTGCAAGCAAACGTCTCATCTCTGAGATTCTGCTTTACCAAGCAAATCTTCATCAAGAGATGTGAGAGGAGAACGCATCATGTGTGAGACGTGCAAGGCTTTGCTGCTGGAATTTGGGATTGCTGCAGAATCTCATACTGAAAAGCACAGCCCCAGTCCATGACAAACCATCACCACATCCTCCCCACAAGCTGTGGTTAGTTATGGGTTTCATTCCTAAGCGTACCAAAAATGTAAAAAATTCTAGTCTACCTTTACTGACTTGCTAACAAATTGCAGGTGTTTTTCTGTGTATCCAGGAATATTAAAAACTATAAAATTGTGCCCTTCATCCCCTCTCACCTTCATCCCAGCACACTAAGACTCAGAAATATTCCTAGAAAAACCTGTTATCAGGTATTGTCTTTTTATTCTGCTGTTGGTGACCCTGAAAAATATGAATCTGAGACAATATGTAGTCTATACAACAGTAATGGCTTCAGTGCATTCTTTAAGCTTCATGAAGCCATGAAGTCCTATTTCTCTACAGCAGAACAACTTTTGATGATATGCCAAGTAGTGACTGGAGCTGGTTGGAATTTTTCATTCAAAGTTGTTTTTAGCCTGGTTTACTAAGAAAACAAGAATTAAGAAACACACTTCTCCTTTTGTCCATTTGCCATCCCAACAAAACTTTGATTCAGCTGGCCAGTTGAAGCCTAATTGAAGAGGGTTTTTTTCCCCCATGATATGCATCTTATAGATGTTCAGAAAAAAAAAAAAAAAAAATCAGTGGCTGGGCATTGGAGAGAAACCCTGCCAAGTGCATCTCTCCTGTGCTGAAGTAAAACTGCAGTGTGAGCTTGGGATTTAAGAGATACCTGTTATAGAACATGATATAAATGCTCCCACCATGAGAACATCTTTGAAAGCTACTTGCCTGTTATCACTCATCAGAGAACCTTGTCAATTTTGAGAGAATTGCAGAAGCCAGGCATCACTAGCCTAATGTGGCTATTAGGACTTTTTATTAGATTGTTTTGTAGAGCTGTAACGATAATTAAAACCAGACTTTCACTGAACAATGTATTTTTAGCAATATTTTTTTTCGTATGTTCTTAGACTGCTAGAGAAGTGTGTAGGCATCTTTATTTGAAAAAAACAGAGAAATAGCACTATCAGCTCTGAGACTGGGACCTAGACATCCTGGCTTCCATCCCTCCAGTACCCTGTACTGTCCTTTCTGCCTGATGGAGACCCACCTGCATTCCTTCACAGATAAAGTTATGTACAGCTGATTGGTTTTTTATGCATACAGTCATTTTCACAGAACATAAAAGGACATGTGGGTGCTATTGCACTGAGGATCACAGTTCTGCTGAAAATATTAAGAATATGAAATCAGTCCAGTTGGAAGCCAACACCATGAACAGGCTGAAAACACTGATAGTTTGTTTCAGCTTCCAGCTGGCTTTGACACCTACAGGTACAATCTAGTCCCAGTGACGCACCCACTTGTCGCCCCACCATTAGTGGTACCCTGGCACACAACTAATTCCATGGATACAAGCACTGATGTGCCAAGTCCCAGATGCACTCCAGACCCATAGCACCAATTTGCTCTGGGCCTGTTGCCATTTTTGTGAATAGCTTCTATGTTAATCTCTGTACAAAGAACACTGCATCACTCTAGCCCTAGAGTGTGAAGACTTCCATAACTGTTTCAAAGGAAACGTCAGGATATTCCTGTCACCACAAGGTGAAGTTCATGATATAAAGCAGCCAATACATAGGCTACTGCTGGACTGTGTCTGCCTCATGATTTGTTTCTAGTCTGTACAGACACTAGAAATTGAACTCTTCTGCCTTCCACTCCTTGATTTTTTGTTCCCTCTTCTTCCTGGCCTGTGCAGAGATAGGCCAGTTTATGAATCGCTCCATTGTAAGTATTGCCGAAGGAGGCTGGAGGGAGACATCATGCCTCCTCTTTAGGAGCAATCCCTCTGTGTTACAGAGCCTTGTAATCTACATGGAGACTGGACCACTTCTTCAGGTGTCTCTGTCAAAGGGAAGAGCTCCCACTTGAACTATTTTTCCCTCCTTGCTGCCATCTTTACTCTGGGCAGCTTTTTCTTTCCTGCAAGTTATTGAACCTCCTCCAAAAAGAAACTTAGCAACATAACAGAAATGAAATTGCTTCATCGTGTAATGTTGCCCTTTCATCCATCAAAGTAAAGACTAAAAATGAGAAGGATGGGGAGTTTGCCCAGGCAAACCCAACCAGGATCTCCCAGGCTGTAGCCATTTCCCTTTCAAGCTTTTGTGTTCTTAACATCTGTCAGTATCAAGCTGCTTTGCATCTCTGACCTATATCCAGTACCCTTTCTAATATGAACTCTGCTTAGCAAAAGAGTATTCAAAATACCTGGAGAGGCACATGGTTGGGAGCCACGTATAAGAGAATCATCAGACCCATCCTAAGAGAGGACTATCCTCTCATCTCCAGCAAAAAGGCAGTGACTAATCAGCAGGCCCAGAGCGCTGGCTGTCAATTTGCTTTGCCAGTGACCCACGCCACTGGCATTCAAGGCAAGGAGTACTCACCTGTGGAAAGGAGAAAGGGAAAAGGAGGGGGAAAAAACCCTACTTGAGCTACCTGAAAGTAATTTTACATGAGAAGGCTTGAAAGACCTTGCCAATATTATGCAGAAGATGGGGCCGATTAACAACTGAGATACTCTTAGAGGTTGCCCGATTACCAGAAAAGTCATCTCTCAGGAAGAAATCCACTGAGCAATTTGGTCCTTAGGCACTGGAGCACATACAAAGGGGAGACAGAGATCAGTGCTGTTTTGGATGAGATCATGCCAGTTCTGCCGACAGTCTCAATTCCTCCCACCTGGAAACGGTGGCCTTATTTAATGGATTATTTGTCATGTTCCTTTCAGTTGGATAGCGGATCTAGTTCTCATGCACTTCAGAGTCATTGTTGCGCAGCTTGCGGTAAGAAAAAGAGATGGTTAGGGCCTTTTGAAGGGATGGAAAAGGAAGATTCCTGCCTTTCAGTCAGTGCAGTTAACACCCAAACACTGCCTTTGTGCGCTGCCTGTAGCTCTGTGCAGCCTCTGTAGCACGGAGCACTCCGAGCTTTGGAATGATAAGTGAGAGTAAATACTGCAGTAACTCACATGCTTCCCTTCCCCCACACCCTGACCTTAATGGAAACCACATGAGGAACACAGGACACGGGGAAGATCACAGGGAAAGGCGAAGCTATGCAAACAATTAGCCACTGAGCTGATGGCATGAAAGCCTGGCAGCTACTTCACACCTCTCTCCTGCCAGGGAGCCCCTCTGGCCCCAGCTTTCCTAAGCACAAACTGCACCTTCTGTCCCTGCTCTAAAGTGGGAAGTCAGTGAGGACACAGAAGACCAGAAAGAGAGGCAGAAGGGGCTATTGGCTCTCCTGCTCCCAATCTTTCCCTGCTACAGGGAATCTGCTACCTGCACATCCCCAGTGGAATACTGTTACTACTATTACTAGACTTTCAAGCAGACGTTCATTTTCTCATGACCTAAAAAATTCTGAAACCAAAAACAACAACAAAAAAGACCAGAAGAAAAGAATTTCTTCAACCTTTCCAAAACAATTAAGCTTCAAACAGACACCAAGCCTGAAGCATTTCAGTCAAAAAGCAGATGTTTAAAAAGCTCTGCACATACATCAAAATGGGGCTTAGAAAGTCCTGAAGGAAGTGTGTAACTACCTTTACAAAGCTATCACACTCGGAAGGGAATTAACATCCATAAGAAGAGATAATTCACAGGGTGAAGCTGTCCTATAATGATGAATATGGTTCTCTAAAGACCATGTGTGAAATGGCCGAAGCAGTGATTGCTTCTCACAGAATTAAATGGGCTAGCACAGTCCGTTGAAGAAAGGCTGCCACCATCTTAAATAGTCTCTAATACACTCTCTTCTTAAATCATTTCCATTTTATATGGTTTTCAAGGGAAGGTGATGCAAGGAATTACTGAGACTGAATCACAGTTAGGTAGGGGAAAGCACATCAGTGGGTGTGTATATATGTCTGCATGTGAGCATATATGCCATATGGCTGCTCTTCCTGTGACTTTTTCATTGCATTCAGTGGATTATTGACCTCAAATTACATTCTTGCTGTGTTCTCTCACTCAATAACGTGAAGAAGCTCACACACCTTCTCTGGAATCTCTAATGAATTATGTAGGAAACATGTTTTGTCATTAGTGCTATACTCTTAAGTCCCGAGACTTCAGAGCTCAGTTGACAGCTTAACCACTACCCTTGTGTGTGCCACATGGGGAAACACCTAACCTCACCTTCCCTTAATCTTTCTTTAACATAAACACAGTATCATCTTTATCAGACACTTAAAAGGAATCTTTTCTGCAGATCTTGAGAGCACTGAAATCCTCAAAATGAAGCAGATGAGAAAGAGGAATTTTCTTCAGTCATTTTAACGGTTCAGCTGATAAAAATGATGCCAAAAGAAAGGAATAGGAGTTAGTTTGTAAAAAAAATATTGTAAGGTGAAGAAAATGTGAATTTTATTAACTGAAACTCATCTATTCAAGTAACCTTGGAACTGAAACCACACTGGAAACAAGAAAGATGATTCTGTATCGATCATGGGATTCATTATAATTTTTTAGTGAATGCATTTGAAAGATGCAATGTCTACAGAAGTGCTCCCTAATGTATAAAATCCACTAGCTGCCACTCTCAATTAAATGTAGTTAATGAGATCTCTGTTCACCCTATAGAGAAGAGGGCTGTGTCTCCATAGTTTATTGAAAATGGAGTTAAAACATGGCTGGGATTTTAATTGGTTATTGTGGATATCACCACGACATGTCTCCTATGGTCTGTCTGGTGTATCTGAGGTTCATAAAATCCAATAAAGCATTTAAACAAAATCCAATAAATGCCTGAGGCTCTGAGCTTTAATACCAGAACACGAAGCAGACGTACACAGAAATGACAATTGACAGGATATCCCTTGCCAATCTATACATAACCAAGGAGAAGCAGCTTTTGCAGTTGGATCCCCCTCCCCGAGATGTAACAGGGCATGGCTTTATCCCATGTCAAGCAGGTGTAAGAAAAACAATTTAGAGCTGTGGTGCACTGATGTGTGCCAGAAGGAAGAAGTGTCCCCTGGGAGTTGCCAAAGGACAGCAGTTCACTTTTTCTTTTGGGGACTCATGGGACACAAATGGCCTGGAGGAAGGACACAGCAATTGTGATTCTTGCAACTGGAGGCTGACAAGGATGGGTACTGTTGCTGACAATTAGCACTCTGTTGTCTCCTGTGGTTTTTTGCTCAGAGATTCTTATGGTCTAATTTTAAATGAACAAGTGAAATTCATCTCACTTCTCTGTGGAAGATTTTTTCTATAAGATGACAGAATGAAGGTGGTCTCAGCTGAAATTCTTCTTCATTTTATGCCTTCGCCCCCAGTTCATCCCAAAAAACATACTGACCTCTTTCCACAGCTTACTGAGAGTTCCTTTCTTTTCTGGAAAGGGAGCAGGAAGAAAGCTCAACTGGGCAACCCCTGCCTGACTTTCCTTGGGACACTATTTTTGTTCTGGTCACCAGTTAAGAAAAAACAAAAAACAAAGCAAAACAAGCAAAAAAAAAAAAAAAAAAAAAGCCAATGTTGTAAATTCAGCACATTTTTTTTTTCATCTCAAATGGTCTAAAAATACTCTGGAATTATTGAGCTGAAAATCACAGTTATAATAAAGTGGAAATGATCCCATCAGGCAAGACAGGCCAGCTGTATCATTGCTGTTGCTGGGCTGAATCCTCAGAGAGACCATTGCAGCATCAGCTGAGCAATTACAAAGTCTGTAACTGCACTCCCTGTAATAACTATCCTTAAATGGGCACTGGCCGAGCTGCAGCTAGGCAAAGAGCTGAGCCCAGAGGCTGTGGAGGGGGCAGGGTGAGGATTGGATGCCTTCTTGCAATAACCCGAGTGCTACTGCATATTGAGTGCTAGCAATTTTCACTCACCTGTTTCTCACACAGATTTCCTATGGACCCTGGTATTTGGGGCTGTCCTCAAAACACTGCCTTGAGCTACATGTGACAGCAGCCCCCAGGCTGCTCTTCATAACAAATGTGGTTCTTACAAGGTTCCAAAGGTTCTGGCTGAGGCCTGAACATGTTCCATAGGCTCTAAGTTCCCAGAAAGCTGTACTGACTCGGGAGAAAGAAGCTACGACGTTGGTTAGCAGCAGCTTTGTGGTACTAACCAGCTGTAGCAGGAACCACAAGTTAGAGGTGGCAGTAGCAGCACACCTCATCCTGCCACAGCTGAAAGGAACTTTCGTTGTGATTAGCCCAGCTGGCTCTGCTTACAGCAAAGTCAAGTTTGGCCCTTTGCTTTTCATTGTTTTCCTCCTGTTCTCCTTTGCTCATGGAACAATTTTTTGCAGTTCTTGTTATGCCTCACCTGAAAACATCTCTTTTCTTACTCTCTAGTTTAAGGGCTGGTTCTGTCCTGCAGCGTGTTTCGGCTGCGCTGTGGTAGATTGCACTTTTTGGGATTACTTTGTTTTCCTTGGCGTAGCGGGGGCTGCTGTGCAGCAAGGGGAGGACTGGGGAAAGAGAGCTGCTGATTCATTGCAGCTGTTTAAACAATCCAAGCACCTTATCCTCTCCTTTCCTTCCAAAAGCTCCACTCAGCATTTCAAGGCCAGCCTGGTCTCCTGCTTGCTTTTGTTTTCCTGCCCATTAAGGTTGTGGTAGCAGCAGAGGCACAGTCTTGGGTCACTTTTTCTTCACCCAGGATACACCTCCAGGTCCTACAGAAGCCAAACCCCCAACTCAGAGCAAACATGGAACACCAGCACTCCAGTTCCCCATACTCAGGGTTACATGGACACTAATTCAGTGCCTGAATGCAGACTGCACACCCTAGAAAAAGTTCCAATGATTAATCACACTGTATCAGGAATATTTTCAATTTTACTTCAAGGAAACTTTGGCAGAATATAGTTATTTAAATTTTGGAAGGGAAGAAAAATGTACTGGCAAGACCAACAAGAGAAGTCATTCTTCTGCAGGTAATGGAGGAATTAGTCTGCCAAACACCAAAGGCTCTATACATTTTCAGCATCAGCTTTTCCTGAGACCAGGAGACAAATATGGTATTTATAGCATGGAGATTCATAGCACTGAATCGCAACACAGAAGTTTGAGAAGGCAAACAAAAGGACTCAGGTAAAACTTGGTATGCATAGGACCTGGGTTCTAGAAATTGCTGGAAGAACAGGGATTGAGATTTATTTATACAAATCCTGTGTTCTTCTGAGGTAAATTATATGACTTTCTGTTTGGAAGTTATTGGGAAGAGCTGAATAACCTAGGGGCACAGACATAGGATTAAAGCAATATAAAAAACATTCTGTCACCTGGACTAGCAACCCAGGCAGTTGGACAACCGCCACAGTGGATTTACAGAAACTGTGGTCTAGTAGGTGATCAAAGATATTTTAAATCTGTGGATCTTGGTTCTGCTCCTGATTTAAAAAATATTACGCAAATTGCTTCACTGCTCTAACTTTGTCTTGCCTTTGTCTTACTTAGCTAAAAAAACTTTGGGTAAAGCATGCTTGCATTCAACCTGCTACAGCAGCATCATGAACTTCACCAGCACATCCAGACACCTTAGTAATTATGATAATTGAATGTGTTCTGTAAATATCACACTGATTACTACATTAGAGAAAAATGGGAGAGATACTTAACAGGATGCTAGGAGACAGAGGAAGGAGGGGATGAAGGGAGAGAAACATCCCTAGTTGAGTGTGCAAAATAAGATGGGTTTATCAGGTTGAAACAGAACATTTATGCTTTGCTCACTGAAACATTATCATCTTCACATTATGCACAGAGAGTCAATGGAAACAAAATGCTATCAAGTGAGGCCAAAAGCAGACTTCCTACGTGCGACTCTGGTTTGGGACACACGTTCCCATGTTCTTGGCATCTTTCCTTCCTGTTAATAAGAGAAGGAAAGCATGTGGAAGCTGAGTTCTGCATAGGAAACTCGTGTATAGCTTTGGGCACTGGAAGAATGAAGTTATGTGCTGGAATTGATCTCATACATGGAAGACCTCTGGAGGGAAGGCAGAAGCTAGGAAACACTGGGAACATGCTCAGCACTGCTTCTCCCCAAGGACTAGATTTTGTCATGAAAGGACCACTATTTTAGCAAATTGTATGCTTTACTTGTGGATGAGAAGACAGTGGTGAATATTGTTTTAATTTAAGTACAGATATATCTTTGACATGGTCTCCATGGTATCCTCATAGCCAAACTGATGACTTTTTTTTTTTAATAGGCAGACTATGGAAAGAAAAACAGAAGGAAAGTCTGAGCTCAAAAGGTTGTGCCTGGTGACTGGTTTTCCCTAGGGATCAATATGGGGGAAAATGTTTCTTGATGTCAAGTGTTGTCTGTGTTAATAAGTTGGACTTTGGGACTGAGTACACCTCAACAAGTTTGTGGATAGTACCAAATTTCAATGTTCAAAGGGACACTGACAAGCCAGAAAAATTAATTGAGAGGAACTTGGAGTTTCAAAAAAGACAATTTCAAAGTCCTTCAGCTGATACAAGATAACCCCATGCAAAACCAGTGGTTTAGGTATCTGTATTTCAGTCAATGATATCTGTCCTGACCACAGCCAGGGAATTGTTTAAGTCAGGCATTTCTTGACAGCAGGCGGGCCAGCCTTCTTGGAGGGAATCAGGCAGTATGGAAGGAGCTGGACTTATTCCTGCCATCAAATGATTGCTGAATTTGCCTTTTTGTTTTGAATATGTGGAACAGCAGTTAGGATCACATCAGTCTGTTTGAATTCAGTCAGCATGGGCCTAGCTGGAGATACGAGAAACATTTTAAAATAAATCCCATTTTTCCTGGCCTGTGGATTTCTTTCTTTCATTAACATTTCTGAGAAAAGAGCATGTCTCTCTAAACAGTAATGCAGCCAGAATGGACACTGAACTACAGCTGTTATCTCAGAATTGGCCACATATATATATTACACATTAGTATAATAAAGAGTTGATGTAAGCCAGAGTAGAACCAGGCCCTTAGATATTTATCTAAATTAACAGAATCACATTACTGTTTTGATAGCAGATGAATCAAAAGGAGTTTCATGTCTTATCACAAGCCTTTCCCCCTTCTCAAGGAGGCCGTGGGAGAGTGTATGTATCCCACCCCTGTTTCCCACACAATTGCTACCTCACCTGTCTTGCACCAGCTGTCTGGAAAACTATGTGGGTTTTTTTAAATCAGTAAAAGTTCAGCTGAGAAAGAAATTAAATTGTTTCAGTTTGAATTGGTAGGATCCCACCCCATGAGGACACAGGCATCTTGAATATAACAAACACTTTAGAATTAAATTGCACACTTGGTTCCATTTGATTGACTTCCCTGGGATTGTGCTGACAGAAATAAAACCAGAACTCCTCAGATTTCACTTAAGTAGATAAGATATTGTCTATGCCTCCCTTCCTGTTACTTTGAGAAAAAAAATTCCATTATCAACTAAAAGATTATCAGACTTGGAATTCTACAGTTGTCAGGTTCTATAATATATATCCTGACAAGATATTGTCAAGACTAAATATAGATATGATGTGAATCAGAGGACTGAAGGAGATCAGTGCACCAGGTATGAGCCCCCTTGGTGTTGCCTCGACAACCCAGCTCAAGGCATTGTTTACAATTGTATTTTGTTCCACACAATGCATTGCAGAGGAGTGTGTGATGGCTCCCAGTAGCTGACCACAGCAAGCCAGACAATAGTCATTTGCAAAGGTATGTTGCTATGAATGTCTCAGACTGCATATCACCAAAGCACTCAAATGTAGACTCATTTGGCCTATTTACTTCATTGCAGTGCATATTTAAATTTAAATGGCAGCTAATCATTCAAGTACTTTTTCTATTGCTTTTCTCTTTCTGTATCTGCTGCTCTAAGGCAGGTCCTGCTTGACTTACTTGGTCTTCTAAGGTGACCCACTAAGAGGAGAGAGAAAGGCTATGGATGTTTGTCTGGACTTCAGTAAAGCCTTTGACACCATGTCCCATAGCACTTTCTTGAGAAACTGGCTGCTTATGGCTTGAATGGGTGCACTGTTCACTGGGTAAAAAACTCTGTGGATGGCCACAGAGAGGTGGTGACTGGAGTTGCATCCATCTGGTAGTGAGTGACAATGGTGTTCCCAAGCCTCATGTCTTTATCAACAACCTGGAGAAGGGCATTGAGTGTACCCTCAGTTCACAAATCACACCAAGTTGTGTGGGAGTGTTGATCTGCCAGAGGATAGGAGGGCTCTGCAGAGGGAACAGGATAGGCTGGATCGATGGACTGAGGACAACTGCGTTTGTCCCAACAAGTCCCAGTGCCAGGTCCTGCACTTGGGTCACAACAACCCCATGCAGTGCTACAGGCTGGGGAAAGTGGGGCTGGAAAGCTGACCAGCAGAGTAGGACCTAGGAAGGTTGGTCGACAGCAGCTGAACATGAGCCAGCAGTGGCCAGGTGGCCAAGAAGGCTGATGACATTCTGGCCTGTACCAGGAATACTGTGGCCAGCAGGACCAGGACAGTGAGTGTCCCCCTGAACACAGACTATATTGGATAATAAGAAAAATTTCTTCCTTGATGGGCTATTGAGCTTTGGAACAGGCTGCCCAATAAAGTGGTTGAGTTTCCATCCCTGGAGGCATCTAGCAGGTGTGGCGCTAAAGGACATGGCTTAGTGGTGAATTTTCCAGGGCTGGGTTGAACTTTGTTGTCTTAGAAGTTTTTTCCAACCTAAACAATAAACTATCTTGCTGTGTAATAGGTTTAGGGTGTTTGGTTTTATCCCAAACACCCTCAATACGTGTGAGAAGCACCAAACAGGAGAGAAAGAGCACGCTACCCTGAGAAGGGCACAGAGCACACTCCACAGAGAAAGGTAGTCTGTGCTCTTCACAAATAATATAGTAAATAAAGACGCAGAACAACTCCTGCACTGTGTCAGAAATATACTGTATTATTAAACCTAATACTTCATCCTTCAAAGGGGAAGAAAATATTTCAGTTCCTGGGTTTTAATCTGTTATAGACCCAACACAAATTTTGTAAATTTTCCATGCAAAGAAAATCCTAGTTTTCCACAGTCTCAGAAAGCATTCATTCCAAGATCCCAAAATGTTGTTCTGAACGTGTTTTCACAGTATTTCAGGATATCAGAGGAACTATGACAACTGCTGACATAAAGCTTAATAGAATAATGGAAATACTCTATTACATTTAATCACTAAGGGCACCTGCTACTTAGTACTGATTGAAGCAACTTATCTTAATTTCTAGATCAAGTGTCTTCTGTTAGTGCCTTAATGAAACAGTGTGACATACAAGAAAAATTACTTTGCTTTGCATATTGCCATTTAAATGATTCAGGAGGGAAAATCAACCCAAACAAATATTTCAGTACTTTCCCTGTTTTATAAACATCTAATTTTCCATAAAAACCCTTTTATGACAGAAGTGTCTCTTGGGTAACTTCACTCTGTACACAATACAAGCACATCCTTTGCAATGTCCTATTTCAGTGCTGTTCAAGCCACCTCATGTTGGCTTCAGCAGGGTAAGTATAAGCTTCCCCTACTCCAAAGTAGGAATACTCTCACTGCCAGACTGCAAGTTGAAAATACCTGGTTAGTAAAGCAGGGTCACATCTACATATACTTAAGGCAATAAATTAAGGATCGAGCTCATCCAAGGCAGGGCAATATCAGTAAGGATATTAGTAAGCATTACTTCAAGAGCAGAAGTGGGATGACAGGGGCTTGGAGGAGCCATGTGAGGGAGGGATCCAGGCACTAGCAGCAAGGAAGGAGAGTAAGGGACAGTGGAGTGGTGCCAACAAGAGAAGCAGGAGCTTGCAGGCACCTGAACCATGTGGGAAGCTCTGTGTGCACAGCCCAGCTCACCGGGAGTGCCCCTGAGGGTAAACAACTCTCAAAATTGGTGTACATGTTACACAGTTTTTCTGTTTCTCTCTTCCTGTGCTGCTTCTCTCCCTTTTAAGACAATTCCTACAAGGTATAACAGCTTCATTTTGTCCTCAGCTGCTTTGATTGTGGTCCCATTTCCTACTCTGGTGTGTCCCCTGAGGGTCACCACTACCCTGCTCTTCCCAACCCCACCCTATTTGCTCCCTTTCCTCTCAAGGCTTAATTTCCCTGACTTTGATCCTTTAATTGGCTATTTCCCGCTCTCAGCCATTAGCCTGCTTCCCTGTATGCTGGCCAGCATGCCATTATTAATCTACATTTTGAGAAAAGGGTAAATCATAGGACTGAGATGGCGCCCAGGAGCACACAACTGTGCTGTAAGGGGGCTGAGTAAGCCAGAGACACAGGAACACGTTCCTTAATGAGGAGCAGTTGCAGTCACTGTCACCTGAGGCTTTCTAATGAGCACCAATCCTCATCTTCCTTATCTTAGTCCAGTAGTTTTGCAAGTTCTTGTAGCACCCAAGACTGTGCCATTCATTGCAAAACAGAATGATGAGAACTCCTACAAGAAAGATTTTGTGGTTAAAGGTTGTAGCCATAGCAGTGTCACAAAACAAAACAACTCAAATACTTCAGTGTATTATGGGATAAGTTAAGACCAAAATGAAACCCTTATGAACTAGTCACAGACATGCAACAGCTACTAAGGAAACCATTTTCTAATGTGTGGGAATCATTGACATTTCTTGTATTTTAGAGAGGGAGATGCATATGACTTGGAAGAAACTTCCTGAAATGTTGTAAATCTACCCTCAAGTTCCTTGTCTACCTTCCAGGTGAATGACACAGTACTGATGTCTTTCTCACTTTTCTGATATGAGCTGCCATTTTACTCAAACCCAGCATACATGTAAAGTATCTCCCTAGAAAAACCCAACATGTAAAAAATTATCAGCCATTTCTCAAAACAATTCTTCGGACTTGGAAAAATTTCCTTCATGATTCTGGTTTCTTTAATCCACAAAGATGGGTGTGGAGAGAACAAAATGAGAGAGCAGCATAGTTTCTAAGGCAGCAGCAGGGAAATAAAAAGGTAAGCTGAGATGAAAGGGAAAAGGGAAAGGGAAGAGGAAAGAAGAAGAAAGGACCATGGGATGCAGAGCAGTGTGGAGAAGAGCTAATTCTCTTCCTCTGACAGGGCAACAGCTAGATCTTTTCCTGAGAAGGATCAGCCCACCTCACAGCTGCTTAGAACATGAGCTGGGGGATGGGAGGGGAAGCAGAAAAAATAGCAACTCATTGCAAAGCAGAAATTGCACTGGAAACAGGCGCCTGGGAATGTGCAAGATGGGATTTGCAGGTATAGCCATGCAAAGTGAAGAAAGACATCATATTCTGAAAGGTAGGAAAGGCCACTGAAGACAGTTCAGGTGTTCAGTGTGATCTTCTTTCTTCAGAGTAAGTTAATTCACACAATTAGGAAAAGAAAAGGAAAATTGCAGTTCTTTCTTCCAGGAGTAAGTTAATTCACACAATGTAGGAAAAGAAAAGGAAATTGCAGTAAAAAAAATGGCAATGAAAGTACATGTTTATAGGAACATATACCCTGTTGGCGCTTACCCTCACAGTTTGGGGTCTCCCTGAAATTCAGTTTGCATGCTGTAACTTCAGTGTTACTTGGACAGTGACCCAAATCAAACCACAAACACTTACTGCCAGGAAACTCTTTCCTAGAACACTTTCACCCATTGCAAATAATCTTCCTGACAGTAGATTTCATGGGTCTGCTAACTGCATGTATTTCTATTTGGGATCATGTAAAAGCACAGACTGTTCATCATTCAAGGTTTGCTTTGGTGTCATGATATCGCTGTCTGGGACTGATATTTTTGGTGATGGCCAGAAACAGCAATAACATACTTTTCCTCATGTTTTGATTATACAGGAAGAATTTACATGATAACACAGTTGAAGTTCTGAGAGAGAGCTAGTCAAGTTACTTTAAAAGAAATTTCTAGGTGAAAACTTAGAAATTGTGTTTTCAAAACTTTATAAAGAAAAGACGTACTTGTAGGAAACTTGATAGTTGCAAATATTTCTAAAAAGCAGGTAAAATCCCAACTTCCTTTTTTTTCTCTTTCTAGTAAGAAAAAACAAAAGTGAGAATAAGAGAAAAAAACAGACAAACTTTAACAGTGAATATTCATGTTTAACTTTGAAATTGAATTCTTTTTATTGAATTTATTGAATATTAAAAAACCCTATTTTAATGTTTTAGAAAAATATATGAATGTTTTGTTTATGAAACTACATCTTAGGGGGAAAAAGTGTGAACAAAACTTTCAAAAAGAACTTTGTAGACAAGGTATGAATTTTCAGATAGTGTCACTATTTCCTGTTTTCAATTTAAAAGTCCAGCAGCAGAGATTAAACAATTTTTCACAGAGAAACACGTAACAATGAAGTGCACAAGGTGAGAATTGTTTAGAGTCAGAGTGATGGACACCAGCTTTCTGATAGTGTTATGAGACAACTGGTGGCATTCTGTAAAAAGGGCTTTAAGTTGTGTTTATCTGAACTGACAGCAGTTAGAAGTACATTTCACCCTTATCTATCAACTCTAAAGCTGATCTAACTGGATAGAAGACCATTTCCATGGAGGGCTGCTGGCCACAGTTGTATTTAGACAAGCAAATGCAGACCTCATGTGGCCTGAACTACATACAGACCTTTGCACCAGTGCAAACTACATGCAGAATGTTTTTCTATCTAGAATGGCACCACTTTACATTTTCCTGCACATCTTCAGAAGAAAGGAGTCCACAGGGTCAGGACAACAAAGAATTAAACAGAGAGAGTGTCTGCAACAGGGAGAGTGCAATTATTATGAGTTACAACGCCGTCAGGATTAGCATGTCTCTTTAACAAAACGTGCAAAGGAATCTCAAGCCATTAAACTGTCTAGCTCCTAGCTATTATATTTGATCCATAAACAGTACCTTCAACAGTACAGTGCCCTCTAGCACTGTAATAAAGTATCAACCATTACTTAATACTTACCCTTCAAATTGCTACTTAGAAGCCTCTTTAAGTCCTCCCATTCGAAAACAATCAAAAAAGAACAGTTGATTCTGAAAGGGCTGCAGCCCCATTTAGAATCAGTGTTTGACTGTCTTCAAAATGTTAACTCTTCCTCATCCCCAGGGGAAGCAGTACTATCACTCATATTTTACTGGTTTCTAAATTAATGTTGTGATTAAGCTTCCCCTGGCATTTTCAACAGCTCCTGATGACAATGCAGGTTACTCCCTGAAACAGGAATGGCAGTAATTGAGAAGAGGAAATAGAGTTTAAGAAACCATGTTTTTGAAATGTGGCTACAAAAAAAGAAGAGCAATTGACACCATATTATAGAATTAGCCATAGCTGACAGTAGTAGCTGGGTATGTAGAGCCATAACAAGCTACACTCACATTTGAGTCACGATGAGCTGAGCTGCCTCCTCACCTCCCCATGTCCAAATGCTAAACTGTATGAACTAGGCTCTCCTAAGCATTGGTCAAAAAAGCTAATTTACAGGAGCAGTATCAATCTCAGCTGCTTTGATCCCAGACCTCTAGACTCAAAGATGACAAAGCTTGGTATGATTGTCCTGTAGAAAGGGACCAGAACATGGCATGAAAATTAATTTTAACAATCACAGAGCCTTAAGAGGCTGGAATGGACCTTAAAGACCACCTAGTCTCACCTGGACACCTCCAAGGTTGTGGTTAAGGCTCAAGGCCTTATCCAAACAAGTTCACTCTTGAGGTGTGTAGAATAATGGAACACAGGTAGATAACTCTACTCTTAAATGATCCCAATGGCTAAGAGGGAGATTATCAGAAGACAAATTATAGCTGTGTACTGCAGTCATTGGGCAAAGTTCAGTGGGTGCCAGCTTTTCAAGAGGAACTAGGAAAATGCAAGGAAATACCCAAGGCCTTTGATATTTAGTTCTATGTTTCAAGGCTGAGCAAGGAGGCACCACACAGGGAACATCCATGTGCACACTCCACTGACTTGTACTGCTTCCGAGAGGGACAGCTGAGGGTCTGCAGCAGTGTGGATACTGTAAAACAGGTGGGTTTGGTGAACTGGGAGGCATCTCAAGTGCCTGATTTCATGCTGTGCATCTGTGTGTGATGTTAAACAAATGCAATACTCACTACTCAATACATTACTACATAATACACTTTCTTCTTCAGTGATGCACTTCCAACCGCTGCTTGAGTTGCTGGGCCTGCCACACCTGTATGGAAGTTTAAGCTTCTCCCAGGTTCATATTCCTGGTATTTAGAACTTCCTTGTAGATACAGGCATGGCCCTTATAATTGCAGTCATACAGAATCACTCACCTAGTTTCTGCTGCATGGATGGGGGGCTACAGAGACAGGAAAAGTTCTGTACCTTTCCTCAGGTACTTATTTTGGCAAGATATATTAGGCTGTGCCTTTGAGCTCCCATCAGTACTTTCCCCCAGTCTTGTTTTGACTGTAGAGGACACCCCCAGGGACCAAAGAGGAATGGATGAGATAGCACACAGAAAAAGGAGTTTTCCCACCTTTTGCTCTAAATATCTATGATATGGATGCCATACACAATAGATTATATCTATGCCTAAAAGCAGAAGGCCACTCAAGGGAAATTGCACTAATTAAGTATAGACACTAATGGTTGTCTCACTTAGTTCCTGTCAGTTCTGCCCTGAAAGAGGACACAAAGAAGCGATTGTGGAGACTTCAAGATGTGTGGATGAGTTTTTCCCACAGTTTAGGATACTTGCATGTTGGAATGTCAGGAATCAGTTCAGTTGCTGTATTCTTCCTCCCTTACCTGCTTCATCTTAGAAGTCAGGGCCTGTTACTCCAAGAAAAGTCTATTCTGTCAGTGTGGTGGGAACTCTTGGCAGTCAAGAGAATCTCTGGGCAGTAAGAGTCAGTTACCCTCAGCTAAGCAAGCTACACCAGTTGCTGATGGGAAAAAGACACACAGATTGCCCCAGTGGTGCTAGCATCTGATTCTGGGGAATTAGGTGGAATGCAGAAAATGACAAGGGCTTTAGAAGCAAGAAAGTGAATCACAGCCAGAAAACCCTCCTCACATGGCCTCCTTCTATCTCCTCCAGTGGCCTGTAAGATGGTTTTTTTTCCCCAGCATATTTTCAGTCTCTTTGGTCAGAAAAAAGGAGCAGCTGGAAAATACTTTTCTAAAGGCTGTGGTAAAATAAGTTCAGCCCAGCCCACATGGAAGACAACCAGAGCAATTCCTATTTTTTGCTGGGAGGCTTTTCTCACATGAACAGCAAGATCTCTGAAGTGCTGTCAGTGTTATTTTAAAATAAAAATTATAAGGGGGTCCTATATTAAAACACTCTAGGTGTAGAACCCAGTGAATACATGTGCAGAGCACTGTGAGATACTGTACCTATTGTACAGTTTGCATTCCTCATTAATGCATTAAGGCTGGGACTGTAACTTTCCATAAACCAAATATATTTAAACAATCCTACAAAAGGCACATATGACCTCTCAAAATACTTTATTACATGGAACTATTTTGAAAAAATCATGTGCTACTGGTGATAGCTAGTGGACTTTGAAGTTGTGATATTATGTATGAAAAGCCAATCTTGTCATTCAAATGTCTCCCTCCATTTCTGAAGTGGCTTTTCCTTTCCCTGGAAGCTTGAATACCACCAAAAAAACCCCTTGGCTTAATGGAAAGGAGGAGATTAGTATTCCAAATCAAGCCTTTAAACTCATGGATGCATTTCAAAAACACATCGTGGGATGTTGTAAAGGTTTTATTAGTACAAGCTTGGGATGCCCTGCATATCTCAGTTGTAGTTTTGCCAGATGCAGGGTGTCACAGCAGTAGGAGAGGGCTGCTCTGCAAGGGCTGAGGGTGACAGCAGGGCAGGCAGGGCTGCAGGGCAGGAGCAAGGAAGCAGAGCATGTCCAGTGACTGTAATCAAGGTTGGACTCAGGCCAGCTGCTGCCAGACAGGTCTGCAAAGGCAAAGCAGCTCTTGAGTCAGGCTGTGATTCCAGTCACTGGGTCAGGGACCAGGGGGTATGGACAGGGTCAGACATATGCACAACTTAGCTGCAGTAAGGACAAAGGGCCTGAGTTTAACAGTGCCTCTCTCCACTCTCCCAGGTCTCTCCAGGGGGGAGCCCTGCCAAGGCTCCACACAGATCTCACACAGCTTGTTTCACAGTGTCTCAACCCAGGTTACAGCTGCACACAGCAGACCTGCTCCTGGGCACAGGCAGCCAAAACCCTTGCTGGGGGCAGGGAGTGTTGCAGATCCTGTTAGTGCACTCTGGCATAGGAAGGCAGCTCTTCCTAATCTCAAGAGATAGTAAATGTGAAATCAGTGGATGCTATACCTCCACCAAGTTGTGCCCAGTGCCTGAGGATGAGCTATTTTATAGCAGTCTGGAAAACAATATAAAGCTGAACTGAACAAAATGTCCAGAACAAGCAAGCAAACAGAAAAACATCTGTAGCATGTTATGGAGACACTCAGAGTCACCCACATCCACGCCCATTCACACAACACATCTGAGGCCATTATAGAACTCTATTTGTTTCTGCAAAAGAGAAAGAGAAAAATGACTGAAGTTTCCTTTTTGATGCATGTTTAGAACCTCTGACTCAACTTCCTCCCACTCTCCATTTGGTTTGACTCGACTCAGTATACCTTTCTCCTGCATCAAACATTTAAGCAGCATAACAGTCTCTGCCACTTCATCCCACTCATCCAGGATACCTAATAGTTACTAAGAAAGCTCCTGTAGCACACCTGCAGCATACTGAAATCAGGAACAGACTCTTGATACTGATACCACAAATACAAGAGATTGTGGATTCTAACACTGGGAAAAAATATAACTAAATGCAGGCTGGATGCTGAAGAGTATCTTCTTTGCTGTAGGAAATAAAAACACAGCCCTTACAGAGTATATCCAAGTCATTCTCAAGCAAAACCATCTGACTGAGTCCTTGTCATTGCCCAGACAGGACATCAGGAGTGTACATCAGCACTGTATCCAGATCCAGAATATTTGCCACTCCTGTGACGCCATGCAAGCAATATATCTCAGGTGCTGGCACAGACTAAGAAGGTGAGGAAGCTAATTGATGACAATCAATGCTGTGTTTCGTCACAGTCCCTTTGCAGACTCAGATTGAAACAAACTCAAAGTCAAGTGAGAGTTGGAGATTAGCATCTGCCTGTCTGTTTTATTGAATCTGTTATTGATGTGTTTCACATTCAAACCAATAAAAACTGAAACACTCGGCACTCCAGACTGATAGCAGATTTCTTGGCTTAAAAAAAACCCTGATGGGAGTCACAGAAAGACCCTCTGGTCAAAAATGAGAAATTTTATCAGTTTTGTCAGAGGAAAACCTACCTCATGCCTGTTTGAACTGCATTTGACTCTAGCTTGCTTCTTCTTGAAATTTTGAGATGGTCTTGAAACTGTGCAAAAGAAAAGGCATCAAGAAAGAGAAGTGGGAAGCAGGGCAGTGCTACAAATTTAACCTTTTGGTGAATAATATCTCTGTGCAAATTCTGATTCCGCAGCTGGTGAAGTGCACATTATGGCAAGAGGAAAAGGGACTAGAAAAACAAGAGAAGGAAAACAAATAGTCCTATCTCATTCAACACCACCAGAGACTATAAAAAAAGGGAAGAGGGTTCTCCTGAGCTTGGTACATCCCTCTGTAGTGGGAAGGTCACAGGACAGCTTTTGAAAGTTCCTGACCTGGAGGCCTTCCTGCTCTTTGAGGGCCTCTCTTTCCACATTATGCTATTCCAGAAAACAGAGACTGTCTCATAGTTGCTTTAAACACCAATTCAAGATCAAGCTATTAGAAAAGCTGTTAAATGTTAACAGGAAAAAATGTTTTGTATTTTTGGGAGTTTCCTCAACTTGGGAGGGGAAAGGTTAAATTAGTAGGTTCACTGATGAAGAAAAACCACTGTCAAACTTAGCCTAGGGGATTATTTTACTGCTAATCAGTGGATTTTATTGTAATCTGAATTAAAAACACACTGCTGGATATCAAAGCACACAGGCTTTTTTGCTGAGCAGGGCTATCTATAGTAGGGACCACAAGAACTGAAAAACAAGACTTCAAATGTAAGCCTTATTCTATTCAATTAATTCAGCCTACAGAATAGAAGTTTTAGAGGTGACATAATTGCTGAATATAGGGATTTACACACAGAAAAGCATTTAATAAGCGGAGGAGGCAAGCAGACAGGCATTTTAGTCTTTCTGTCAGAGACATAATGTGAACCAACAGTTGTAAGTTCAACAAGAAAAGTTCTTTCTTATTTAAATAAGTTGTAATTTCTGGAAAGTCAGAACTACTACAGCGTAACAGTGGAGGTCACCATCTTTTGAAGTCTCTATGACAAAACTATATATCTTTTAAGAACATATACCTACTATCTAGCTTCAGGGGGAAAACTGCAAAGGGTATGTTCCAGTTGGCTCCTTCCCTCACAAAGTCAAGACATGTCTGTGATGCATTCACCCTTCAGGACAGACAGTCAAGTTTGGGATGAAGCTGGCAGCAGAGCAGCCTGCAGGAGCACCTTTTGTATGACTGCCAGCAAGTGACCCAGGCGTTGTGTCAGCAGCCAGCAGCACCCAGCGCCCCCAGCTACCCTCGCACACATGAGACAGCAGACCAGCAGCTTCCTTCCACAAAGGTCTAGAAGGATCTTAAGATCAGTTAAGAATAACTCAGCCAATGCAGGGATCATGTATCTCCCTCTGAAGCATTTGGCAGTGGCCAGAGACAGCATACCAAAGGAGACAGCCTCCTGGGCAGGCACAGCCTGGCAGGCACTGCTTCCTTGGCACAGGCTGAGCAGCACACAGGGTGTCCTTGGAGGTCTCCTACGCATGCAGCGACCAGAGCTGACCCTACTTAATTTATGAGCTCTTCTGAGATCACAGCCTCATGTATTATGGCTCCAGGCTCCATTGAAATGAACTTTATTAAAATAAATTCCAGCTGCTTGGAAGGAGTTACAAAAATGACAAAAAGAAGGCAAACTCCTTCAATCCCATACTCACTGACAGCAGAAAAAGAAATAGTTACTGGAGACTGAGTGAAATTCAGCTGGCTCAGATTGAAGGGGCATGAGAAAAAGATCTAGTCAAAGAACATGAAATTTTGATAAAATGAGACAGTTACAAATGCCAAGGCAGAACTCCCAGCTAGGCAACAGGCTTAAAGCAGAGAGCAGAAGGACAAAAGGTCAGGAGGGCACTTGATAAAGCTTCTGACTGAAGGTGGGATACATTTTAATAAATCAGATTCATTTACAAGGGGTCTTGAATGCTTGTACCTTTCCTGTTTTGTCTGTTCCCTGGCCTTTGGTCTGCTGTATTTCCTTCCCCAGGATGCCTGTGGGCTGTTAATGGAGAATATTAGGGATCAGCACCAGGATGTACCTCACTCAGTGTGCTGTTGCCAGCAGCCTACATGTTCATTATTGTCCCTCTTTGGTAGATGCTCTCGCTTGGCTCCTGAGGAATTTCAAAAGGATGACATTTCTAATGAAGCCTGGCATTCTCGCCCAGCCACAACTAATCAGATTTGCAGTCTGGTAAGGATCTCAGAAGAAAAACTCTGGTTTTCTGCCCTTTCGTGGGTCAGCAATGAAGAGATTAGGTCTAGACCCTACTAGAACAACAGAATTGCTCTCCTTGGTCACAGGGTTGCCCACTCCCATCTCATATATTAGCACTGAAACTGCCCCTTGGAGTTCCAATAGGAGCACCTAAGCGTTCAGAGGCCAGGGGCATAAGACTTTAGCAGTGCTTATGTGACCATGTCCCCATTCTTACCTTTCTGCTTCCCAGCAATGAATTCTCATGACCTTCTAGCAGATTTCCCCAGTTTTAACCAGCATTGCCAACAGCCTGTTTTCCTCAAGAAATTCTGGAGTCTTCTTACAATAATTTTTTTGATAGTGCTGGAAAAAGCCTTTTTCACCTCATGTCAGGCATCACAGACAACATGAGTGATAATTCACCTGAGGTTCCTTGATCCAAGCCACCTACAGTGCAAAAAAAATCCAACCAAAAAAACCCCAAACCTATTCTAAACTAGAAGCCTAGGATCTCATTAGTTATGTGAAATGGAAAGAGCACATCTCTATCATATTTAGCAAAGCAAAAAACATTGCCAAATAATCCCATAAATCAGGAAGGTCTGTAGGTCTTCAACAGTTTAGCAGCACGGGCTACCACTGGGGGAAGGACATCACACTTCAGTAAGAACAGGTTCCAGTGAATGAGATGAGAACATCCTAGTTCAGCAGCAATTTCCCTTCACATCAGCTCTGTATCAGGGGTTTCATGTGAATAGTGTAGCTGAAAGCCATTAGACTTCTCCCTCATGCTATCATCAACCACTTTTGGCAAGGCCTGTAAAACGGAATAACTTACAGAGTGAGCCAGAAATAGGGCCTGTGGAACAGATTCTTCAGATCACAAATGTTAAACCATGGAAATGGATTGGTGACAAAGAGGGTGGAGGGAAGAGAGAAGTTTCCACATACAATTTTTTCCCCCATTACCACCGCACATGTGGTCTACACCCCAACATACGTTTGCTGTGAGTGTAGCCCAAGAGACACTCCAGATATTACTCAAGAGCTGAAACTTGTAAGAACCAGCCAAGTTTGAGATTAATCAAAGGGAAGGGTAATGGTGTGTGTTGAGTGTAATGGAGTCACCCACACTTAGATTCCACAGACAAGGGGCAGAGAGATGCCAATGGCCCTGCAGTAATGACTCTGATCTACAGTCTGAGGGTCTCCTCAGCAGCCACTGAAGGACTCACCTCCTAGCTCAGACTACATTTTCAGCTGCAGCTAGGCTGTCAATTTAGGCACGCCAGGTGTGTTCCCAAAGTTAGAGGGATGAAGCATGCTTTGGGGAGCACTTGGCTTTGAAAGATGTTTCTTTGAATTTTATGGCTCCTTTCTTGCCTCTACTTCTGCCTCTCTCCCCACTACCACTGGATTAGTTTACCAATTTTCACTGAAACATTCTGAGCATGATAGAAAATGTCTCTTCACTTAGCTAAATCCAAAGCATGCCAAGATAGATGGGTGCTGAAGAGTGAATACCATGTCATGTCATGTCATGTCAGATCAGACATAAGGAAGCTAAATGTTTTTAGCAAAAAAAGAGAAATTAAATACAGGAAGAGGGTTACCGGGGGACAAAAGTCTCATGCTCATACAATTCTTCTAAAAATTAACGTTATACATCTATGTTTCATAGAGAGATTTAGGAAAAATAAGTTTGTAAGTTTGATAGACTTGGAGACTTATATGTTTAAAATTCCTGAGAAGATATTACAGAAAATCAGGAACACAAATTTATGTGTTCTAGCACATTACTGGTGACATAAGTTAATTTAGGGAGACCTATTAGGAGAATGAGCTAGTTTATATAAATGTGTTATTTATCACAAATCTTTGTGTAGTTGGTTTAAAAGACAGCTAAAGATTTAGTGGGATTTGGGATATAGGCTGGGGATTTTTACAAAGCTATAAATGAAAAGGGAGCAGAAAGGAAAAACACATTTCAATTTTATATACCCAGTTCTGAGACTGCAGCTAAATACAGAGCAGCAGAACAGTGCTCCCAAATAGCCACAACTCTGTCACATGAGGGCTTGGCAGGTAACATATGGAATTGTTAGATGGAAAATGACCCAACAATTTTTGGCTTCAGTAGAACTTTTTTTCCCCATGGAGTAAGAGCAGTAACTAAATAAAAATTCATGGAATAGGCTGAATGATGCAGGTCCATATCTTATCAGAGCTGGTGCCTATGTTCAAATGATAGATTAGTTTTGGCAAATGAATTTGGAAATTTATTGCTGTTTTTATTTTTCCTCACTGGAGGAAGACTAGCAATTGGAAAGGAAGCCTATAAATCTTAACATTAGAGAGGGGAAAGGGCAAGGTGTTTTACACACACATAGGGGCTAGACAAGAAATTGTTTTTTCTAGACAAAGAGCAATGTGCAACATATTTCTTTTAAAGATTTTTCATTTATTGAAAAATAGAAAAAATATTCAGTGCACATCCCCTTTGTTCTTTTAATTCCAGATTTTATTAATTTTCACTGAAAAATCTGTAGGCATTTCAACACAAATAAAAACCTATAGCTCCTTTCACACAAAAAAGTGATTGCAGATTTTTGCCAGAAAGGAAATCACAAAGGAAAGCAAACCTCTTTATCCCTTTGGAAGATGATATAACCGGAGCTTTTGTGGGATGAGAAGAGTTTGGGAATCACCTCATTCTTAGATGAAGTATCTGACCCAAACAGTGGTTTGCTATTCTCCACTATGGATCACAGATAGGGAATGCACACTCCCAATGGGGAAACAGACAAATAGAACAAGACTGTTGAAAGGGTGATGGGAGCAGCACTTGTAAATGATAAAAAATCCTGAAATCAGTTGAAAGTAGTCTGAAGAGCTCCAGCCTGCATGGGAAAGAACAAGAAAATGCAGCAGATATTTAACCATTCTCATAAAACTCTCCATTGGCTATTTGCAGTGATTCCTCCTATCCCCGGGCAAGACAAACAAAATTGCCTAATTAAGTCCACATCTTTGAATGTCCCAATTAATCCAACTTCTCATCTTCCCTTGCTGAGAGGCACCCTGGATTCCCTGATTGAAGCTGGTGGCACCATTTAATGTAGTATGCTGAGATCTTATGGCTAAAAGTTAGAAGCCCTGAGAATCTCTCCCATACCCGTGAATTTGGGGTGGAGCTGGTAAGCAGCAGGCTCTAGAAGGAACATGGACACTTTAGTTTGAAATGAGCTATTGAGGATGTTCAAAAACTCTCTGGTAACAGCAGGTGATGACAAGAAGCCTTCAAGGGTAATAGGAGCTGGCAGTAGCTTCAGAAGAGGTTTGCCTCTTACCTTGGCAAGCACAAGGGAAACTCCCTTCTCTGACTCCTCTTTCCCTTAAACAAAATCACCCCCCTCAGAGCATTTTGGAAAGGAGTATTAGTGCTCTAGGATGACAAGGCACTCTGCAACGTGGGTCTGAGGAAATGCTTCCAAGAAAGAAATCCTCATACACACAGATCACAGGAACTTGAGCCCTTTCTATATCAAAGCAACTTGTACAAGGGCCTTCAAAGTGCATTTTCCAGTCCAAGGCCCAATGGATTTGGAAACCTTCAAGGAATGAGAAAAGATAAACTTCTGCCAAAGAGTCTCACTCCCTGGATTTTTAAGAGATCAAAATGTTTCAAGCTGCTAGTTCTGCAACTAAATATGGGATAAAATGAGATATTTTATCCCATTAACAACACCGCCTTCACACTCCTTTTTCTTCAGATCCCTAGTTTAAGAAGAGTTAGAGCAGTGGGAGGTGAGGGAGGGAGAAAAAGTACTGAAAGGAGAAAAATTGCTAAAGGACAAGCAATGACATTTTAAACAATGGAGAACTGAAATTAAATATAATTGTATAATTGGAGTAAAGCAGAATCAAATATTTCTGATTTATTACATAGCTTGACTCCTGATTTCCAAGGAGTAGAATCAGCACTGATATGTTGTGTGACTCATAGAAAAACAGTTTCAACTTGAAACTGTAGGATAATGGTGACAAAATCAACAGCTGATAACTCTGCAGCATCCCATATAAGCTTTTGGAGTGTGATTTCCACATGAAGACCAGATGGCTTGTGGCTGAGGTGAAGTCTTAGGTCATGCCAAACTTTTTTTCCCCTAATCTTAGTTTTAAATCCAGTCCAGCAACCATTTGCCACTCAAGCTTCATTCATTTAGCAAAACCTTCACCAACCTCTCTCTTAAAACTACAAATCCTGAATAAATCCCCAAAATTTCTTTTAGTCCTCAAGCTCTCTTGAGTGTTTTCCAAGCCCAACCTCACCAAAGGCTCTCCTCACTGGTACCTAAATACCCATGGTCCTTCTTGGAACTAGCCTTCATTCTTTCCTGTAGACAAGGAAAGGTAGAAGAGAATGATAAATGTTAATTCCAGCCCAAATCCTGTCCGGCTCTCTGGTGGAAAGACACCAAGAAGTTCTGTCACCTGTGCTAAAATTCAAAGCAGCCTTACAACCCTGTGCTCTCTCTAAATGTTGGAGTTAGAAATAAACTTGCTCTGCACTGACTTGTATTCATAGACCCATTTCAATGGGCAGCCATCAGTAACATCCTAAAAAATACCCCTACTCTGAGACTGCTAGGCTTTGGCAGACCACAGTTAAGACCAGCGTTAGGAGGCTGCAATAAACAGTTTTTACTGCAATGCCAGAGGGCTTGCAAACATGACAAGGCTGTTGTGACAAACAGCTAGTGGCTCTGGCTGGACTTGCACGGAGACCTGTTGCAGAGCTAAGTGAACTCCAGTGTTCAGGTAGGATGTACAATTCTTGTTCCAAAATATAGGTATCAAAGAGTTTCAGCCAGGCACCTACACGTAGGACTCCAAAAGTAAGTGTAAGCAGGCCAGAAAGCTCCTCCCAAGCTATGATTACTTTGAGGAAAGCAGTGCTTCAACAGCCTTCAACTAAAATTGTGATTATGAAGAGGAAGGAACTGGAGCTTCTTTTGTTTGTGAAACCCAGAAATTTGTACAAGCAGGGAGATAGGGTCCCCAGACTTGTACTTTTTTGAGCCTGCAACATCAAACTCTTTTGATGCATATCTGGGTTTAGATTTTACTTTTGGAAAAGAAGTACAAGCCATGACCATTTCTTATAATACCCCCAAAGCTTGCAGCAGAACAAGAAAACAGCAACATTCAAGGGCATTATTTAGATGACAGAAGTTCTCAGCAGTTATGGTGTAGCATCAGGGTGTGCAAGAAAAATGAGGAGAATGTGAGGTGGTTTTATATAATAAAAGACTTCCATGGACAGAACTATGTTCAGTAGGATCCTGTAGTTTGCAGGTACTTCACTATCAACATACTGTTGATAAAGCCTAGGCCTGGGAAGGAATCAGAATGAACTTCTCTCCTCCCTAACCAAGCAACAAAGTACTGGCAGCAGGCTGACCACAGCTGCTGGTTCCCAGGCCCGGTCCCAGAGCATTGCTGTGCCATGGGCACTAAGATCACAAAGACTGTTCCAGAACCTTCGACCCAACTGGCACCAGAATGTTTTATTTACAGTTTTTTTACTGTCTAAACCTAAGCCAGTCAATAGGTTGACCTTCTCAACTTATCTCACCCCACAACCATTGTTTCTTTTTCCAGTATTAGTTTTTCAGAATACAAGAGTTAAGAGGTGTTCTTAAATCTGTTCCATCCAACAGCTTACTAATTTAGCCATATATTTAATAAGAATTTCCAGTGCCAGAAGTTTTCCTAAACTGGAACCTTATTGCATAACTATTCACCCTTCATTCTTAACTCATGTCTCATTTCATTCCAATGAGCAAGATGTTACTGTAGCCAAAGAATCCTATCAACACCAGCCTTCATTCTTTCCTGAGGAAAGGGCAAACACCAGCTTCAGCATTTCTTGTTCCAGCCCTCACTGTCCTTGTAAGTAACTCTGCAGAAAAAAACCCAGGGCTCTTAGAATTGTGTTCACACTTTATATTCATTACCGTACACTATGATCGTCAAAATTCTGGATAACTCTAAACCTGATACAGCATTTCAGGCTGGTCCCCTTGATAGCAGCCCTGCTATCTGGGCAGGCTTAGCCTCAACAGCACAAATACAGGATCTTATATGAAAAATGGGACACACCTTCTACTAGGGCCTGTTGCAATAGAACAGGGGAAATGGCTTTAAACTGATTCAGATTCAGATCACATATAAGGAAGAAAAGTTTTTACAATTCTAGTGTTGAAATATTTGAACGGGTTGGCCAGCAGGGAAGTAGAGATACCTTTACTAGAAACATTCAAAGCCAGGTTGGATGGGGCCCTGAGCAACCTGATCTGGTTGAAGATATCCCTGCTCATTGAACAGGGCTGGAGGTAGCGGACCACAAATCTAAACTACTCTGTGATGATTCTATGAAATATACTCCTCTTAACCCCCTAATCAGACTATCAACACGTTCGCTGTTTCTGTTATCAATCAGTCTGCTATATTCAGGTGAGCTTTACAGTTTTAATTTTCATTTGTCCTTGCATGGATCCTAACCATAATCTTCCACTGTCAGTAAGGCAGGCTTTCCTTTACTGATGGAATCTGACAACAGCAGCTGTAAGCACTACAAGCCTTCCAGTATCCTGAAATATTCCAGACTCTCAAACTTCTGATCCTCAGCTTTTATCCTTACAGGAAACACCTCTGCATATTATAAACCAATTACATGGGCTACTGTAGTCCTCTTCCTGCAAACAACAGTTACCAAAAGCTCTTATAAGGTCCTGCTAGCAGTAACAGGAGGATTTGACGGAAGTTCTCTTAGTGTGGGTGAATAAAGGGTTGAGCGTGAAACAGCTACACAGGAGATTTCATCATTAAGTCAGAAGCTAGCAGACTACCCTTTCCCACCAAGCCGATTTCAGGGTAGAGACAAAGAGACTGCTTTCTCCTCTACTTCTGCTTTACCTTCCCCTTTGCTCCTAGAGCACAGGAGTCCTCAGCATGGCTTGTGAGGAATTCAAGAGGAAAGGAGAAGATCTCATTACCATTTTGATGCCTATTAAAGAGTGAGACAATCAAGCTGTGGTAAAAAATAAATAGTTCTATGCAATTATGAGAATCTCCAGACATCTCATTTCATGTCAGGCAAGACTACTGCCTAATAGGAAGACAATATTATCCTGCTGTTGCCTTGCTCAGATGAGAGAGACTTGAGCTAATTAGTTTCCACTATAGCCAGGCATGAAATTGCCAACTTTATGATAGTCATCTGAACTGAGATGTGCTCTCTGCATCTTCTCATCACATAAAAGCTGGTGTAACCAGCTTCACTACTCTAACAAAGTATAAGCTCCTCACTAGTGACCACATGGATACTGAGGGAAATCTAAGAGAAAATAAGAGAGGGTTCCCAAATCCCAGGTGTACCTCTGCTCTGGAGCCTTGGTCCCTGGTAGGACATCTTCCCACTTCTACTCACAACTCACCAGTGTGAGGAGATTCCCTGCAGCAAGAGCTTGGACCCCACAGCATTACACAGCCAAACTTGATAAGAAAGTTTTGGTATTCATTAGCCAAAGCAGGAATTTCTGGGGACTCCAGGAAGAGCCAGCAAGCGTGAGAAAGAACATTCAGTCTCGGTGTTACAGGAGGCAGGAGATTGTTTCCATAACATCTGTGGTGAGAGTGTATAAAGCAATAGACAGACTGCCAATACTTGGAACTACTCAAAAGGCAACTCTGGCAACCTCACAGATTGTTTTATAAACAATTGGTTTCAAACTGATCCTGAAGTTAATGGGAAAGGCAACGGAGTCGCTTAAGGATAAAGGTGCTGTGGTTTCTGCATTCCCAGCTGACTACTTCCACAACAGCAGCCCTGCACTGTAGTGCTCACACTCGGGCATGGAAGTGCTGTTCATCCATCTCACACTGATGATGGCAAGAACCAATGGGGCAAACTTCAGCAACTGAAATACCTGCTGCCCTAACTGTCTTGTAAGTCCCAGTCTCCTAAGAACAACTCTTCCAGAGAAATTTTCTTCCTACATCCCCCCCCATGGCTAGCTGCAACTTGTCCTGCTACCCTTCATGGTCATACCACAGCCTGGCATTTGCTCAGCAAACCAACCTACCTAGCTGTGCTGGCTGGCTCCTCAGGGCAGGGTGCTGCTCTGTGGGGGCCCATTCCTGTCACTGTCTTGTCATGCCAAACCCCACACTACCACTCTCTGTCCCAGACACCTCTCTCACCTCCAAACAATGTGCCAAGGCCTCCCCCTCCTCCTTAGGCAGTTCCTTCCTATGAGTACACCTCACCTTCCAGAGGCTCCCAACACTGCCCCAGCCCACCTTCCACACCACCTCATTTCCACAGGCTCATACAGACCTGGTACTCGTGCATTTCCACTTATAATCAGACAAGACCAAAAAAAAAAAAAAAAAAACCCCTTCAAAAAACTCTACTAAACCACACACAACAATAGCAGTGGCTGCATCATTTCAGTTTCTCTAGCAGTCTCTCCCTAGCCTCAAAGCACACAAGGAGACACATTAGCTTCACCAACATGATACCAGTAACACACTTGCTGCCATGCAGGCACTGAAGTCAAATCCTGTGCAAAACTGTACTCAGTTCCAGGGTGACTGGGAATGCACTGGTTTTGAGGAAAGGCATCCACTGATTTCTCTGGGCAGCTTCTCTTATACACCACATGGAGCCCACTTCACTTCTGCTCTGCCCTTCTTTTTTCTGCAGCTCTGAAGAATTGCCCACAGAGGTCTAGAGAAGCCTCTCCAAAATACAAAGCATTCAGGTATCAGTCTCTTTGCCCAAGTAAAAAATGACAGGATGAGAGGAAACAGCCTCAGGTAGCACTGGGGTGTAGGGAAGGAGGACTAGACTGAATACTAAAAAAATTCTTCACTGGAAGGGTTGGCAAACATTCCTCAGTCTTTCCCACCTCAAAAGACCAATACACCCTGGTTCTAGGTCACAAGCTTAGGATACAGCTTTATAATCCTATTTTGTTGAATTCCAAGTCTTTTACATAATGTTTACTATGAGGTAACCACTGAGAAAGCAGAAGAAATCCCTCAATCAGAAGTCATTCAACTCTTTTCAGTCTGTTTATGCAGAAGGAAAAAAACCCCAAAAACACACTTTTTTTTATAGGAACTTATACCCTCTAGGGAGAAATGGCTTTGCCAAAAGAATTCCCAATCAGTGCTTACCAGAGTTAATTACAACATCATATTAAAAGAACAACTTCTTTTTGAGTACTTAAGAGTATCATGAAAAAACCTCTGCCAAAATTAAAGGTCTGCACTGTGCTGGGTTATTGTTCCAGGCTGTCTGCAGACATCACTGTATGAGTTATACTGTTCTGACATCATTTTGCAAGTTCAGTGCACAAAGCACATGCCTATACTATAACATGACAGGACCTCACATTTCCACTCTAGTAAACCCTAAATAGTTTCCAGAAGGACTATGTAGAAAATACCCAGGAAGCATGCTGGGTAAGCCATTCAGATGATCACATGCTCTGGGATTCTTGCTGTCTCTGAAGAACTTCCATATGTCCAGTCTATAACTCTAAGGAGGACAAAAAGAAGGAAAAAGTTAGTCTGGTGCACAGTTCTCTGATCTCCTTCACTGTCACAGCTGTTGCTTTGGAGCCACCTGATGGTGGCAGCCAGATTCCAGAAGAACTGCAGACTGACAACCTCCAAGAAAATTGTTTGGACAAGAAAAGACAACATGGAGAAGATTTAAGGTTATGAACAGCAGATAACGCTGGCCAGAGACACATGATGGAAAAGGTCAGGCATTCTGGTGACACAGTGAGGATCTGGAGTCCTGCAGGAGGCCTAGGGCTGACATCAGTATAGCTCCTAACCGGGTGAACACTCAGAATGAAGAGCAATATCAGCATAATTCCTGAGCATCTGTTGTTCAGAGAAAGATTATGAAGGAATGGGAGTTCCTGACATCTGGACCCTATTGGTGGGAAAATGCTCTCTTGTTTCCTAAAGATAGGGCTTGTCATAGTTACAGAAACAGGTTTCCATACTTTCTGCTAAATTGTTGAGGACAGAGGAGTTACTCCATGATGCAATTAATCAGTGAGAGTTATGGCAGAGAGATATTTAATTGAAGTGCATGAAAATATCATCCTTGGGGCCTAAAGGAGGATTTTCCCTCTCAGATTCCATACCTCATAGAGCATCCACATACTACTTGGAGCATTATCCTTCTCTTAAACCACTATTTTAAATAGAGGCAATATATTTACCCAGAGAGCTGAGAATAACTTTTTCCAGGTATACAGTATCCAGTCCCTAATCTCTCCCCACAAAAGCCAAACAGCACACAAAGCCCATTCAATTGTACTATTAGGAGCTTAGAGGAGAGAAACAAGACAATTTATATCTGTGAGAAGAAAGAATTCATGGCCAGGGTTACAGAATTTACTTAGGAGAAGATAATTTCCCATGTTTGGCAGAGAGGATTCCTGCCCTAAGGCAAAAAATTTGCATGAACTCTGCCAGCACACACCTGCTAGAAAATTGTTTATGATGGCACATAAAAGCACACTTAGTAGCTTTACTAGCAACATTTTACTAATAGCTTTCGTTCACTTTGGTTCTTTTTTTTTGCTAAAGGCCTTTTGCCAGTTTACACACGTTTGATGACTTCCACGTTAGTAGATTTTTATACTGACAAGCTTTCAGCATCAACCTGGTTTAAGATGTCATTCAGAAATCCTGGCTGCTAACTGAGGTTTATATGTAATAAAAGGCCAAGGCTAGAGCAGAGTCTCAGAGGCTAATGGGATAGAGCCAGCCCATGAATAATTGAGGGTATGTTCTCCATTTATGGCATTGAGTGGTAGCATTTGTGGGAATCCCAGGGTCCTTTGGCTTTTCAGCAGTGAGCCCCTTGTGGCCGACTGTTCCTCACTTTCCTCAACAATGTCACAGAGTCTGACACCACCACGTGCAGTCTGTCCTTTGGCAGCCAGAAACCAGGCTTTTCTGAAGTCTAAAACATTCAGCCTAAATCCTGAACAAAGCTGGCAGGGACCAGCCACACCACCACACATGGGAGAATTACAGGGAAAAGAACAGCTGCCACATGTTAAATTTGAGTATGTGCCATACAGAAAACAAGATGCATTGCAACCTATAGACTTACCCATAGCCACTCCAACTAATGCAATTCCTCTTCCCTCTCCAGAAGAAAAAACACCTCATGGGAAGAATTATAGCAGCTCGTGAGTGTTTCATGATCACACAGAACAAGAAACATCACCAGTTCATTACTAGGGGCCTTGCTTCAGGCCACAGGGTGGTCACAACTCTGCTCTTGCAAGACTAATTATTGGCCTGGGACAGCTACAGAGCAGCTTATTGGCTGTGTACAAAATGCTTCCATGTGCTGAGCTTCTGCAGAGGCTGACACTGTGGGCTTTGCTAGACAAACACTGCAGCTCCCAAGAAGTCTGAATGCTAGGCTGATTTCTAGTTCCAGCAGCATACCTTCACCTCAGGAGAGGAGCTGGGAGCCTGGCCCAAGGAGCAGCAGCAGATTTCTTAATCTCTGAAGGTCTGAGGACTTTCTTCCTGGCATCTTTTTTAGATCAAATTTGCAAGTATTCAATGCCCTCTCCTTCCCTACAGACTGACAACTCAAAGGAACTGAGGATGGAAGGAAACAGGAAAGAATGGGGACAAGAAGCATTATGAGAATGTCCTCAGGCTGAGCTTCCAGAGCTAGGTAGAGCAGAAACACAACTCTCACAGTAGTGGAAGACATGCAACAAAATATTCAACTGTGTCTTCTTCAAGAAATGGAAGGGAAAAAAATGCCTAAACATGCCAAGCATGTGGCACAAATCGTTTACAAGGAGAATACATTTGTAATTACAAGTTAATTTAGCTACCCTGCTGCCAGGAGTAACTGGAAGCAGAAGGAAGTGATCAGTGTGATCTTCTCACTCCCCTGGGACCAGCCTGGGCTGGGTTTTCTTGGTGGAACACCTCCCTCCAGTGGCCAAAGGCAAGTGGTTTCCACAGAGCTTGGGCACTTGGGGACCCAAGCTGGAGACAAGCAACTGTCTCCATAACAGGCTGAATGAAAAAAAGCAGCGCCCTTCCCCACCTAGGAGCCATCTGGTCAGGGTTGGCAGTTTTGCCAGGAAGTGTAGCCCTCCAAATCGTGAGGAAGCATTACCACCTGATTAAAGTAGGGTGCCCTGGGAAACCAGTCAGAAAGGGGAGACTCCATATGAGCAGGAACCAAGGTCTCCTCAAGCACAGCCTGGAACAGCCTAAAGGAACGAGTTGTACTCACAGCTAAGACACATCACTGTGCCCCACTGCAGCTTCAGGATCTATTTAAGCCCCTCTTGCTCTGCACTCATCTGGTCAGGGCTCCTGAAATCTGGACTTAGACCAGTTGCCACCAGTGTCTGCTGGTGGCACTCTAGTATCTCCTCTGCAAACTTCATTCTGTTTCCTCATGTATGATGACTTAGGTCATACTTATTATTTCCTAAAGCAATAGCTGTAAAATTCATTAGCACACTACCTTAGGATCTTCTAAGCCATTTCAAATGTTCAGATACACCAATATGGTGCAGGATCTGTGAGAATTTTGAGGTCTACCTCATATCTACTTCTCAGCTGTTTAGCTGAAAAAAGCAAGAAGATTTATATATTTGATCTATCTACTTCTGAAGTGCTTTTCAGTCAATGCCAGCAAGCAGTGACATAAACTACAAAAAATGGCCATCTAGCTTTCTTCCTTCTCACAGTGGCAGAGCAGGGGCTGAAGAATCCCGCTGAAGGTAAGTAGGAAAAAATTATATAGTTAAGCTTGCAAGAGCTGCATGCACTGTGGTCATAGCAGCAAGCTTGTATTTTATCAGAATTAGTCCCCAAGGCTTATGACTTCAAACTGTGCAGACTGTGTAGATTTGAAGCAACATCTTCAAATACTTAGGAGATAGCAGATAATTCAAGGGACTGCCGTTCAGTCAGCTCACCCTAAGAGAAACATACTTCGTAAAACAAGACAAAGTTTACTTTAGAATACAACCCAGAAAATTGTCACCCCCCCTCTCCTGGGCAGGATCTTTACAGTCCACACTGATCTCACATATATGTCTCAGACCTTTTGCTACTTTGAACGAGCAAGATTGCAGGGATCTATATGTAAAGCAGAAAGGACTGGAGAAGAAGCAAGGGGAAAAACACTTCAATGCACAAGTCATAGGCAGATATATATATTTTTTAGCAAAGTCTTTATTACAGAAATATTCACCCTCTAGACTTCTATATCTGTACATGCATTTCTTCCAGTAGGAAGATGTTGCTAAAAACAGACAAAAACAAAAAAGGAAATCCAGAATGGGCTCCTTTTTACTTGCTGCTCAGCATTGGCATCTGTAACTGAACAAGAACCTTACAAATAAGAACACATTCGAGAACAGACTTGTGTTACAAAAGCTAGCAAGCTTTACTGCTAAGGGTGCCATCTGCTACAGCAAAGATCAGCTTGAAGGATCTGTGCAGGAAGGAGCAGATATCTCAAAATTGCAAAGCCTTATCAGACCTCCATAAAAATCAGTTACCCAGTCACACTCCCCAGTCATTGCTCTGTCTAAAAATGAGGACAGAGCAGAGACCCACTGCTGAGGCCCTGATCCCCTGCACCCGCCTTTCTTCCCAGAAGGAAAACCAAGTAGGTAGTGAAACCACTCCTTGGAACTGCTACTAGGGTTATTACTACCTGCCCCATCCCTGACAGGAGACAGTCCTGGAACCACCTCTGTAAGGCAAAGGCTCTATCACCAAGTACCTTGTAACAGGTCCCTGGCAAGGACCATCCACTTATCTCCCATACAGCTTCCTGATGTCACGGTCATTGTACCATGTGCAACAGCAGGAAATTTGCTGTGCCCAAGACACCTCTAAAAGGGAATATTTGCACCCAGCTCTCTTATGTAAGCAGTTGGGGCAGTGTTTCATGTGCACTTCCTACCTTCTTCTGGTCAACACCACTCCTTGCTGCTGGCCACTGGCACAATAGAGCAAACATCCCAGCCATTAGCACAGAAACCTGCAGCCTGCACAACTGCAGAATCTTCTACTTATCTGCTGCAGTGCTGGCACTTGAGGCAGAACTCGGGATGCAGCCATGGCTCCAGACCACAGTGGAGTCAGAAGAATGGACAACTGAAATAAAAGCAACTTATCTTTGCATCCCTGCTACAGAACCTATACTGGGGACTGATAGCAGTGATACTCCCAATATAAAGCATTAGCAATCCAGTCAGATCCCTCCATAATCATATCTAAATCCACAGCTAACAAATTTTATGTTCATAAAGGAGCAGGGGAAGAATCAAATTAATTGTAACCTCTATAATGTTGGCAACCCAAGAATGCAAACAGCAGCGCCAGCCTGGGGCTGAGTCCACAGTATGCAACAGTCTCTGAAGTAACCTCCCAGCTGACAGGAGCCAGCAAAGCAGAGCTAGGGGGAGAGGAATAGATAAAGAGGCAAATGGGAGAAACATGTAAGTGCCAAATCCCAAACCCAAGGGATCCATTCCAGAAGCAGCAGAGCACCAACACCACAATCTGCCAGGTCACACTAGCAATAAATAGGTAGGCTTGGCTCCCTCCCGGTGGCTTCTCATCACACTCAAAGGGAAGAGCTCCACTGAAGGCAAGGCATAGCTGACTCCAGAAACAGGAGAAACGAGTGTGACAGTAGCACTCTGTATTTCAGATGAGAAACTAGGCTGGAAGATGCATAGTAGGAGCTGAATCAGGTTAACTGCAAGGGATGAGAAGGCCTATGAAGCATGACTAGTTACCACCACAAGTCAGTGAAGCAAGTGAAGCTACCAAAGCACTGGAATCTCAACAGAATTCCTGGCTCACGGGAATTCAGGGGGGAGGTGAAAAGATGTGCAGGAGAAGAGCAAGGGGAAGAAAAGTTATTGTGTGTTAGTCCCAGTGGGTTGTAGAATAAAGATATGAATAGTATTGTTTAACATGGAGCAGGCAGCAAAAGCATTGTCCCCTCAGGTTAATCGGTGTCTCATGTGACACAAGACAGTTTAAGTTCTGCTTCTTGAAGTAGAAATAATCCAGAGGCAGGATGCAGGTGGCCCAAGGGCCCTATTGCCAGAAGAATAGGCTGTGTTGCAGTTCTAACAATTCTTAGCAGAGTGGTATCAGAAATGGGATGTCACAGGAATAATGGTCAATGGTTGGACAGTCTGGGTATGAGGCAGGAATGTTCTGTTTGCTCCTTTCTCTGTGGTGCCGTAGCTCTGGAGTCAGCCAACTCAAGACTTGGGCACTTTGGTGTAGTCTTCGCTGTGTATGTTCTTGCAAAGCGAAATGGACAGTATCATCCCCAGCAGCTGGAATAAGTATGAAGAATGGGAACAAAATCAGCAACCAGACAGATAAGGTGAGAAGAACAGGTGATACAGGGGAGAAAAATACAGTGAACATCTTTTAATGACACCATACAGCAGAACAGAGTCTGCAACACAAGGCAAATGCATAATTGAAATGACAAGAAATTTAGCTTCATAAAGATGTGACTTCATCTGGAAACTAAGTTATGGGATTTTTAAGGCAGCAAGTGGGATTTCACTGAAGTGGGATATTGCTTGCCTCAGTATTCTGGTTACAGAACTGCCAAAAGATGCAGCAGGTAGAACCACAAGTAGACAAGGCTTTGCTTGATTTTTAGTCCAATCAATGAAGGCCACAGTTCAAAGGTCCAGGCGGACACAACCAAGAGCTAGAACTGCACTGCCATTAAAACAGGTGTCCATCTCTTGAGAAAACAACTTTGCCTTTAAAAAAGTCTCCATGATAAGAGAGTACGGGTTCATGACAGGAAATTACTTACCTCTATAACAGCAACACCAGTGCAAACACCAAGAATGATACCAAGGTTGTCCTTCAGCCACTGCTCTACACCATCCATGCATCCCTATAGGGAAAACACGTCCAAAAAGAAAAGAAGCATGAATCTAAATATCTCAAAACTGAAAATCCATAACATATCTTTGCATGTGGGAATAATCACAGTTACATGCTATACCGTGTTTCATGGAAGCTTTTGCAGAAAACAATAGGATCCCTGTCACCCTCTCCCCCCTTGCCCCAAATTCCACAGGTACTTCAAGCAATAAGGAATCAAAGAAGTGCTCTAAATTTTCAGGGGAACAAAGATAAGGCAGCTTCAGTGGAAGCTTCACAGGCCCCAGACATACCAACTCACCTGCTCATGAACAGGCCAGTCAGCATATGTTGCAGTGCCATTGACAGGATCTTCCAGATTACAGAAACCTCCTCCTTCCTCTAAGTCCTTAGATCTATTAGAGCAGGAGCATGGATACTCAGTATTGCTTTTGTTCCTAAGAATCTCATTATTTTCCCATTCCTTTGCTCCAGTCCAGCCACAGCAGGCAATCTAATAATGGGAGAGAGATCATTACAGTCTTACACTTTGCACTGGCAAGATAACCACATGAAAACAAGCAGGTAGAAGTACTCAGGAGCTCTTTGTGCAACAACAATGGTCAGGCCATACAGTTTGCATGAATTAGCTACACTAAACACCACCCTGGTTATTTATGCACAGAGCTGTCCAGAAGACAGGAACATTTTTCCCTACTAAAGAACCATCCTGCTGGCAAAACAAGAGTTAAAGGGTCTCAGCTGCGGCCCCGGGCACAGCAGCAGCCACCGCACGGTGGCGTACCCAGGCCGCCAAGCCCCAGCACATCCCTGCCAGCCGGCGCCCGCCTGGGTGCAGTACGGACCGGCCGGAACACCGGATAGGGAAAAATTTCCATCCAACGAAACGTTTACATTCCCATAGAGCCACGTGATAAAACCGTATTTGCTGCAAGGAAAAGCACATTGGGAAGTCTAGCAAGGAGTAGGACGCTAAGCATGGATCCCAGTGCTTGCCCATCGGTACAGAGCAGAAAGGCTGTCTATGTAGAGGTAGAAGGTTAGGGAAAAATCCTTCTCTGCTCAGAAAGGAAAAGTAATGTTTCTGCTATAATAGACATGAGATATAAACAGCTGAACATCCACATCAGAACAAGCATTTGGTTTCCAAAAGAGTGAGTGTTATGAAGACACAGACTCCATAGGGAACTACATCTCCCTCACAGGAGGTTAGGATTTTAACTCCTGGGACTCGTTTACAGAACCCCACCCTCTTTCAAATGCTAACTATGTGTGAGACGAAGCAGAATCCTAAAGCTCGACTTCTACATCTGTGAAAAATCTTTTTCTTCTGTTCCTACATAAAAGAAGGGCTCAAGCAGTCAGTAGCCTCTCTCCACAGTAGAATCAGGCTTCTCCTGAGTTCACTACCAAGGAATTGCACCTACAGCAACAAAACTTACAAATCATTCTCCAAGGAGGAGAAAAATTGCAGGTCAGTGTTTTGCAGACCATAGAACAGACAAAAGAAAAATGCTGTTATTTTTATTTACTACACATCAGTCCCATGCTGGGCATGTATTTAACCACAACAGCCAGCCAGCTCTCAAGCTTGTGGTTTGGTAGTAAAGAGCTGTCATGACTCCAGTGTGCTTGAATACTTTGTAGCTGCTCAAGTGCTGACCCTGATGCTAAAACAGAAACCATGGGCAGATGGATGGCTCCCAACAATGCTGATACTTGCAGAAGAACCATCACAATAAGCAAGCAACATACACCAAGTAGTAAGGCAGGTGGTGCTGCTGACTTGCTTGGTGATAAACTAGGGACTTTTTCCTACAAAAATCATATGCAAAATGTTTTGCACACATGATAGTATTCAGGAGGCCCAGAAGACAAAAAGAAGTGTTGGAGTGTCATTTGATTGGCTGGGTACATTAGGCCATGCAGCCAACATCAGCTAGTTCTAACACCCAGCATGCACAAATAGTTCAGGGGGTCTGACACAGAAGCAGCAAGCAAGCCCATTTTCTATTTTCATTGACAGGCACCAAACCTCACAGGTAGCTTTGTAGACCAGCCAAATCAATGTGCAATAGTTGTTTCTCTGTCCTCAGCCTAGCTTTAAAGGTCATTGCCTGCACTGAAAAATAGCAGCATCTACCTCTTGTTGCTCCCCACGACTCACCTGTGTCTGCACATAGTCCCAGGCATCTTGCAAGTTCCTCTTCTCTTCATCCGAAGGGTCATAATTTTCAATCAGATCTACAACTATGTCAGACAACTCAACTTTCAACTGGCAAGAAAAAAAGAGGCAGGAGAGTTAGATTATCAATTTTTGTAGCCTTTTCTTTGGTGTTTCAGATACATATATAAAGCTACAGTCACTCATAAAAGCTGACTGCAAATAGTTAACAAGTACAGATAAGGACAGCAGCTTTGTGGCTGCAGCAGCCAAAGCACCAGCATGTCCTTGCCCAGACAAAGGGAAAGCCTACAAACCTGATGAGCAATAAGGAAACAGAGCTGTATATGGTTATCCAGTTAAGACACAGGCTGAACAACTAACTGCCTGCCCCAGACAAGACAGATGTGTAAGCTGAAGGACAACATTGCCTTAAGGACTCACAGGTTATGTGTTTCTAACTTTGTACTGCAGGTAAGACCCTGGTCCAGAATCTCTGTCACTGCAGTTCGTCTCCACTGCTCAGGGAAGGTGTGAGCCACTCTGCTCATGAATGCAGATGGATTTTCTGATATACGGCTGATGGAAACTTGCCTTTAACACAAGGTGTTGATCTACCTCTCCCCACAACTGCTGCTTCTATATTAAGACAGAAAGTATTACAACTACCTAAACCACTCATTGACAGTCTTATCACAAAGCTCAGGTGTATCAAATTATCCCTTCACCACCATTGCCCTTCCAGAGATATTTACAACACTCTTCAGTTTAATGAGAGGTGCAAGCAGACATGGCAGATTCCTTCACCTTCTTCCGAAGCTCTTCTTACCAGCCTATATATATGAGTGTTGGAACCCAGAATGCAGACAATAGTTCTCTGCATGTTTTGAAGGATCCAAATCCTCTGACAAATAATACTTTTAACCTTCATCCATGGAAAGGGCTTCCTAAATTTTGGGATGAAACAGAACTTTCAAGAATGTAAATCAGATAGTAGCATAATATGTAATTTATCACAGGGTGAGAAATTTAGATTTTTGGGTTTGTTAGTATGGTAAGTAGATGAAGACAAAACAAAAACAACTTGTTGTTTTTAAGGCTTCTTTCTCCTTCTTCATCTGCTCCATGTTCTGCAGTGTTGGGGACATAATACGATTGGTCAAAATTTGCCACAGTGTAGTGTTATATGAAGAGAAATTTAGTTAGTTATTGGTAGAAAAGTAGAAATAATGTATGTTCTTGGTGATAATTGGGTGAATTATCTTTAAGAGAACCTTGATTCTGTGTGTTCAAGGTTTTTTGGTGCCTTTTCTCCGTCACGCCAGGCTGGTGTAAAGCCTGGTGTGCAGAAATTGCAGATAAGAAAATAATAAACAACCTGGAGAACAAGAACAACCAAGAGTCTGGTTTACCTTTTTACTTAACAAGGACTTCTGAAAAAGGCTCCCTATCAGAGCGAGAGAGAGACATGTGGGAGTGGAAGAACTGCCACAATGGGGACTGCTAAGGACAGACCCCGATTCACAAGAGATTGGAGAAAAGTGATATTAGAGTGCCTGAGGAATAGGATAGAGTTACATCAGCCTAAGCACCAGGATGTTCCCATTCCACATATTACCTTTTCAACTGGCGCTACAGCATGTTTCAAATCAGTGGAAACAGGTTTTCTCTTTTCTTCTACTATCAAGCATTTTCAATGACCATGGTAAATACCAGGACACTCAGCAAGAGGAAGCACTGCCTGCTGTTGAGAAAAGCTTCTCTACATCAGCAACTCTTCTTCCTAGGAAAACTGCAGCTCAGTTCACTGGGATCAGCTATGTCAGCCCAGACAGATGGGAGCTGCATGATCTTTCTTCTCATGATGTCTATCTCTTCCCCTTTTAATTACTTCACTTCCCCTTTTCCTTCCCTTCAAATCAAGGCAACCTGACCTCATTCTCACTAATGAGATTGGCCCTGGCTACTGCCATAAGCCTTATCAGTTACTGAACCTCTGAGTTCCCACCCTGACCCCTCCTGCACACTGCTGCTCCACATGCAGAAGGAGGCAAGGAGAGCTGGGTTTGTTTTCCTACCCTGGGCCCATCTAACCCCTTTGCTATTGGGTCACATGGAGCCTAGTGTCACTTCTGCAAGAATCCCAGGCAAAAGAACAGACAAGAAGTCTTGCAAACAGCTCTTGTTTCAAAAAGTGAGGCATTTCAAATTAAAGAAAAATAAAAAAAACCCAAACAGGCACTCCGTGGTGTTTCAGCAAGCAATCTGAGAGACTGGGAATATTATGCTAACAAAGACACAGCTCTGGAGCCACAGAGGCAGCTTGCTTGTGGGTTTAACCCATAGAGCAGCCCAAAGGGAAAAAGACCTGCAGCTGTTCACCCTTAAGCACCTGGCAGAGGAAAACTGAAAGAGAAACAAGCTAGAAAGGCACATGGAACACATAGGCTTTCAACATCCTAACCATCTTCACCCGTTTAAAGCTATCAGGACTTAGTTCTGAGACATGAATGCTTCAGGAAATGGCTACCCTTGCTTTCAGGGCTTCTTGCTCCTTCTCAGCTCTAGCAAGCCCAGTGTCAGAAGGCATAATCCCACCACCTCAAAGCAGGAGCACTTAGATCCTAGGCAGCAAAGGCACAGCTCACTTCCAGAAAGTAGTGAGGCTGTCAGTGTCCCCATTACATGGGCTACTGAAGAGGGAGATGGGGAGAGCTGAATGCCAGAGGCCAGAGCAGGTCTTTGATCACAAAATGGATTGTGCAGGCTTCTTCCCCTATCAGACACTGTCAGTCATATATCCTGTCCCTCTTAGATGCAAGCAAGATCCTTCCCTCAGCATTTATTAGCATCTAGCCTGTACACAAAAACAGGCTCAAAAAACCAGGAGGGAGCCTTGTCCCTTCAGATTCTGAAACCAATACATAGTCCATTGCCCCAGACAAGTCACTGCACGCAATCACCCAGGCCTGTTTGCTGCAAACAGTAGCTAGCAAGTAGGGCTATTCCCAGAACACCACCACTCTCCTTTACTCAAGGCACTTAGAGCCAAGCTGAACAGAACTGTGTGAACTAGGCCAAGAGAGAACTTGCCCAGGCTCTCACATGTTTAGGGGCTAGTGATCCACTAGATGTAGGTGAGTAGCAACATTCAATTCATAACGCATAATATAATTTACAGCATTTGTGATGTTACTATTCTGTTAAATAAACATAAAAAACCCCACCCCACAGTTTCAGTCACCAACATATGTAGGGAAATAAATGTTGCATCAACATCCTCCCAGAAGTACTGGGCAATTCCAGTCTAAAGGGGCATTCCTCTAACAATGCCCACGGGGGAGGTAAAGCAGCAACCTTCCTGTCAGAGGCTCAGCCTTTTACAGTTACACTATTTCAGTATACTTTCATTTGTCAGTGTGGGGGAGGATTTTGACATCAAAAAGGAACAGATATGCCAACAATAACTTCAAGTGAATCCACAGAAATAAATACTTCAGTTACAAGTGAAGGAGTGAGTATCACCTTGCTACATTCTGGATCCAAAATTCTTTCCTTCACTCTTGCTATTCCTTGTTTTATATCTAACCAAGTTCCTGAAGTCAGAAAGAATTAATCACAAAGAATACAATCGATATCTAGGGGCTGGCTGTTGAGCAGTTTCAGTGTGCCTCACTGTGCTCCAAGCTGCCCTGGGATGACAAACAGCCAATGAAGCAGAGCGACTTGCACAGCAGCATTGAAGCGCAGCACCAAACCACTGTGCTGGAGGTTTCAGCCAAGACCTTCCTCAAACAGTTTTTCTTAGTGCTCTAGGCAAGTACTTTGGAGGATCTCTGAGACAAAATGGCTCTAGAAGAGCTTTTCCATTCATTTTGTTCATTAGGGACTGAACAAGAGCATCTGTTCAAAGCACAGCTTCCCCTGACCATTTTCCCAGATCTGTAAAAGTGATGATCTCAGTCACACCAGCGGTGCAAAACAACCCCCAGGAATTTTAAACTCTCCCTGGTCTGATAAGGTTTAAATGAAGAGCTACAGCTTAAAAGCTGGAGTTTTCTAGAGTAAATTGGCAGCTGGAGGAGAAATGCTAACAGAGGTACAGAATTTCCCTGTCTGAAGTCACATTTCCCCATCTCAGGGAAATGCCCATCCCCACACCTCCACATCTGCATTAGTCAGAGCTGTTTGTTAAGAATCATCTTTACACACCAGTTTTAGCCACTGTTTTAGTTTCTCCTTCAGCTTTTACCAGCCCAGAGAGCAAGCTACAGTCACACCACATTTGGCAAGGAACCCAGCCAACAGCTGCTCACAGTCACCACAGTAGAAAGCTCACATCAGTTATGCTGGTGGCAGGCACCTTCTCTCTGCCCCCTAACTTCTCCAATAGGCCCCATCCATAACTTCCTCAACCATTCTGCTTTCTGTAACCATCTAGCTAAAGAGTTGGCTTAGGAGAGGCAAGCACAGCCATACAGTGGTATGTACAGTTATGCAGCAAAGGACAGGGTTCCCCACAACTTGTACCAGAAGCCAGTAGTGACCCCACAGCTCTAACTTGTTCCCACTGCATAAATGTGGCTCCCAGTTTAGCTGTCAAGTAGCTAAAGGCCTGATCAGGCACTGCCTTTGCCAGGGAACTTATGGCCATGATGGATTGTTGCAATGCACTTAGGTAGCTCAAAAATTATTCCCTTTTACACTACAAAACATATTGGAGCTCTAGAAGCAGGCACTGTGAAACTGCCTTCCTGACAAGAGGATCCACTTTAAAATATTAAACCACTTGGCTTTAAACTCCAGCTGTATAACAGGAACCACCAGATATTTGGGGTTGCTCCTAGGGAAAGAGGACAGCTCTTCCAAGAGGAGTTCCACACACAGATGCAGAAAAACTGAAAGGACAGAATAAGATGGCACAAGGAGGAAGACCAGTTAAAAAAGTGCTCAGACTAGTAACTCCTCAAGGCACAAGTGACAGTAACATGGTAGTAACTACTGCTACTACATGTTCAAATACTTGTCTACAGCAGGATCAAGAGGAGGTGTGGTCTAAAGCATTTCAGGACTTCTTTTTTTTCACCATTCCCACTATCCAAAAATAAAGCCTGCATACCAAATAGAGCTTCATAATCCTTGAGAAAACAGCACTATTTAGGCACATACAGAAAAATCAAACAACAAAGCTATTGAGGTGGCGTAGAGAAAAGGAGAATCCAGTAATGCCTGCTAACAGTATAGCTCAGTTTGGAAGAAAGATTTTCTAGGTATCACCCTTCTCCCAAGCCAAGACCAAGGAAAAGATGCACAGTAATAAAGACTTACTGTTTCTTTCTGGAAGTAGATGACCAGTGCAGCAGCAATCTGAGCTAAGAGGATTATCATCAGGCAGGTGAAATACTGGAAACAAAAAGCAATAGGTGATCACTGTCAGTCTTGAGAAAGGTCTTCTATTAACATAAAAGTTAATAAAATTTCAGATACAAGAGAAATCACAACATGAGCTGACAAGCTGCTATCAACAATGCTTTCCCAGGAAAGACTGGGACCAAAGCCAGACCAATGCACTTCATCACTTCTCCCATTAGGCCAACAGAAAGATTTTAGGAGGAAAAGGGTTTACAAGCATTCTCTGCATGTGTCATCCCAACTGGGACTCTCTCCCACATCCAACTCCATTCCCAGACCATTCTGGCCTCAATCAATCAGCTGGACTCTGCTTCAACAGAAAAAAAAAAAGTAAATTTTACAAACCTAATTTTTAATGTGTTTTTTTTTTTTTCTTTTAATCAATTACCTTTTTCAAAAACGTTATTTAATTTGTTTGAGGATCTAAATTTAAGATTGACCAGCAAACTGCTGAGGTTCCTTTTAAATGGTGGCAGCTACTATTGCTAGATGAGATGCTGCTAATACCAGGACACACAACGTGTGCTGTGCGTGGTTTCCAATACATATGTGCTCTGAGTAAGATAGAGTCAAGTGGCAGGCCGAGGTATATGAAGCTGGTATCATCTCATCTATTATGGACAGAAAGTTTCCTATAGATGAACTGTCAGAAGAGAGGTTCTGACATAAGCAACACTCCTAGTTGGGTCTCTCTCAACTCTAGCACTTGCCACAGATGTGACACAACAGAACACAGTCACTCTTCCTCTTTTCTTTCACTGCCCTTGGAACGTGCTCTTCCACCATTGAGAACACAGGACCAACTAGGAAGTCAGGGTGAGTGGGACAGGGTACACTTCTCAATTGGTAGTTCTCAACCCACTGCAGACATGTGCAGAAAATGTCAGCGACATCCTCTCTCATTTACAGCTCTGAGCTCATTATCAGTAATGTCTGAGAAGCTCTGCTGCAGTCTGCTGACCGCTGGAGAATTTAATGTGTGCAAATTAAGAACTAGATCCAAGTTGACCTAGCAGAAATAACATCCCCAAGAGACCGAAGCCCCACCTACAATCAAATAGATATTTTGCAGGAGAGGTATTAAAGGCTGACTCTAAAACAGGCATGAATACTCTCACCAGACCCAAGAGACATCGTATTTCATTGACGGCTCCAAGACAGCCCAGGAATCCCATCAGCATGGTGAGCGCCCCAACACCGATGAGGATGTATGCACCAGTCTTCAGGGAGGGAGATGACATCTCTGTAGGAGCCAGGACGGGGAACAGCATTAGCTACTGACAAAAAAATACGTCTGCCATCACCATTTATAAGAACTGTCTCCATATCTACTGATTATTGAAATAGTCTGCTCCAAAGGGACTGCACAGATGCGTGACAAACATGGTACAGATAGATGCTTCTGGTTGTCTTTTGATGAAGGTAGACATAAAAGCCATCCTGCAGATCTCCAGAATCTGGAAGACTCAAGGTCACTTCAAAGAAATGAACCTAGTTTGGAGAAAGTTATCTCCTTACTAGACTTTTATTCCCTCATGAATATACTTCAAGTAAAAGTAATACAAAAGATGATCTACTCCATAACTACTGTCTATTTGCTTCAATTCCATTTGCAATCTTCAAGAAAGTTTTCATCCAAGTTCTAAAGCCCCTTTTTGGACAGCCCTTTCACTTCAATGCACTATTTCTTGTTGTAGCAATTCTGTGTTCACTTATGCACTTAGAGTTAACACTGGGACAAACTAAGTCTGTGGAGTGAAACACGCAACAAGCTACAGCTAGTGTTGAGTGCAGATGATGTGACAGGTTACTTAGAAAGTCTGGGTTGAATGGCTTGTGGCCAGGAACTTACCACAGGCTGTTGCAGCACCTGTGCACGACACCCTGCAAACAGATGCTATTCTACATATATCTATATATAGCATATATATTCTATATATATACCCAAATTAGTTACTTTTACAAATCCCCCTAGATATCCCCTGCCATTGGTTCTAATGTCTGTGCTTTTGAATGCAGTTTCAACAGTTTTTCAACCAAGTTTAGGTCAAATTATTTCAGATATGCTAGTGATGTCAGCCCTCTCCCCAAAACCTCTCACATTTGAGTTGGTCAGCAGACTATTTCTTGCAGAATAGGTTTGGAGAGAGCAATCATTACAGCACAAAAGTTGAAGAGATACTCTGTCTAGAAGCAATAACTAGAAAGCTCATTTATCATTAAAGAGACATTCCTATATCTGAAAGCTACAGAATGTAGGGGAATTCTGGATGTCCAGTGATTAATGAAAACAACATTTTTAGAGCTCAGTGTTTAGTTTCCTGAACTAAGGAAGTCTCAGGAGGCAAACTTCCTCTGAGCTCCTCCTGAAATGTGTTAAAGGAGAGTAACCAAGCCCAGACTGATACTCTCACCCTGAGTAATGTATACTTCCCCCTGCTTCTGATACCTGGCACAAGCCACTAGCTTCCAAACTTTTTTCCCTAAAACATGCTGAACGGAGGAAAGTTCAGTTATCAAGAAGTGAAGCTGATCCATTTGCTACACAGGTCACTTCAGCCTTGATTAATTTCCAGGCCAGACTCTCCCTGTCTGGATATATGCCACAAACCCCAGGATCCCACTTCCTCACCAGCCCTGTGACTCTTGCTATTTGGGTTACGTGCTGATACTGCAAAGCATTTACTGAAGCAGCAGCCTTACATGAATGGCCTTCACAAATCTACCTATTCCCTCGCTCAAAATCAGCTCAGCTATCATGCAAGTCAGTGTGCAAGTGCCCAGGTTGCAGCACCTCCACAGTGCTAGAAAGGAGTTGCTTTGTCAAATTCCCATTGGAAAAAAGAAAAAGGTACTTCCAACTCAAAAGCCCCTTGGAGAACTGACAGCACCAGAGGACAGGAGCCACACTTGCAATTCTCATCTGCAATAGTCTTGTCTTGCAAAAGAAGGCTCTGAGGGCATTCAACTCCTGCTTGTTTGCCGTCACTCCGTGTTTTTCCCTGCGCTGGGCAGGCAGCCAAGCAAGTACAACAGGCTCCTTTGGCAGCAGCTGGGGTGCCCTCCCTGATGCCTAGGTTACTAAAGCAGAGGAAAAGAGGGGTAAGGCATGGGAAAGGAAGTGAGGGGGCAGGGAGAGAGCTGATACTGGAAATCTCCAGGAAGGAAACTAAATTCTTATATGCTCTGTTAGCAGAGATTCCAATTAAATGGGAAAAAACAGAGCCAAGTTCAGGGACTTCTCCTTCCACAAGTGGCTGTAACACCCATCAACCTGAGGGAATCAGCTGCTGACCCACTGGTTCTAAGCACACCTCAGACTCTGAGGGGTACTACAAACAGCCAGGCCATGATAGGCTCCTTTTAGGCTGCATGTATTGTTTCTGCTCATGCCTCCACTTTATTATTGCCATGCTTCTTCACCTTCTAGTATTGCAGTAGCAGGCCAGATGCCACAGCACAAAAGCAGAGTAAGGAGCAGTATCTGTATGTGTGGAATTAGCACAGGTGTTTTCTCCATCCAGCACCTTCCAAACCAGGCCAGAGTGCTCAGCAGGACTTGGGAGATAAAGCCCTTTGCAGAATCACTGTAGCTGGGAACAGGGCTATGAATGCCATTAGTGTTCTTTCCCCACATGCAGGCAGCCCTCCTGCACTGTCTGAGGCTGGTGCCCAACTCCGAAATTATGGAGGTAATGCCAGCAAGTAACCAGAGTCACCAAGCAGAAAATTTTGAAATGCTTCTAGGAAAAAGCCAGCTCAGTTTTCTGGTTTTGGCAGAAACCAGACACTCTGTTAAGACTCAAGTCAAAGTTTGTGGCTGACTTCAGGGAAAGGAAGCTAAACCTCTTGCACAATACAGAACTCCTCTGATGACCAGGGTAAGTCTCATCAACAGTATACAAGAGTATGTTTTAGAAGTCAAAGCACCTCACACACCCACACCCCCCAAATCTGTATCATCTACTGCTTAGGAACAAATATACCATCTCTTTTCAATGTACATGAATGTCCTGGGTTGGCTCTAATTGGACAATATTGATGCCTGATTAGGCCAATGAAAAGTGTGGATACACCATTTGTAAATACATATCTTAGCTCTCTTTGTTTCTGGTCTTAGTGGTGGAGGGCTGGGTCTGGGCTGGTCCTGGCTCGGCCCACATGGTGGGATCTGGGTTGGCTCCTGGGGCCCGGCTGAGATTTTTCTGTCCCTTCAGGGGTGATGAGTGGGGTGACAAACCCCTCACCGAGGAGCTTGCCAGGCCCTATCTCAGTGGATGGCTGGGGCTCTTTAGTAGCAGAGACAAACTCTTTCCTAGCAGAGCCTGCCAGACTGTGCCAGACAGAGACTGTGTTAGCACTGGGGGCAGCTAAAGAGAGAGTGGCCCAGGGGCCATGAGCAGCCGTGTGGCCGCAGCCATTGCAGGCCGGGAGCAGCCACGTGGACGGGATCGGAGGGGCCGGAGCGATCTCACACGGACACCTCGGCATGGCTGGTGATGAACTTTGTGTGCTCAGCTGCTTTAAGCCAGCTTTACTATGGACAGAAGGATAAAAGCGTCGGTGACAGTTGGTTTTTTCCTGATTTTCATCACTCCCACAGAGTTGGGCTGGCTCACGTGGTGCCAGTGGGGACCACATGGCCAGCAGAGAATCACGGTGAGCCATGTTCCCAATGCAGAGCTTGGACCAGATCAGCTTTTCGGCATTGCAAGACTTTACAGAACTGTTTCAATTAATGGTAAAGCTTGAGAACAAATGACTTTATGAACACCATTTCTCTCCTAAATTAGGAAAAGGAAAAATGGTAAACACATAGAGATAATAACATAGGATTCTGAGGTTAGTAAAGAAAGCGTTAACTCTTGATAGAAGGGATTGAAGAGATGTTTTAAGCTTGACTTAAAATCCTGTAAAGATATATTTGACTTTGTTTTTGTTTCCTTGTAACTCATAGAGATGTATTGGGGGGATATAGCATTCTGGTACAGTTGTGAGCTGAGGCACCAGTAGTTGAAGCAGATGCATGTTGCTGTGGATCTAGTGAGAAACTTGAACATAAAGAAATGAGAAACTTTGCCCTGGGGATAGTAGTGGAAGACGTCTAGTCTCAGAGACGGACAGAGAGAACTTTTGCTCTGTGCTAGAACAGCTCATCCTTAAAATAGCACCCCAATAAATTGAAATGGCCTATGAAAGCAGCTGTAAGAAAAACTGTAAGACATAGGAAGGACTTTCACACTGCAAACAGGGTTTTCCTGTTCCGGGAGGCTGTTCACAGTAACATTGAAGCCACAAGAAAGACTATTTTCTTATAAAAAAGTCTCCATAGTCTGGCAAGAAAAACTCTCCTCCCTAAGTGAACTGAAGAAACTATTTCAGAGGTAGTAAACTGACTAAAAGTCCTAAGTTTTTGTCTCTACATTGTCAGTAGACAAGAATATTGTAGAGAGGCAGAGAAAAGCTGTTCTGATAGTTTTACTATGATTTTTCTTATTATATTCCTTTTAACTCTGTTAATATAGTTTTCTTTATACCCTTTCAAGTTGAAACATGTTTTGCTTTTTCTCTCCTAATCCTATCTCACAGCAAAAAACAAACCTACCACATTAATTGGTGCATTGGCCAGGAAATCTGAAATTGGCAAACCTAAACCACTAGACATAATTGATGTTTCTCTCCAGTTTCAAACTGAAACTGTGACAATGAAGCATCAATAAAACCAGGCACTTCCTTTCTTTGGCATTTAAAATACCCAAATTGAAATAGATCATTACAGAAAGAAAGCAGTGGAGGACTCACACAGCACACGGCATTAAGGCACTGGGGGCCTTTGCATATGATGGTCATAAGAAAACCATGGTGAAAACACAGAGCATGCAGTGAAAATAGGATGAAATACTAGCCCTTGTGTTTTAGACTATATATTTGGATTGTTGATTGAGGCAGTAGTCTCACTCAGTCTGACCCTGCTGTCTCAATACACAAGACTAAGAGGAATGCTATGTCTCCAGGGTTGCTCCCTTTCACCGTGTCCTTGATAAAAATCCCATCTTGCTAAACATGTTACTGCTCAGGCCACAGACAATGCACAAAAGTATTGTTACTCCTAGACTACACCATGGTCAAACACAGCCCCAGAACAGAGTCAATTTAGAAAAAGAAGGAAGATGAAGAAACACGGTCTTACGTAAAACTGCAATGAAACTGGTTTTGTCAGCCAGAATCCATATTCCAAACCCCAGGATCACAGCACCCAGAATCTGAAAGAGTAAGAACAAGACATACATGGGTTTGTGCAAGTTATAAGCTTAGATAAATAAGAGGAGGCAGTCACTATTATCCATACTTCCAGTTTAAAAACAATCATTCCTTTGCTGTTCCCACCCATCTCCCCTACAGTACTCCTCCCAGGGTAAACAGGATTAGCACAACTCCAGGAAGAATGCCTCAGCCAACTGCACAGGAGCCCCAAGATCTGCTTGGCAGTTTCTCACACAGTATTTTAATAGTACATAATGTTGTATAGGAGAACCATTCAAAACAGTCTGAGGAAGAGACACCCTGCTGTTAGAACATTGTTGTCAGAAGCAAAAGGTAAGTGCATCGCTCCTGTGAAGAACCAAGGAAAGACAAACACATGACTTAAAATATTTTTTTTAAATAGAGAAACCCATGACTCTAAGGGTCAGGCTGGAAGATAGCTGACAAAGGATTAGCTATCTGGCAGCTGGAACCTCTCCAGGCAGGAAATCTTTGGCTTGTCAGGCTCTGTTACAATGTTATGGTCTCAAACCACAAAGATAAAAAAGCAGCAGCAGGTTCCCTTGAGCAAAGTGCTTTGCCCCTTCCAAAGCCAAGCTTAGGTATTTTGGCTTGGCCCCTACTTTATGGCAGAACACCTGAGCCCCAACAGAGTCAAGAGTTATGAAACATTAGCTGTGGCTTCTACCTTGCTCAACACAGTCTTATGTAGGGCAAGGATTAGTAGAGCAATATATCCCTGTGAGGACTCAGCTGAATTCAGGCACTGAATTCAGTAGCCAAGAAATGCATACATTTTCCCATCTCACTTTGAAAGGTGGGGAAGTACACTCTGTTTTAGCCTTCATGTATCAGCAAGTCTTCAGGTTTGATAAGAAGCTGAAACTTGTGCTGTTCAGCCAAGTAGGACTGGAAAATACTTGTGCAAAGATCCAAAATAGGCTTCAAAGAAATAAACAGTGGACAAGAACTGCAAGTGAATTGCAAGCAGCTGTTTTCACATCAGCAGGATTTCAAGATAGGGTGAAGTGAAATAAACTAACAGGGCTAAAGAGAGATTTCAATTCTGTGCTTCATTAGGTAATGTTTTAATACTTGGGAAACACGGAAAATGCCAAACCACCACCCGAAGCAAGCTGGCAGAGAGGGTTGTATGGACAGGCATTGGCTCCACGCTTTGAAAATTTACACTAGGCTTCAGCTGCTCATACAAAGCAGCTTTTCTGAACAAAGATAAAACCATGGTCTGAAATAAGCTGCTTGCAAGCTTCCCTATCTTGGCAGAAGGTGCATCATGTAGTTAGCTCTGGGAACAGCATTAGAAAGTCATGAAGCAAAGCATACTGACTCAGCTTCAGAAAGCGTGTAGCTGTTGTATCCCCTTGCCTTATGTCCCAGCATGCTGCACCCACAATGCTCAGTCTGCTGATCAAGTTAGAATGGCCCCTTGACCGTGCAACAGCTGGGACACCTAAAAAATTCCTCTCAAACTTGGTAGTATCAAGAACTGTTCTATTGATTAACAAACACACTGGGCAGTCTCACACTTCAACTATAGTTTTAATAAACATTTGTCTTAACAAAGATGCAAACCGGGCTGTATGTGACATCCCGTTTGGTTCGCTGACCCTGAAATGTCACCTAAGTTTTGCTGTTGCTGACAAAACACAGAAGGGCTGCTGAGCAGAGTTCCTGGGAAGTTATTTGTTATGAGGTGCTCAGACTATCCAAGGCCTGTTTTCACTCTGATCTTTGCTCCAGTCCACAACTTGTGCATTTGCCAAGAGCTGCTGTGGAAAACACTACAAGGGGAAGGCAGCGAGACAATAACTACAGGCAGGGAGAAAACACTGTCCCATTAACAACAGTGTATTTACTTCCTAGCAGGATAGTATCTCTGCTCAGCATCTTCAGGAGTTTGCAACGCATAGCAAGGCTGCTTCTTCCACAGGCTTGGCTTTGGATCCTCCACAGAAGAAATCATATCTGCTTTCCATGGAGTTTAATTCCTCTGCTCCACTGCTGTAAACTCCTGAAGTGGGGAACAGTTGTCTCCCCTCCTCCCTGGGGGATGGATGTTTCACCCCCAGACTCAACAAAATCTCCTACACCTAAGCCAGAAGGATGCAGATCCCTCAAGACAGGGTCAGCAGTTTCCCATAGAGAGCTAGTCAAGAGGGCTTGGAAAAACTAAGCTGTGATGGAGCTGACTCATCTTGCTGGAAAGAGTGGCTGGGGGTTCCCAGCTTTCCTTCCCCAGAACTGCTTTCCTTCATGCTCTGATTGTGTGATGTAACCCTGAACCAGGCACAGGGGCCAAAAGAAAGGCTCTAAAACTCCATGCTTTGCTTTAGGTAGCAGCCTTCTGCTGCATTTACTGAAGGGTTAGAATCAGGACAGACAGTTATATGCTCCAAACAAACAGTTTCCAGAGACTGTTAAACTTGTATTGCAGAGCTGTTTTCCCTTTAAGGAGAAGCATGTGCTGCAGCACGTGTCTGCTAGCCAAGAAGGTAGACGTGTTAAATTCTGATTAGGAAACTAAGATAATACTCCAAGCTTATCTGGTATCTTTTCTAGCAAGCAGGCAGGCAGTCCAAGTAACCTTCCTCCCTTTAACCAAAGCAGGTCAAACCCTTCCCTGAAGTAAAGCTCCAAGACTGCAAAATATCACTAAGTCCCTGAACTACTTCAGCTATAGCAAGCAACCTTCTCACAGACCTCAAGCTGTAGAGAAGTGCTGTTTCAATGACTAACTTCTAAAAAAGAGTTACCAACATGTCTCTAAAGGCTTCAATCATCAGCAAGGCTGAAGAACACACTTTAGCATGGGCTGGCCTGCATGGGGTGCAATCACATAGGCTCAGCTTAAGGTCCAGAGCAGACACAAGGCTCTGTCAGCAGCACTGGTGCTCATCTTTGCTGAAGCACTCTCCTCAAAAAGCTCAGCAGCTTCAGGAAACCAGCACAAGGCATTCAAAACCTGTCTGTGCTGACAGTGCACAGCAACTCAATACAAGCAGTTTCTCTGCTAGATTAATACAGCTCTACCACACTGCATAAGTTCAAGAACCACCAACTACCCTCTCCAATTCAGACCTTGAACAACAATAACAGAAAAAAATCTCAGGTCAACTGCTTCCTGTGAGAGGGAAGAAGTAATGCATGCCACCTTCCTCAACATCTGCCACATGCAAAAAGCCTGCCCTCAATCAAGACAGAAGCACACTCAAAATCTTCACTCTAGAGAAGTATCAGGCTCAGCCAGAACACAGTGGCTTTGGCTTCATTTTGATAGAGCAGTCCAAGGGGAAGACAATGCCTGTGCTGCACAGCACGGTTAAAGAGCTCATTTAAAGCAGCTTCTCCCTTTAGTCAGCACAGACCTTCTCACAATACATCCTACCCTAAAGTTCTTAGTCTCCAGGTCCAGCTCAGTGAATCAGATCAGCTTTCCACAAGAGAGATGGGGGCTGGGTGCTACACCAGAGGAGTTGGCTCAGAGGAGGGTGTGCACAGGACAAAGAAGAGCTACTTCCAATCACTTGCCACCCAGACAGGAGTTTTCAAACCTCTCCAGGACCCAGAGAGGGATTCAGCACCTGCCATCCTCACAGACTTGCAAAATATAGGAAAGTGCAGTGTGGATGTGGGTCACCCCAACAAAGCAGTTCAACTGTGCCTCCTGAGAGCACATCCACCCCCACATGCTGCCTGCAGAGCAGGGAAAGAAAGGTAACATGGAATCAAGATGCCTCAATGACCATTGACAGTATACAGCAAAACCAGTGACAGTGTTGTAAAGTACTGCAGTATTTCAGGCTGTCATCTTCCTCCTTTGCTATATGTTAGGCTGGCTTTTTTGAAGAGAACTTTCTCTACACAGAAATTAGCTAATGAACTCACACTGAGGTTTGGGCATTATGGAAAACTAGACAGTGGCCAGATGCTGGACGTCAGCAAGACTCAAACACTGTCTTAACAAACACAGGTCTGCTTCCTAGGGTAGACTGGCTGTTATATGCTGCTTAAAATTTACCACCTCTTGAAGAGGGGAGAGAGACTGGATGCTGATATCTGAGTCCTGCACTAGTAGGAGGACAGACCTGGACTCAGATGATTTTTCCTGTCTTTAAAGAGGACTAAATCATACTCACAAAGACCTAGTGGCACTCAAAATACCTGTCCTCTCCCCTCCCAAGAACCTTCCCCATGATGCATGCTCTGAGCACCCCTGACTTTGGACCATTAGACTGCAGTTAACTGCTCTTAGGATGGAAGTAAACACAGATAGCAAAAAGCAAGCACAGTAAGCCAAGGGAAACCAGATCCAGATGTGCCTCAAGTTCATCCTGTGTGCTACCAGCACAGTGCAGCCTTGCAGAAAGCTCAAGTGAAGCTGTGTACAAGGACAGAGACCAGAAAGCAGTGCTCACCTTATCATGATTCACTTCCCTCCCTTCTCTCCCAGCCTGACCCTTCCTTTTCCTTACACAATGCACAAAAAATAACGGTATCAGACAGACTATTTTCTTGCTGACATGTGGAAAGTCAAAACCTTGCACTTCCCCACTACATCACTCCACTGCAAGAAGGCATCACCAACACTACCTTCACTGCCCACAAGATACACAATATCTAAGCATCAGAAAGATGCACGCAAGAATGCGCGTGGCCCTCCCAGACCCAATCTGTTCCAAAAGGAGTTCAACTTTTGCTAAGCCTCACACTTGAAAATAACTGCACCCAGAGGGCTGTTTTATTTCCCCAGACAAGTCTGTCCCAGTCTCCCCCACCTTCCAACACCATTTCAAACAGGATACTTGGACTAATTCATCTTGTCACAAATCAAAACCAGCCGTTGGGACTCAAACAAAATTAGAGTTGTTCTTTGAAGCCTGGCTGCCCTATTTAGGAGGGCACTGCCATTACTTGGCAGGTTTTGTAGCTTTGCTGCTCAGGGACAGTTCAGCTGCTGCTCCAGATGTGTCAGAGAAAGTATTTAAAACCACTCTCCTTCCAGAAAGAACCCATAACTCCTGCTTTCACATCCCAATGTGATGGAATGGAGCTGTGTGCCCTGGAGGCAGCAGGTGGCTACTGGGAGTGAAGCTGCTTGGCATATCTGTGACACACACAGCAGCTCTGCCATCCCTCAACTTCAGGGGTCCCCTCCCTCCTTGCAAAACTGTAGCCATTTTATTTAATGGAAACACTGGGCCAACATCCAGAAAAAAAAATGTTCTAGCTAACTTTGGTCCAGGCCTTCCTTCTTACTCCACAAATGCTCAAAATACTTACAAGGAAGAGGAGATTGAAAAGGAAGAGGAAGTACTTGGTGACTTTTAGGCAGCCAGACCCCATCTTCTTCACTTACAGGACCTAAGGGGAAAGCAGACAGACAATGAGTTATGTTACAGACAGGTGCTCTGGGAGCTTCAGAGCAACACCCTCACCCTGTGCAGAGCTCTGGATCATCTGGTGGGCCTCTGAGTACATGCACAGACAGCACAGAATACTGGAGCTGCCTTTTCAGGACAGTAAAACAGGACACCAGCACCACACTACAGTTACTGCTGCCAAGATCTGGAGAGTGACACAGAGCTATCAACACTTACAGAAGAGATTTAATCACAAATAAATTGCTAATTCCATTATTATTTATATGGACTTTGCAATAGTAGCATCAACCAAAACACCAACCCTAGCTACTGCTAAGGCTGTTTTGGTTGGTGAAAAGTGGTGGAATGCGATGCAAGCTACTTCAGTTCCCTGACAGCAGTAAAGGAGATGCATGGAGCTTCTGCAGAAACACACCTTATTAAAGACAACAGAGATTATTAAGGGGCTGGAGCATCTCTCTTATAAGGGCAGGCTGCAAGAGTAAGAGCTGTTCAGCCTAGAGAAGAGACAACTGAGAGGGAACCTCACCAGTCCATCAGTAACTGAAGGGAGGGTGCCAGAGGATGGAGCCAGGCTCTGCTCGGTGGTGCCAAGCAACAGGACAAGAGGCAACGGGCAGAAACTGATCCACAGGAAGTTCCACCTGCACATGAGGAAGAACTTCCTTGCTGTGCATGTGACCACAGACCAGAACAGACTGCCCAGAGAGGATGTGGAGTCTCCATCACTGGAGATATTCAAGAACAATCTGGATGCAATCCTGTGTCATATGCTCTTGGATGACCCTGCTTGAACAGGAAGGTTGGACTAGATGACCACTGTGGTCCCCTCCAACCTGACCCATTCAGTGGTTCTGTCAGCTTTCCTGCTTCTCCTTTCTGCCCCAGACTCAGTTGCTTCCTACATAACCAACAGAGAACTTTTAAATTCCTTAAAATTTGCTCTACCAAGCTGCTTGCCCCAAACACACCATGCCACTTTAAGAATCACCAGCAGCGGAAAAGTAATACCAGACTAGGGTCACCAGCCTGGCCTGGGAAGAAACAGCCCCAAGAGAGAGCAAGGTCAGCAAGGCTCTCTGCTGTCAGCCTGAGTGTACCAAGGATCACCGGAGCTCAGTTCTTTTGTTTCAATCAAAGGCTTTTGCTTAATCCTATTAAATATTTAGGTTAACTCTGGAGCTAAACTGGTATGTGGGCCTTGTTATAACTGGCTAGCCTTCCCAACAAGCAATGGTCACCCTCAAACTACCAGGAAAGAGCAAAAATCTGAACCCTGTGGCTCAAGTTGCTGCTCTAACTTCAAGGAATGCCATGGCAGCTAGAGACTGTGCTAAACCCGTTACTGCACAGCACCTAGCAAGATGTTACTGAGATGGGAAGCAGCAGAGATATAAAATGTCAGCCAGCTGTGCTACAGACTGACCTCAAACCTCATCCGTACAACAATCATTGCACCTAAGGAGCCAGGTTAGCAACACCTCAGTCAGTTTTTCTTCAGTTAACTCCTCAGGTCAGAGGTCATAAAGCCAGTTGTACCCAAAAGTAGGTCCTTCAAATGAGCCATGGAAAACTCCTGTACAGTTTCTGGTCCATATGTATACCAAATATCAAACACACAGTTTCAGTATGTTTTCACAGGGGCATTTTCAGTGCCCCTGGGTGCAGCCATCACCATGAGTTGGTTCTACTCCAGCACATATGCACTATACAACAGCTGCATCACTACCAACCTAGGCAAAATGAATGAAGGCTCTCTGTTAGCAGAATTCCTCCTTTCCTCTGCAGGAGAAATGTTCTCTCAGGCCACTAGCCCTGGAAGGTACCAGCACCTAAGGCTACATCTGGAGAGGACAACTAAGATGTAAATTTTCCCATCCACCTGGCTTGCTTCCTGGCTTCACCACGAACTCATCTCCTCTTAATAGGATCACAAACTGAAGCCTGGCAGTCTAACCAGAACGTGAAGACAGACAGATCCTTAGGCAATGATGAATTTCTGTTGTGGGAGTTAAAAATGTTTTTGCTTTCTTTAACCTAGCCAAATACTAAGCTAGGTAACAACTTCCTGCACAATGCACTGGTCTTCTTCTTACCTTAAGACAGCTGATCCCTGGTGCAATCTTCCCAATTGTTAAACTGGAGGGCCAAGTCCCAGTACTCGCGGACTTGCTCCCTAGTACTAAAAGCCATATGCTGCCTATTTAAACTCTGCCCACATTGTTTTGTCAGGAAAACAGATTTGCAAATCTTTATAAAAGTTATTTCACCTAATTAAGCAGCAAAGCAAGTTTACTACTGAAGAAGATAAGCCTGAGGTAACAAGAGTAAAATATTGCTTTGGGGCTCTTTTACTCCTAGCTATTTGTTAAAGATATGCCATCTTCAAAGTTTATTAAAAAAAACAAACCCAAAACAAACAACAAACCCTGTGCATTACAGCATCATGCGCCATTGTCTTCTTGTCACAGGGTAATCTATCTGTTTCATAGCTCCTAGCTGAACTGATGCCTTCTGGAGACTGACCTGGAACAGAGACTAGACAGAGCAAAAGGATAAAGTAGGTGTTTATTAAAAGGTCTCAATGGGTACATCTGGACAGTACAAGAGCCTGGCTGGGCCACACCCAAGATGAACCCCAAAATGGTCACAAAATGGACACCTGACCATGAGCTCTCATGCTTTTATAAGTTCAGGACCATTAGTATATTGGACTTAATTGTCCAAAAACTTGAGGCATCATTTAAGTAATTCAAAGTACAGTTTTCAACTCAGGAGAGAAAGAGTCTTAAGGTTTTTGAGCTTTTAAGATACTTTAGAGCTCCACTGAAATATTACAGATTTTCCGATCTTTCATTCCTTGCAATTTAACTTACTTTTGTCCACTATATCAATGAAACTCCTCAAAACTCCATCTTCTGATATTGCACAGTCATAACATTAGCAACACTGAGATACAGTAGAAACAGAAGCTCAATAAAATTTGAGCTGGGTCAGGTTTGGAAGCAGATGAGCTTGGAGTTATCACAACCAAGCATATCCACAGGCCACTCGGCAGCAAAAAGCCAACTTAAGTACCATAGTAAAAGTACTACTAGTACTACTACTGCAGTAAAAGCTGAAGTTTGCCTTCTGAAGTTGGTGAAGTTTTGAGCCTTATTGTCTTGCAGTAATGCATGCAGAGGTTAAATTCATGAAGTCTGCAGCTTTCAAATTCCACAATTATTTGTCCACAATTATTTGTTCTTTCCTCTCCCTCTCTACTCCTATTGCTTCCACCTTTTGAATTTTCATCTCTAAGAAGCAACACCCAATCTTTTCAACAATCCTGTATGTACACATCCAAATTTTCCCTGTCATTCTCCAGACTGATGTCAGCTCTGCAGGGGATTTCATAAGACACCATCAGCTCGAAGAATAGAATTTTTTCCAACCTCTCATTCTCCATCTTGTAAAAATACGCAGGATTATTTATGCACTGTGTTGCTTTGAGGCACTACTGCCATAAAAACTTGGTTGCAAACACAGCCTGGTCAGCTGCTGTGAAGTTGATCAAGGGTGTTTCTTAGCCAAGGTTCAGCCCCAGGACCTGAAGGCAGAACTAATTCCAGGAAGGCATCAATTGATCCAGAACTCTGGGCTTTCCTACCAGGAAGGAACAGAACTGGTCTTCACAGGCTAGACTGGCATCATGCCCCCTCCATGACCTCCACCTCTCAGGCCTGTCATTCTCACAGTAACAGCAAATGACAGCAAGACCTGTATGTGGAGCAGGAATATAAAAGCCAGGACATGTGTGCTGAGGAAATGCAGACAGAGGCCTGCTTTGTTGGCAGCTGCAGAGGAGTCCCATCACAGCTCCGAGATTAACTTATTTTTGTCACAGGAGCCTGTGACACTCCCAGTCCCCCTCCTGCAAAAGGTGACCCCAGAGAAGGACAGGTGATATGGGGAGAGTTGAATACCTCTGCCTCCTGACCACACCATTGGCGACAGAGGCAGGAAGGGGAAAATTCATGCGCAATTATAACCACATCAGTCAAGGGGCAGAGAGGCTAAGTTAATTTTTAATTGCAATTCTGCTCTATCCAATTAGATCCTATACTGCCTCCACCCAGCAAGCATTGCATGCTTGGTGCTCAGTGAGGTTTATATTTGGCCCAGGCTAGTGCTGTACATGCCTGGGCCATGCAGCTCTGCTGGGAAGGGCTCGGCCCTCCTCTGCAGCACCACCCTCACGCTCACTCCACACGTTTCTCCCTGATGAGCTCTGGCAGCTGAAACACCTCAGCTGCCAAGTTACCATACAGCCCAAATAAGGGGCTCATTTATGAGTGCAATGAAAGAAAAGGAAGAACCACAAAACAAACCAGAGCAGAACAGCTGTGGAAATTGCTGTCTCAGTAGATTTACAAAAAAGTGCAAAGTTCATGCAAACCCTTAAGGACAGCACTCATGTTCCCAAGAGCACTGAGCTCTGACAGTCAGTCACAATATTCCAGCTCAGGTAAAGAGGGTTCACATTTCACTGTATCTACATAGCCTAAGGATGCTGTCCCCTCTTCTCCACATCCAATTTCTTAAGGACAGGAAATGATTGGTTACAAAGAAGCTGCAGGTTGTTTCTGTGTACTTTGACCAGTTGCTTCCCACCAGCACCCCTCTAAAAGGCTCTAACACCAGGGGACGTAAAACAAAGGTAGACCCTATAGGACACACTTCTACCAACTTCTACCAGGCTAGGATGAGATCAAACTAGCACCAGATTTGGCTTTCACAAGCTGCTATTGCCCCCACAAACACCTTGAATGCCCTGTAAGGCTGGCATGCTGGCTCAGTTCTGCAATCCCTCCTGGCTGCTCAAGGAGAAACTTCCAGTTTGACAAATGCAGAGATGCAGCAGCCAGCACCATGAACTAAGGTTCTGCAACATACCCTAAGGCTCCTGATCCTCCTCCTCATCTGATGTGGAAAGGGGGGATCTCTGGGTGAAGGTCCAGCTAGTCCACTGAAGCAACCCCCAAAGAAGCATCTACTAATCTCAAGCACTGCAGGTGCTTCTTCACAAAACAAGCAAGCACCACTTTCTTCACTAAGGTAAATCTTACACATTGCAACAGGTCATTTCCCTCAAGATATAACAAAACCAGACACAGAAAATATCTAAGGATACCCCGATCCAGTCTCATGTTCCAGTCTTTTTTTTCTCACACCACAACATTGATGTGAGCCAGTCAAAGTTAGCTGGGTTCATTGGTCATCACAGATTGACCAAGAAATCCCAGAAATGGAAGAGCTTCCATTGCTGTACTCAGGCTGAACAACTGGCTCCCTCTGCCCAAAGCAACTAGCTGGTGTCTCTAGGAAGAGATCAGCATGCTGCTGGTTCCATAAAGATGTTTATCTGCACAGTAATTTGCATGAAGCTGAGGCCATTTTGAAGGCCAGTGCAGTTACTTTTTACAGTACTATCCCAATCCAGACACCACAATCAGATTAGACATATAGCCATCCCCATGCAGGAGAGACTGGGGAAGGGGCAGCTCAGAAAGCCATGGGGCAGAGAAGGAAACAGGTTATTCTTTGCAGGATTCTGAGCCCTTGCACCCCAAAGCCCAGCTTCTCCATCCATGCACATGCAGAACAGGCATTTGGCAACCAGAATGCCTCCTGGTCATGACAGCTTCACACAAAAGCACCAGTTAATGAACAATGACAGAGTTACTAAGTCTCCTGTTAACCAGGTACATCACTGCCCTCAGGGCAGGGACTGTAAGTTACAGCCCCATTAACATACAAAGAATATCCTAAGGAGTTCATCTTGTTGATGTTAATATACAAAGGCCTTGGACTTTCAGTACACCTGGGAGGTACATCTTGTCTCTGGCAAGCAAATAACCACAGAGCTGATGAATGACCCAAGTCTGAATTCACTGAACTTTCCTTTAAGCTTCACTGAGATAATACCAGTTGTGTAATGACCTTGAAAACATAAACAAGATTATGTTTGTTGTGGAGATTTTCCAAATAGCATCTCTTCACAAGTTACAATGGAAGGATTGAGGGAGAAACCAGATCCTAAAAATTAAGGTGTATATATATTACGTATTTTATATATATTTATATGTGTGTATCTCAGTGATACAGATCCTGTGTCTTTTTGAAGGAAAGTGTCAGTACAAGGTAGAAAAATATTTTTGCAAATCACAAATTTTGAAAACAGAACAAACCACATTCTCTCTTATTCAATCTACTAATAGAGAGTTTCTTCTTAAGTGAAATAATTGTCTTCAAGGGTAGAGGAGATGGTCTGAGGGCTAAGCGCAGAGGGACCAGCACAGCTACATCAGCCTTCAAACTGCAGCATCACACTTAATTATCTGCAAACTTCGAACTACCAGCACAGACATGTACAGTGAGACCCTAAGAGCATCTGCAAGACATCTGCAGGATAGGGACTCAAACATGCATATGGTCCCTCTGCATTTGCTACTCCTGGAGTAGGGAGTAGACTAGAAAAAGGGAACAGACTAGAGCAAGGCAACAGCTGGCTGCAAGTACTACAGAAATACCACTAGCAAGAACAGATTTCTCAGGAAGTTTCTGAAGAAACTTATCAGCTCATACAGCAAAGGTAGATTTGCTTCTGGTACATCTGGTAAGACATTCAGCTTTTCTGTCTGATTTCTGTAGTTAATATACTGTCATGTGAATTATCTGACTAGCAACTCTATTCTCCAGCAAGACCCTGGATTAGAAAGCACCCATAGGACTTCCCACGGTGGCACAGATTTTTCAGAATGTTTTATCACAGCAAGCACATGTTGCGTATTTTGTAAAAAGGAAACGCGTATTTTAGAAATGTACTTCTGATGCTCAACGGGAAATGATCAGATATTTATAAACCACTATACTATCATTAAAAAGAAACCAAGCTCACAGTTCAGTATCAAAGAGCAGCAGAGGTTTTTAGAAGCGTCTCCACGTTTACAAGCAGTGTAACACATTTTGAGAACATCTGGCCTTCACACTTCAGTTTGAAAGTCAACATTTAAGGAGGTCTTCAGCCCCTACAACTGGCAAATTGAGAGAATTCTTTGCTATTTTCAGCCTACACACTCATGCTTGCACAGCATGACAGTATTTGCAGGATAGCATTTCTCTGATTTAAGCAAAACTTTCCATACATCAAGACCAGAGATAGAACTCTGCCAAAAAATGGGAGGAAAAATCCCAACCCCAAACCCCACAAACAATCCCAAAAGTCATTTGATTCTCCTCTCCTCCTACAAAAAAAAAAACCCCAAACAAACCCAAAAAAAAAGCCAAATTAAAAAAAAGTAGAAGAAATTAATCAACTTACCAAAAATAGCAGACAGAAGAATTAGCCAAAAGTACAGTTTAGTGGACTTTCTCTTTTTAATTACCACGTATTAGAATGTTAGTTGTGCAACAAGCTCTGCAGGTCAGGTCCAGAAAGAGGTCTCCACACTGACTAAAGCCAGCACACAATGCAGTAAAAATGCAGAGTTTTCACAAAACTGGTTGGGCAACTCTGTCACTTGACTACATTGGCTCTTTAATCGCTTCAACAACGAGACCAACTCAGCTTTGTTTTCTGCACTTGGAGCAGCCAGGCTGCAAACCTAACCTCTGAAATGGATGTGCCCACCAGCTCCCACATCTGTCAGTGGCACCAGTGTGTCAAAAGCAGTCCCCCTGCTCTGGCCTGCCCCACACCTCTTCACAGAGGAGCAAAATATGTGAGCAGGACCTATACTCCAAACTGCAGCAGGGAGACCAGCACAGACAAGGAGCATTCTGCTTGTGCTCAGTTAAGCTTCTCCCCAGCACAGTTCTGCAGCACAAGGGATGCTTTAAAGTGTTTGCCTGTACCAGTCATCAGCCTGGAAGTCCCAGGTGCAGGTACATGCACAGGACAGGCTCCCCTACCTCCCTTCTTATGCAAGCAATGCCTTGGAGGTCAACAAATCTCCTCCAAGGAGTTGCACAATATGCCTCCCATTGCCACTTTACTGGAGACACCTTCCTCAAACTCAGCAGCTTTTTTTCCCCCTGCCAGGGCACCCCAAAGCTATCACAACCCAGGCAGGAAGAAAGCCTTTTTTTCTATTTTATGAAACAGCAACAGAGATTGTAAGACTTAGGTAGGAGCCAGGTAACTGATTTTTATCTTTCCTGCCTCCTCCTCCTACAAAATGCAGGAGGTCAAGGTCAAGGACTTTTTACTGTAAAGTTCCCTTTCCAAACAAACTGGTTTTCGGTTGCTTCCATTTTGTCAGATGCTAGGGCAAATAACTAGTGTGTGATTAGATTCAGCACATCCGTGACAAACATGTTTCTGAGGAGTTACAGCATCTGCTTGGCCTGGGGAAGGAGGTTTCCTACTCTTTTGGTTCTTTTCAGGAATTAGCAGAGAAAGTAGTTTTACTTTAAGGGCAGGAGGTTTTCCACAGCTTAGCAACTTGTGCAGCACTTAAACAAATTCTCACTCCACCTCCTCTCTGCTTATTGAGTCTTCAGACCACACACCTCCACGACAGGTGGATGGGGCTGAGCTGAGCCTGGGCACCAGCACCTGGCATAGGAAGGAAGCTGAGCTTACCCAGCACCACTCACAGTAATTGCAGGTTGTCCTGGAGTTCATTTCATAGCTGAAGCCAGATACTTCTAGAAATGAAAGCACTAGAGATTGCCTATTCAGAAGGACATAGGGCAACCAGCACTCCCTTGTCAGATTAAACTTCTGGAGGAGCTCAGACATCCTGCCAAACTATCTGACTCACCAGAGAAATGAAGCCCCTTGCAGCTGACAGGCTAGGAGAATGGAAGTGTCTTCCGCCACCAGGATTCTCCCCAAGACCTCTCTCCCTAGAGTACATCCACATGGTCTCAAGTGGCAGAAAGAAAAAACAAACAAACCAACCAAAACCCACCACAAAGCAAACAGAAGAGGCCTCTGGCTTGTTATTCCAAATTACTGTGAAGCTTTAGAATTAAATAATCTTCCTTGAACATCAGAAGAGACAGGTTAGTAGTCTGCTTTAATCATATCACATGCTTTGTATCAGATCCTTTGCTGCTAACAAGGCACTGATGTAAAGAAGCCGAAGCTTTAACACTTTAGCCCACAGATTAAGTAGAGCTGGAAGAGTACTGCAAACCCATCATGACTGGAAAGTGAAAAGAAGCCCTACTGGCATAGGAAAGTGCCTCAAGCCACAAGGGTGGCCTTCTGGTTTCTTATCGGAAACAATATTTACTATTTGTAATTTCAGGAAACTTTGGCTTTTGCCAAATAGACCATTTGCTAATATGTAGTTACCTGAACCACTCCTGTCCCCCTGCTAGTACACTGGCACTGCTACTTGGGATTCTGGGGCTGAAGAGCACAGATCACAGCTGTAACAATCTTCCTCTTCAGCAAGGTCTGCCCTACCATAACCATGGGCCTCCAATGTGAAGGCCCCCACTGAAGGCTGAAAGTACAGGAATCCTCCTAGAATCACCAAGTACCTTGTGATCCCTCCCAGATTTCCTGTCCCAGGGAAGACAAGGGAGGTAACTTAGCCAAACCATTTGTTAAAAGCAGACAGGGCCAGCTGAGCCTGGGGTCTCCAAACTCAGTGGTACAAAATCACACACGCTGTGGCAGCAATGACAGCCACAGAAGGATACTCCCAGACCCAGCCTCTGCCCCAGAAGAAGCTGTACTTCCCACCAGACCATCCCAGGGTCACACGAGACCTTGTGCCCTGCTGGAGCATGGTCAGCCCTGCTGACGAGGGGAGCATTGTCACAGGCAGTCTGAGCATGAACATTTCACAACATCCTGAGTTTCATGCCACAGATGCCACTTGACACTACCAAAGGATACGAATGAAAAGAGAAAGCCGGAACTATAAAAAGCTTCTGAGGAAGGGATTGTGTCTCAAGCAGCCCATGTTTCCAAAATGATGACATACAGAGGGCAGAAGGGCAAGAAAAGTCCTAAAGCACAGGACTTTAAAATACAAATATTTTGAGCCATTTCCTGCCAGTCAAAAACATTCACCTCAACCACATTTTCCCTCCCCAACATCACAACAAATAGTTTCACATTTGTAAGTGGTAGCACCTGCCCACAACAGCCAAACCCTTTGCTGCCCTGATCACTCTGAGGATACAACTCAGAAGCTGTTTCAAACCTTTCTCTTGAACAGCCAGTCCCAACAGGAGCTCCTGTACAGGCTCTCAGACGTACAGCAGCATTGTCTCGCACTTTTCCTCTCACCTTTAGAGAACACTCTCCTCATGCCAAGCTCTTCCCGTAGAACACAGAAAATGGAAAAGAAAGCAACATTGTACAGCAGAAAAGAGCAACACTGTGAGGAGCAAGAATAACACAGTATGAGCTGTTACAGAAGCTGCAGAGAAGCTGCTTTGTTCCCAGTCTAGGCATTTTAGGAAGTGAAATGCCACAATAAGAAATCTCAACAGACAAGGCTGGAAAACAAATGGGTCCTCTAGAAAACATTTAGCCATCTGGAAGAGATACCCCAAAATTTTTTTGGCTGCACTTCTATGAAGACAGCCCTGAACTCCAAAGCAGGCTGCAATACACAGTGGTGTTTTGCTACCCTGATGATTGTTGTATTACCATGCAGGTCATCCCAGCAGAGTTAATTGGAGCAATAGAAGAACATTGATTAGTGATAGAACTGCCACCTGCAGTGAAGATCACTCCCCCAACACCATCTCAAAATAAGAAAATTACCAATCTATTCTTCAAGGCAATAAATGTGTAGGTTCTGGACAGAATTGTTTCAAGCCAAGAACAGACATATGGGATAGGTTCCCTAGGAATTTGGCAGTTTAAAAAGACAGCAAGATTTTGAAAACCTGGGTCTGTTTTAGGAAAAAGAGGGGCCTCCTTGGAGTCTGCAGACCTATGCACAGTGGTCTAGAAAACTAGTTCAGCTGAACCTGAACCAAGAGAGGCTGGGTGGCCTTTTCTTTCCTGAAAAGGTCTCCTTTTCTATATTTAGAGCATAAATATTTCAGAGGACTATTTGATGGAGGAATGCTAGAAGAATAAGATGAAAAAGAGTAGTTCAGAGGTATTTACTTTAAAATAAGAAAGAACCCAGAATAACTAATTTACACATAACCCAATGAGCCTCAGTGCAGACATAAATGCTCAGTGCATTTCAGCGGGAAAAAAAAAAAAAGCAGACTGCTCTGTCTTTAATCAGTAAATCATGACTGAGGCCAAGACTACTTTTTAATAGGATTGAAGACAATTTTTTCTTACTTGCCTCAGTCCCACTGCATTGTTGTCTTTCCCCCCACAGCCCACCTGTTTTTTTATTTCCCATCAGCTCCGCAATTTTTAATCAAGCCAAACTCACCAATCACCTACACCTACAGCTAGCGGTCTCATGCATGCTACCTGGGCAGGTTATGGTTGCCACACAGGGCTCCCTCTGCCCCCAGCATACACACCCACCCCTCACTAGTGCAGCAGCTTGAAAAGCCCCAGCCCAGGCAAAGCCCCAGCCCAGGCAAAGCCCCATTGCCTGCTCTTCCTCTGATGGGAGGCTGCCAACTGAACCACCCATCACATGGCACCACGGCCCTCCACTGAGATCCTGGGCACAGGAATAACCATCAGACAGCACCACAGTAACACAGCTGCAGACCTGCCTCAGCTCACACATGGCTGCACAAGCTGTTCTCCCTGACAGCAAGCACCCTGTGTCAAAGGCTGTCTCTTCTGGGCAAACAAGGAGCAAGGTTTATGTTCCCATGGGACAGCACCAGGTGCATGGCTATCTACTTGACCCACACACTGGTGGGTCCTGCCGGTGGCTGACAGCTGGGATAGGAAGAGGTTTCCTATCTGCCTGAAGCTACACAAAACAGGAACCTAGTGTTTTACTACAGGATCAAGTCTAAATCACTGCCACAACAGCCTCCGAAGCTGCAACATGATGAACTGGTAATGAATGCAAAAACACTCAGGCTCTGAGGCCACCAGCAGGACTGCAGCATCAAATCAAAGAAGCCTTTGAGGTCTTGGACTTGGGAATTAAAGCAGCTTGTGATTCCTCAAAATAGCCCTTCCTTGAAATAGTCTCTTCTGCCAAGGTGACAGCCAATTTGATGCAGTTTTTGACATTAAAAAATTCATTAAAGGCAGTTTTGGCAACTGCCTTTTTGTCACCTCACTTTCATTCCAGAAAGCTGTGAGTCACAACACCTCCCGCAGGGAAAAAGGGCAAGAGGAAACTCTGACATTTCAGGTTCTCTGACATCAGGCAGGAGAAGCACCAGCAGCTGTGGGTATCACCTCCAACGCCTCAGGAGCAGCCGGGACAACCCCAATTTTAGCTGCACTCGCAGAATGTGTTCCCCCCCTTGGAGGATCTGGTGCGAAGGAGCTGCTGAGTTCTGTGCACAGGGAGCAGCCACTCCTGCAACAGGTCCAACAGAGGGGCTGGGGCTCACTTGCAAGGCTGATCTATCATACAGGGCTCCACTCCCCCACACCACCAGCCTGCAGGAACATCTCTTGTACCTGCAGCCTCCCTCCTCACCCCTGTGCAGTCTCCCCAGAGAAGTGCAGCAGACCCCTTGGGAACCAGGGAAGGGCTGTGCCTTTACCTTGGTTCACACAGCTCACCAGGGCTTCTCCACACAGCTGTGGTCTAGCACTGTTCCACACAGCAGCTGCAGAGCAGAAGTCTTCTCTAATTAAAAGAGCTTCCTTCGGGACTAGGCAGATTTACTGCACAACTCAGACTGCTCTTTAGTTATTCCATGTGCATAGCTGCAAGCCAGCACTAGAAAGGGACCTGAATGCAAAGAAGAGTCCAGCAGCTTCATAGACTGTTGGGAAAGCAAATTTAGGAAGCTGGAGTTTTATCTGGTTGGGGTTCCTCCCTCCCCTGAAATACTTCAGAGGTGAGCATAATTAGAACTCCTGCCAGCCTTTTAAGCTCCAGTTTCTTCAATCACACAATCTAGATGATGCAGAACAGTTTCCATATCTGTTTGGTCAGTGCAAAATACAAGGCAGCAGCAAGGGCAAACAGCCTTGCTAACCTGCAGGTAGCAGTCTATCTCCTTAATCCAAGCCTTGCTCTGCTTCTGTGTTATACAGGGAGCCTAGCTCCACGACACAGAAGAAAGGGAGTGAGAGGACAAGAGGCCAAGGAAGCACACTGGGAAGTTGAAGACATTCCAGCAAAGCCACTCAAGACTGACTCATCACCAGCAACTTCAGTCCACGACAGACACATGACCAGTTCCACAGCAGGCAAGAGGACACTTTGTGCCACCACACCACATGAAAGAAGCCCCAGAAAAAATGCAGCCCTAGAGATGGTGTCCTGTCACCACACCAGCCAGAACAGCACCCTTTTATGCAAAGAGTACTCTAAAGATTAACTGACTTCCAGCAGAGAGGAGAAGAGAGAAGCAGAGCAGTCTGCATGGTGACTTTTGAGAGCAGGCATGTTAGCTCTGGGGACCAAAGTCCAAAAAACCCCTTGAAATTTCCCCTTGTTTTTCAATTTCTTTCCACACATATTCCAAGTAATGTTAAGTAAACCATTTGCAGGACCAAGGAGAAATCAGGAAAAAAAAAATCGTGTAGAAAGGGAATAAGATGCTCCCAATACAAATCGTTTTTCCTCTGTTATTAGAACACTTAAAAACTGAAATGCCACAAAAGGCATAGAAACTTCCCCGGAAAGGTCTAGCTAGTGCACTGAGGCATTTTGTGCAGTAGTAGAGATAATCTAGTTCATTTAGACTTTGCAATTGATTCCCAACAAAATTGCTAACCATCTATCACAGGAGACATATCATCTTTGGGTGTTTAGGATTTGCATATTCTTATATTATGGGATGACAGTAGGAGCCCTTGAAGTCCATGTCAAGTGCCAAGATGCCCTTTCCACACCCGCCCTGCATGCTGTTCCAGAAGCCCTGCACGAATACAGCTCAGGTCGTGGCCCCACAGCAACCCAATGCACAAAACCCCAGAGGCAGCTCACCCAAACCTGTGCCAGTCTGATGTACCAGCCCAAGCAAAACCAGCATCCTTTTAAAACTAGACAGCCAAGGTGTGGCATGAAGCCTGTAGAGGCAGGAGCTGAGGGCATCAAATTCCTGTGCAATCCCTGGAACCCATCCTGGCAAGGGCACAGAAACCTCACAGATCACAGAGGCAGTGACCAAAGCAATTTGCTGGAGAAGAATATGGTCATATCCAGTGACTGTAACCCCTTTTCCAGAACAACTCTGGGAAACAGCCTCCTTCACTCCTAACAGGTAAAGCTACTTTATAAGAATGTTCAGTCCCTTCTATGCAAACCCCTCTAAGAAAATTCCTTTCCCTCTCCTACTTCCATGGCAATTGATGGGGAGCAGGAGGGACCAAGGGTAATTTCAGTTCCCAACTCCAGCTGTGGGAAGATATCTCAGCTCAAGGTGTGTGGCTGCAGCTCTGACAGCTCATCTATTCTTTTGCTTGCATATGAGAGACTGAAGCAGACTTATTTTGCTTACAAAGGGAACTCCTCATTATATAACTACAAATCTTCAGGCTGCTGGATATCCTAATGTATACAGTTCGTCCCAGATCAGCATTTCTCCAGTACACATGGCCATGGGATTATCATCATACTGGAAGAGATCAGCAATCTGCTTACAGCTCAGAAACAATTTTGTAGTAAAGGGTAAAGCACTTTCATGATGCACCTGCCTCAAGGCTGTGCTGCAAAGCAACTAAAATCAGCAGCCCAGCAGCATCCTTAACAAATTCCACCAGTACTTTGCTTCTGTGCACGGCTATTCCTCCCGTCTTTCTCAGCTCCTGAGCTTCTTAAAGACAAACAGGGAATTTACCACAGCAGCAATTTTCAGAAATTAAGCACATGCCCTGGACTTTGGTTTGACTTGCTTTTAAATGGTGGTGTCCCAGTAGGTGGTGTCCCAGTTCTGAAGCTCAAGCAAGGAGACAAAGAACTAGAGCAGTCAGCCAGACAGCCTGTGCACACACCTCTTCCCATAGGACTAAGCCTGTCCCCAGCTTAGCCTCCTTTCCTTTCTCCCCTGTATTTACTTGGGATGAGCCACAAACCACTCAGCTTCCGAAGCTCTGTGGTGTTCAAAAAGACAAATGCTTGAGTTCAAAGCTGGCAGTCTCCAATCCCTGTTCCCATCCCCACAGGCTACTGTTTTATTCCTGCTTACTTCTGTGATCAGCCAGGCAGTCCCTTCTGCAGAGCTGCTCACAGTAACACCTCATCTATCTTCCAGAAAATGAGCTAGTTCTGAATCTCACAGAGCACACAAGAAAGTGATTTAAGCAATCTCCACTACGCAGTTCCTTTGCTCCACTTATCACCCCATCTAGACTGAAGCCATTAACTGTTTCAGTGTTTCCAAGCCCTGATAGCCCAGAGAGCTTTCAGCAAACAGGCTCTCCCACAGCCAACCAGCCGTCAAGGAACTGCTGGCACTGACTGTGCCTCCTGTATTATTCCTTTCACCATGCCAAGAGAGCCTGCAATTTTTAGCCTTTCCTCCATTTCATTCCCTCTAAGAATACAGAAGAGCCAAAAAGCAACAGAGGTGGTTAGGTAATGATTGCATCTCATTACACAGTTGCTAAAGGAAAGGTGGCTCACTCAGCCATCCCTTCTTCACATGCATGTCATTAATCAGTAGCCTGTAGAAAGCTCCAATTCCACATTCCTCCAGCAGATGCATTTGTGCAAGGACATAGTTTATTTCTTTGCCCATTAAAGCTGACAACCATATGGTAGCAGGCAGGCTACTGGGCTCAGCTACCCTTTTGCAGCACAAAAAGACTCCAGACCTCTGGATGGTATGATCCACGTGCAGAGACAAATCAAGGCAGGGAAGGAGAAGAAAGGGGTACACATGTCATGCTCCTATTTTAGAGAGGTAAAGTTAAGGCACTCAAGGGTGAATGCCATAAGTCTTGGCAGTAATAAGTTAGCTTTGCTGCATGTAAGTTTTTCCACAATGGAAACTGAAGAGTAGTGCAAGAAAGCTGCGGCTCCAATCACCCGTTGTTACACAGGCCCACTGGAAATATTGCTACCTCCTCCAGACTTCCAAGCTACTCAAACAGAGTCTGAGCCCTGACAGACCCATCTCTTCTAGCACCTCCCACTCACCAGCCAAGAGAAGCCAAACCAGGAAAAAAGTGGCTGCCATGCCACAGACATGATTAAAGTGGAGCAATAATTACTGCTTCAGCTAGCATGGGGCATGATCCAAGACACAGCATCCCCCTGGAATTCCCATAACAGACCCTATCCCATCAGTGCCCAAAGGTCTTTGTGGCAATGTCTTTTGCCTGTGCTGCGTGCTTCCTGCTATAACAATGCCCGCAGGCACCAAGAACCATGGTGGCCTGTGGTTACCACAGGTCAGAAAAAATCCTACCTGTATCCCTCTGACTTAAACATCTACTGGATGAATACCTGCAGTCCTGGATAGACCCTGCCTACCTCACAGCTGTGAGAAAAGGAGACAGAGTAACAGACAAGTGATAAAACCTTTCTGTGGTTACAGTCAGATGAGAAATTTCATGTAAATCCCCCCTCCCTTGCACTTCAAAGAGCTTGAAGCAGAGTAGTTTGAGTAGCAGGGACAAAAAAAAAAAAACCTCCATGGAGCTGTGGGAAGGCCTCGTTAGAGCATTTCCTGTACCAGCTTACAGTTGTAGGTCACACTACACCTGCCTGTCACCGGAGAACTAAAATAGAGACAATAACAGTAATGAAGAGAGTCCAGATGAGCCACATCATTAAAGCCACTAAATCCTCTTAAAGGAGGAGTTTCCATGCAGCAGGACAGAGACTGCCCACAGGGAGGGCTTTCTCCAGGCACTCAGCTTGCATCTTGCTCTATTTCTGTTGTACGCAGGTAAGAAACTGAACAAACACTGGGAGACTTCACCCAGCCCTGAAGCACAAGGATGAGAATGTCATCTCAGTGGTCCCCAGAGCCCTTGACAAGGATGGAGAAACCCAGCCAAAGAGGGGTTTAGGCCCAAAGAGGCTACACCAAGCAAGGAAATTTTGGAGGCAAGATTCTTCTCTAAAAGAGGTGTAAAATGACACAATGTTAGGAGTGAGGAGAGGCTACTCACTTCCCTGAGCTACTCCAAATCCACACATAGACTTGCAGTTGGCAAAGGTTCTTCTCACCTCTATGGGCTGCTCAGCATGAGCAAGCACCTGTGGATTTTTTCTTTTTTTTTTTTTTTTTTTTTGTAGAGAAGCAAACTTTAGCTCTAGGAGTTCCTGCTCCAGCCAAAGGACCAAAACCAAATGTAAATGTTAAAAACCACCTCACTGTTGCAAGAGGTTCTGCTATGGCAGGTCTTCCAACCTGTGCAGTGACACTGCAGAACAGGTCACTGTACCACCCAGTGCCCTTCTGCCTCATTAACATTTTCTTCCCACTTAGAGCTCATGAAGTATAGTAAGAGCTGAGTAATTTGTCATTTTTACAGTTTGTCATATGCTTGACATCATCACAGATCAGCATACTATTAAAACTGTTCCTCTCACTAGACACCTCCATCTAGATTTTCAGAGCAGTGTTTCTACACTTTGACCTTGCTGTCCACCAAAATTATTCTAGCCACAGGCTTCTGTTTAATGGTTCTCATGCAGTGAGCAAGCTTCACAGCAGCAGGTTCACATCTCAGGCTTTGAAGGGGACTTTTCTTTAGCCCAAGATGTCTGAGAAAGCAAAAAATAACAATGAAAAAAAAATCATGGAGATGAAGTATCACTGATGGCAGATTTCAAGACAGCACTCTCTAGCTGTTCACCCTTGCTTGCACAGAGTACATGGGTATTGTCAGAAGCTAACAATCCGGTGGCCTCACAAGTGGTGGGATGTGTTGTACACTTCTGAACCTCTATCCTCAACAACAGATAAAACACCTCCAAGAGCAGCTCTTCTCCCCAGCCACTACCTCTGAGAGCACTGCAATAGGACACTGTCCCTCCCTTGCATAGCTAGTAAATTTCAAGCTCTCATCATATACACTGTACGCTAGAGCTTGTCCAAGACACAGGAACACTTCATCCTAAACTAGCTTTATAGTTCACTGAAGCCAGTGTTTAGATTTCAGGATGGTTGTGTTCAGCTTTTTGGTTTGTTATTTTTTTGAACCAAACACCCTATTTTACAGGAAAGCATATCCAGCAGAGCTTTAATGCTCTGGGGCAGAATCAGCATGCCTGGAGTGCAATAAGCCTCTATCCCCTCATGCCTCTTATCAACAGATTTGCTACCAGTCAAATTGCAAGTGCAATTTGCATTTACAACATCTACCCAGCTGTTGAACTCTAAGCACTACTCTGAACTCATCACAGGGATTTTAAAAAGGAAAGAAGGAAAAGGGACACAGCAGGCTGGGCCAGCACCAGATTTCTGTAGTCGTAACAGGGTAAAATCGCTACAGAAGTATCTAATCCACATCTTGAAAACCAATCAAGGCAGAGCTGACTGAAGGCAGCTGTATGCCCAGTCTCATCAGCAGGCAGCAGAGGCACTCGGCCGATATCCCCGCGCAGCAGCAACCCGCCGGGCCAGCAGGACCCGCTCCTGCGGGCAGCGCGTCCGCTGCACCCGGCCACGGTCTGTCTCAGGTCACACAGCAGCTGCCCTGGGACCAGAGCTTAGCCCCCGACTCGAGTGTGGAGGGGAGCGCCTGAGAGCGGCCAGCGGCGGGGACCGGCACCCGGAGAGCTCCGGCGGCCCCGCCGGGAGGGGTGCGGGGGCTCCCGGGGTGCCGAACCGCACTGCGGCCTCCCGCCCCGGCCATCAGAAAGCCCCGCAGAAAATCCCCGGGAAGTCCCCGCCGGGCACGGCCCCCGTCCCGCCACGCCGAGACCCCCGGGCCGAGAGGAGCGGGGTGTCCGGGCGGGGTGGAGGGAGTCCCGGACCGCGGCTCCCCATGCCGTACCGCCCCGCTCCCCGGCCCCTCCGGGGCGGGCGGCTGCAGCGCGCCTACCTGCTCTGCTCTGCGGGCTGGGCACGGCTGAGCTCGGCGGAGCGCTCCCCCCTCCGCCGATGTGGCCCCCGGGGCGGAGCCGGCGGCTGAGCTGAGCCGGCCCCGGGGCGGGCCACCGCCACCGCCCCCGGCCCTGCCCGGCCCCCGCTGGGCGCTGCGCAGAGCCGGCTCCTGGCCCGAGCCTCGCCGTGCCCGGGGCTCCGCGCAGCGCCCGGCAGTTCGCTCCTCACACCGAGCCACACGTTCTCCACTGCCCACCTGTGAGGCCTCGGCCGCTGCCTCCTCCTCTCCGGCTGATCCCCAATTCCCCCGCTCCGCCGGGGCCCTTTGCCCTGCTCTCCGCACTTGCCGTAAGCCCGTCTGCTCCCGCGAGCCCCCTGCCTGGCCCGGCAAGTAGGTGCAACAAGCGCCGGCACACAATCACCCCTTAAACGCCCTTAAGGGCACTTGCAGCTTGGCCGGTGCTGTGAGACGCACGCTGTGGCTCCCTGCCCAGTGAAAGCAAGCCTGATGACCCACCGACAGATTTTTCCAGTGGGCAATTTCGCTGCCCCAGTGAATCCTGTAAACATCACCCGGGCTGCACATTGTTCCCCCTCCAAACCCCGTTAAGCTCTTGTTTGCCCCAGTGCCTCTAGCGCTGTGAAGATGGTGAGGTGTTCGTATGCTGTGGCTGCTGTTTGCTCTGCTGACCAGTGCCACTGCATTGTTTCCATGGGCTTCTCTGTTTTGTGTAGTGTATCCGCTCTGCGCAGCAGGCAGCAAGCTCTAACCAACAGCTCTTTGTTCTTGGCACGTGGCATAATTAGCCCAATGGGATCGTGCCTCTTCTGTACTGGCAGAACACAAAAATAAAAGTAATAAGGTGATCTAACAGTAACAACTGTGATCCTCTGTAAATCTTTATTTCAGAGATACTGAAACCAAACCCATCAAGCTAATCCTAAAATGAAGGAAGATCAGGAGGTCCCTCACCCTTCTGAGGAGCAACATTCCTCACTTTCATGTATTTCACTGTTGTCCTGGCAGGAGGAGCACCAAGGTCCAGGTCCATTCCTAGGGGCAGCAAAAACCAGTTTGGCTTTTGTACTGAGACAGGTGTACAATGGCCACCTTATTCTCTCCTAACAAGATGCCTCTTGGTCATTTTTCTGTGTCTGAAGGCTGATTTCTTATTATGCCACCAGGCCTTGAAGAAAAAAATGTAAAAGGTCTTTTTCTGTGCTTTATTCACTGCATTTTCTTGACTTTCGTTCTGGTATTTAGAGTACCATCCAATCCAAATCTTTCCCTGAAGCTCCTAATCTTTCCTCTTGTACCAGGATTAAATACATCCTTCTTCCCTTTTTCAGCTGTGGTGCCCAGCAGCCTACCCATCAGCCTGTATTTTATCCTGCGGACATATTTTTTGTCAGGATAAGCATGTGGTCATGTAATGGGGAAAGTCAGGCCACATAACAAGTCCTCCTTCATGCATGGATAGCGGGAGGTGGGAGGGGCCATGGGATGAGGCTGTGCCTGTGGAGCAGGTGTCACTTGCAGAGTGCCACACACATTGTGTGCAGCACCCTGGGCTCCACATCCTCCTCCGTGCCACCAGCAGGTAACTTCAGTCTCGTCAGCTGGCGTGAGGCCTCGGCCTGAGAGAGGGGATGGACATGCAGGTGCTGAGGCAGAAGAGGGACGTTAAGATGGAAGTGAAATGCAAAGGGGGTTTTGTGGTTGTGGTCTCATCACCCCTATTTCTGCAGCTGCTCACAGCAATACCAGGCTATCCAAGGCCTGCAAACTGTCTAATTTTGCTCAGACTCCTTTCGCATACCAAAAATATTTGTAAGGCCAGTTGTTAGTGTCTAAGACAAGGACAAATTATGCATGAGTTATTTGGGGCAAGATCTGAAATCTCATTTACAACCAGTTTTGGGGACTGTGTCTTTCTGGAAATCAGCAGTATTCCAGCATCTTTTTTCAAGCAGAATTAACCTTCATTAAAAATACTTCTATTCTCAAACAAAATATTAAGAGTACTTTTTCTTTACCCCTTCTCTCTCTGTTTTAGACTTTGTCTTTAATTCAAAGATCTGCTCAAGCTTATGCCTGCACTCTGTAAGCCAGAATGTATATCTATAAAGACACAAGGGTTGGTGGGGCAGGTGAAATAGCATCTGCCTGTTCTTACATTTAGTCTTCCTCATCTCTGTGCTGACTGATTATCCAAGCCTACAGGTACTGAGCATGTAGCTTGTTTCTGATTCTTACAAAAATTGTCCTACTTTGAGGAAGGGAGCCTGGGCTCAAAATATTTCTCCTGAGGATTAGTGCAAAGGCTGTTTCTTAAAGAAAATGGGTTTTAAATAAAAAGTGATTACAAGGTGCAGTGCAAATGGATTGTGCCAGCAGCTCTGGTGCCTGAACTCATTTGTGTCAGAGGCTTTGAGAATGGGATACATGTTAGCAAGGGCAGTATAGGAGTATATATGCATCAGTGATTGCATGCATAACTGGTTATGCTCGAGTGCCACTTGGATATGAACCAGTGAGTCTAGAAAAAGCATTAAGTCTATGCCACTTCGTTACCCTATACTCTCAGCATTTGCTGAGAGAAGGGAATAGGTTTTAAAAGAGAGATTCCAAAATGCCTGAATTTTATTAGAAAGTCTGACGTGAATCATGCTCTTCAGAAGGCTTGCAACAGGGACTTGGCAGCAAAGGAGAAACAGATCTACTGAGATGTTGCAGCTAAGCTGTGCACAGATGGCGAACTAAAAGCCCAAGTATAAACAGCATCTTTTACAATGTACACATCAGGCTGGATTCTCAGCTAGTGATTAGACAAAAGTGCTTGTAAGAAAACACCCAGGCTGGAGAAACCCACCATTATGTGGCATGTAAGGCCGAAAACTGAATACCATTTCAAAGGCAGCCAGAGACCAGCCAATGGGTCATTGAGCCAAGCAATCTGTTTTTGCCTTGGGCCATCTTCATTTCAAATACAACAACCATTCCCTGTCAAATGAATACTTTCTTTTTAGGAGGAATTAATCTCTGTACCAAATCAAGTCATGGCCTATTCTGTGGATAAATAAGGGAAGTCTGCAAAGGAGTCCAAGTCCCTGTGATGCAGCTTCATACAGGTTCTGATTCATTTGTACACAAAGTCTGTTTCCTCAGGCACAGGGGAATACTAATGCCCTGCAGAGAGCTGGCTGGCAATACTTTCATGGCTTCTTGCAGCCTTGCCCAGGCTTGTGAGAAGCTGCACAGTCCCCACTGCTTTGCAATGAAAAACACAAATATGACGTGTGGCTGCTAATTATGGGTAGCTGATAATGCTAATTATGGGTAGCTGATAATGATGGAGGGAGCTATGGTCCCCTCATTCTCTGTTGGTAAATCCATGTCTGGCTGAGTAGGGGCCATCCTGGAACAATTGGATCCGAGCAAGAAACTTTCCACCATTTTATTTAATGTCTCTGAAGCTGGGATGAAAGGTCTCAGGGTTGTTTGGCTGCAGGCTGCAAAGTGGAAGGGACCAAACTTCTTTTCTTTAGTCTCACAGGATCTCTGAGAATAAAGGGTTTGAGTTGCAGCTGGCACAGATTGCTGCCCTGTGTTGCATGCACCAAAAGGAGGAAATTAGTCTTTGGCATTAGGGAGAACAGAGAAACAGGAAGACACGTGGATTTCTAATGTTTGCATGTCTATTTCCCTTAAAAAGTCTTTGAATTGGCCTCACATTACGGTGACTCTAAGAGAGGAAGGATTTATTTGCTGATAGGGCCAAAACATTGAGTGGTGCAGTTGGTGTAGTGAGGAGGACTGTAATTATCAGTATAATAAGTGACTAATTTAAAAAAAAAAAAAAAAAAAAAAAAAAAAAAAAAAAAAAAGTTCTCTCAAATTTGCTTTGACAAGGAGAAGAGACTTCAAAAATAGAGGAAAAAATTGATTGGGGGTGCAGGGGTGGGGTGGTAAGTTTCTGTTTAAACTCCAAGTTAAAAACAAAATGACCAAACAACATAGAGTTCATGGTTAGTGTCTGTTTGACAGCACAGTATAAAACAGAAAGAATGCAAAGCACAATTTAAAATTACAGATTTTTCCAATTCTAATTTGAAGTGTGTTCATGGCACCATAAGTGGAATCCTCTTTTATTTGCCCCAAGCTGTGATTTACTATCAGATTAATTATATAGAAAGAATAATGTTTAGAGCAAACAGCAATAAAAGTGCAGTGGTTGCTGAAGCTTGTGGGGCAAGAGGGGACTATTTTAACTTGTATTAGAGGAAGACATGTTTATCGAAAGGTGTGTTTTCAGGACTAAAATATTTTTAACATTCTGTGTTTTAGGACTTTAAGTGCATGGCAGCTTTAGTAAATTGATGTTATTTTCCTGATGAACAGTTGCCCTCCCCTGGCTGAAATGAGAAATGCAGGCAATTGAAGTTTTCCAGAAGTTGGACTAGGATAAGCTAAAAGTAAACTATTCTGCAAGAGGCACCATATAACCGAGAAGCAGATTTGTCCATAGTTGTGGGGTTTTTTGGATCCTGGTATGGGTCCCTCACAGCTGACTATTACAGAGGTGACTGCACTTCCAAACTTGATATTTTGTGAGAAAATGTTGATGCCCTTCAATAAATGCTGGAAAAACACAGCAGACAGAGATGTGTTTGCTAGGCACTAGATTAGGGGCTATTGAGCTCTACATCTGACCTGTTAAGCAGTAGCAAGTATGGAAGCATGTGCCTCCACACACATTGGATGTCTATCTGATCCTTCAGGGAGATTTGCTGGAACAAATCATCAAGATTTACCATCCTCTGCTTTCCATAATTTTTCCCTTCACAAAAAAATCCTCATAGAAACAAACCTTAAAAGTTCTGTGAGCAGATCACAGACGTCTCTGGATTGAGAAGAGTCCATGACTGTTGCCATAGGCTTGCTTGTTTGTGGCAGATAAGACAGAAAATGACTAAAAGGGTTTCAGAAATGCAACCCACTCACTAAGGAGCTCTAGCCAGTTTTGCTGAGCTCATGAGCATACCTCTGCTAACAACATTCACAAAGTGGGACTTTGGTAAACTAGGTGGATCTAGGACTTAATCCATTTTTGCCATCCTCCTTGTGCCTTTTGCAGTCATCTTTGGTAAACAGAAATTAATTTTAAAGAAGTCGCATGCATGCTTAGTCCTTTTAAACACCTGTAGATATGGATGAACACCTGAAGAACTTGACTGTAATCCTGAGCCTTCTATAGTGACACCAAAATTTTTTTCTTCCTCTCACACAGCAGTATCCTGCTTTTTCAGGTGTGCTCTTTCCTTGGAGATACAAGGTGTTTTGTTTGTGTCTTTTGCAGGCATGCTGATTTGGGCTGGCATAGCATTAATTTCTTGTGCAGTGTCTGGTATGGGGCTGTGTTTTGGATTTGTGCTGAGCACAGGGTTGACAATACAGAGGTGTTTTTATTGTTGCTGAACAGAGCTCACACAGAGCCAAGGCCTTTTCTGCTTTCCATGCTGCCATGGTGGTGAGGGGACTGGGGTTGCGTGGAAGGCTGGGAGGAGACACAGCCAGGACAGGTGACCCAGAGTGACCCAAGGGATGCTCCAGACCATATGGCATCATGCTCGGTATATAAACTGCGGGGGAAAAGGAAAAGGAGGGGACATTTAGAGTGATGGTGTTTGTCTTCCCTAGCAACCATTTCATATGACGAGGCCCTGCTCTCCTGGAGTTGGCTAACACCTGCCTGTCTATGGGAAGAACTGAATTAATTCCTTGTTTTAATTTGTTTGTGTGCCTGTCATTGTTTCCTTTTTTAAAAATGTATTTATTTTATTTAACTGCCTTTATCTATACCCCTGAGTTTTCCAGCTTTTACCTTTCCAATTCTCCCCCGGACTCTTTGGGGAGTGAGCAAGCAGCTGCACAAGGCTTCATTGCTCGCTGGGGTTACATTGAACCCCAACCTCCTGTTCAGAGAGCAACATGAATGTCCACTGTTCTTCCAGGAACCAAGCACAATCTTCTTTCTAAAGGCAGATTGCTGGAGCACAGTAAGTTTCACCTATAAACTTCTTTCGATCTAATATTTACAGACTGAAATGGTATTCTGGATTTTATGTGCAGATTTGTACCGTGAGGTTACAAAATACCAAAGAACTATGAAATTAGTCCCCTCCCACAAGATTTGATGTGTTTTGCTTAATATTTTCCATAACAGTATCTTTGAGGCTAGGCTGCCTGGCTAAGCATTTGCATTTTTTTGCCTGGTAGGAGGAAGGAGCCAGAGTGCTGATAAGATTGCTTTCCTCCTAAGTCCATAGCTTGAAAGCAGAGTTCAATGCATCTGCCCTTGTCTTTCAAAATATGAAGAGGAGAATTGGTACTAGAAAAACATGAGCACATCTGGGCAGATCTCATACATGATTCATTTCTGGCACCCATGTTGACCTGGACCAGCTTCATCTGATAGAAGACTGAATAAATGTTTTTAAACACTCATCTGTATCTTGAAATTTCTTGTAATTTTCTTTTACATTGTATTGAGAGGAATGAACATTGCTGATTCCCATTGATCTGAGCGGGGGGTGTGCCAGGAGAGATGCTCTTGCCTAGGCAGTATTATTTCCACACCCCACAGCTCCAGAGACTGGTGAGAAGTCATCCTTTTGAGTCCAATTAACATAAACACCTCAGAAAACCCGAGGAAGGAGAACCCAGTTTAAGGTCTGCCAAAGTAAATGAGAGCATCTGGGAGCTGGTACTGGCAGGCTGGGTGCTTTCCCAGGGAATTGTGTGCAACAGTGGCACGATTTACCTGAAGGAGCAAGGCGAGTGGAACAAACAATCCTATGACACTAATTCCTCTTACATAAGCTCAGATCCACAGAAGTATTTAGAGACTTAATTCCCTTCCATTTCATTTATTAAGGCACCAAGTTCCTCCTTGCTGTGCTAAGCCATTTTAAATCATGCATTGGAAAGAATCTCTTTTCTGCCTTTGTCTCTCTTTTCTCCCACAGATGCATATTTCAATGACCACAAGGCCAGTGAAGTGCCCAAATGCACCCCTGCATCACCTACTTAGGCACATAAAGCTGCAGCAAACCACACTGAGGAGTTAAATCCTGAGGGCCGTCGGCAGCTTGCAATTAGTCATGAGTCTTTCTTCCACTTGGTGTCTCCCTTTAGTCTCAAATCTGGGGCTGGATCTCCAGTAGTGCTCTCCTGGGGACAAATATTTGTTATTTGCACCATATAAAACACCCCAGAGTTTCAGTGGTGCACTACGACTCCCCTGTGATTAGCAACATAGAGAATTCACAAAATGTGTGAGTTTTGGTGTATGTTTCCCTTCAGTTTTAAATGTGTTCAGGAAATTCAAGTTTTTGGGGTTTTTTTGATTACTGTTTATCTTTGAGAAAGAAATACATTCATTGTCTAATTTGATCTAATTTTTGTTACAGAGAGCAAGGGCTGGTTTTACTCACCCTTTACAAAACTCTAGCGAAGTTCACAGGCAGGCAAGTGTTAAAGTGTTACTTCACTGAATTAATAAAATAGTATTTTTTAAAGGGATGATTTCAAAATAACATCGAATAAGAGCACACTCTTTGCCTTTGTGCAGAAACAGAAAAGGCAAGGGATACTTCTAAACTTTCTTCATATTGTAGTGGAAAAAAATCAGGGAGGGGGGAAGTGATTTAAGCTTTTTTGCACTGGAACTCAAATTTTTTACAGTATGTAAGTTACTTGGTAGGGAAATCTGTAAGTTTGGATTCCTTTTCAATTTATGTATAGTGCAAGCCAGTTTTTCAGGGACTAAAGCTACACTGGAAGTTTCTGCTTTAAAAGGCTTTAGATATTTGCAGCTACATGGAAAACACTGTGGGTCACGGCCTAAACCTGCTAATGTGCTTGATTCACTCCTGTTTCTGTGCCTTTTCTGTTCTGCCAGTTTCTCTAAGATTAAATCTCTGAGAGAAAGTTGTCCAAATCTGGTGTGTTTTGCAGTCCCCTCAAATAAAAGCTCCTTTCTCCAAAGGCTGCTGGGTGTCTTGCTTAATTCTGATCTGGAGACCTAGAGACTAGACTCTCAGCTAGTTTAAATGAGGGAAGTATACCACACAACAGCAGCTGAGGATCTGGAAAATAGTATCTACCAATAACTTCTTGCTTCATGTGGGTTCTATCCAAATAATTCACTAGCCCTCCTGTGGGAGAACAAAGCACTGTATATTTCTTTTTACGAGCTGTTTTGCACGTAAAATGCTCTTTGCAGGCCTAGTACATCTTCACTGAAACCAGTGAGAGCAAGTTGGCAAAATCTGTGTGCAGCTTATTTTTAAATCCTTTTAAAATCCTTTTAAAATCACAGAGGAATGTTCATCAGATTGCAGAACCCCGATGCAAAATAACTTCAAATTGTGCCAACATTTTCTTAGAGCAGATCGGAGATAGTAGATCATCCTTTTGCTGTGCTTGTGTGGGATGAGGAGTGTATCCTGGCCTTTCACGGCTGTGAGATACCGAGTTTGCGTGAGGCTGGACGTGCCATCTAGCGGCTGCTTCTCCCGATTGCTGGGACAATCTTTTCACAGATTATTAACAAGATCCTCCGCTTGTCTCTGGAAAGCATAAATATAGACATCACAGGGTTTTATCTGAAAATCTTAGCTGGTCCATCTCTTTCCTATAGCACCAAAATGGAAGATTTCTGTATCAGGCTTCATCTGGTTAGCTGGATTTTCAACAACCAGTGTTTCTACTAGTTCATCAATCAGTGGTTTGTCCACGATCCCTTTCTCTGACACAAGAGAAGGATCTTCTGTCACTTGCTGTGGGTAGAGGTTTCCCTCTCCAGGAGCTTTTGCCACCTTCCACTTGTAGGACTTTCCCCACCATGCCCCATTTCACTCCTTCCCTTTTAAGCCGTCTCAGCAGCTCCATTTAGTCCCTGGTGCAGGGGTGCCACAGGGGTGGCAGCACTGCAGAGGAGGCTCTGGAGCAGCTATAAACAACTCGTTAATTCTAGTCCTCATGCCAAAAACTGACTAAGGCTGCTATGAAAGGGATGTTAGATGTGGGAAAGCAATTTTCAACCCTCAAGATCCTGCTTGCCACCAGCAGAGTTTCCCCAGCAAGAAGAGGCAGAGAAGCATATTCCACACTGCCTCTAGACACCCTCCACTGAGCAATCCCATACATCAGGCCAATATCAAATGCAACCACAGAGAAGGCTTTCCCTTATCTTTCAGGACAATTACCAAACTATACATCACTTGAACAGTATGGGAATGATGGGAGATTGTGGTTTCTAGTAAAACGGGAAAATCTTTTCATGGTTAGCACTAGCAAAGAAATTTGTAGCCCACCTCCATCTGGGCTGAGCCACGGGTGATCATTCTTGGAGATGAGCTTCTCTCAATGTCAAAGGGCAAATAAATAAATGACTATGTATGAATGTGTGTTTCAAGGAAAAATGCTTTTTTCTCTCCTCCCTTCCAGCCCCTCATTTTGCCTTGGAGAAACTAAGGTTTTCCTCAGGTCCTCAGAGAGGTTGAAAACTGTCCAAAATGTGCTTCAGGAAAGCGATCACTCAAAGTGAATCAGTTTGCAGTGTCTGCTCACCATCTGTGTGCCTTTAGGAGATTGTCACACTTTCGGCTGGCTTCATCCATCTCTCTAATTCCTTAGTTACAGTCAAAACAGTTTTAAAAGGGTTTGGTTCCCACAGTGGGAAAGTAACTTGGACGCTGCCTGCTAGCATCACTTCACCCAGGAGCAGCTGACACCTCTTGGAAAGCTTTGAAAAGCAAATTTCTCTTCTGAGTCAGTTCTGCTGATGTAGCTTCTACTCTGAGAATTACTCTGATCTTCTCTATTTCTGCATTTGTAAGAGCACTTGTATGAGAAGAGGATCCTGCTTTCCTGGAAGGATGTGCTGCCTTCGGTGAAGTCACGGGCATCTGTGACATTCATTCACCCACTCTGAATGATCTGAACTGGTTGATTTTCAGGCAAAAGGAGTCTGATATGATGAGCCATGGCTTTCTGGTCTGACATGTTTTGAATTATTATTCCTCTGTTACATTTTTCATAGAAATGCCCCAAGCCACTGACAGACTTGGTTTAGCAATAAAGAAATAATCGTCTCCACAGCAGTTAATGGGATGCCAGCAAAGATGCTATGTGGCTGAGTCATCTTTGTGTTGCAATAGTGCTGCCCAGCTAGCCACTCTATGAGATTTAGCAGGCCCAGACTTTTCAGCTGGGGTAATTAATCTCTTGCAGTCTCTCTCAATAAGCTTCAGTAACTAGAGAGGTGAAAAAAATGCCCTTTTCATTGCAGAAGACAACTGATGGTCTCACCACCTAAAGTGCTGACTGTCCCAATATGTATCTTCATTAAATTTGGCAGTCAGTAAGAAGGTTTGGAAAAAAACTGCCCTTTCATTGTCTGAAAGCTCAATGAATCTCATTGCACCCACTTATCTGTTCTGTTCCTAAGGTCAGACTGTTGGCCCATGGCTGGATTTCTAGTGCATATCATGGCAGCTAAAGAGGACTTTGATATCTGACTAATTATGGGAGATCAGGGACAGGATTAGAAAGAGAGAGGGAGCGGGAGACCAAAGATCAGTTTACTGGAATGAATGATTACACCTTACTACTAGCCTGCTCCCTAGAGGGATAATTGCACCTACCCTGCGGATGATCAGTACCAGCTCCCTGCTGCTTCCATGTCATGAGCAGGAACGGTTGTCTGCACAGCTTTTCTTATCTGTTCTCATCTTGCCACCTCTTGCTGCAATGTGAAAAATGTTAGACTTTGCTCTGTTGGGCCATCTATCTGTGCTAGATCCCTCCCCAGAGAGCAGAGCTTCAGTTATCTCACTCAAAGTTTGGTGAGGCTCTCTGCATTCTGCTCAAGAGTGAATTGTCCATGTTAGTCAGAGCTCTCCTCACTCACCTTGCTCTGTATCGATATTCGTAGACTGGCTTTTAAGATATGACATAAAAAGTTGGCTACCAAGCTGTGTCCAGATCTCAAACTCTTATGCCACCTATTGATAGCTAGGGCCACTATCCAGAGTTGTACACAACTGGAAGGACATGCAGCATGTTGTATCCTGTGGCTGAACAACAGCACCATGCTCCAGACAGATTGGGTGCTTCTTAAACAGCAACAGTAGGTACCTGGTCCTTTCCACCCTAAGGGTGACTGCACAACTAGGAGAAGGGAAGGGGTCACTTCCTGGTGTCCTCAGGGGATGGCCTGATTCATCCCGGCAGTGTAGAGGTCCAAGTGGACATTTATAGCACAACTCCCCATAAGGGATTTATGGCTTGGCTCTGGCACAGTGGCAAGCTGCTAAATACTGTGAGTGTGGTATGAATTGGTTGGAGGAGAGGCACAAAGCCAGAGCTCCAAGAGCAACATGCAGGAGGTCTTGCTGACTTATGTGTGTGGCAAAATGATGGCTGAGGAGGCTGCTACCAGAAATGTGGGTATCACATGTGTTGCTGTAGTAGTTGCAGCATCATGTAAACATTTAAGAGTTACAGCTCTTAAAATGGTATTCTGTAAGCACAGGGTTGTTTCCCCTGTAAAAGTGGCCATGTCTCTTTTGCAGTACCAGAAGAAATAAGTGCACCTCCACTCCTATTTCACTTTGCCCTGATACACACTAAGAAAAAACTAGAAGAGAGTGGAGAGGGAGGCAGTAAAGAGGGAAAATGTGTTTGCACTTCCAGCACGCAAAGATTTTGAACATTGCAGTTTCACTTGGACATTGAAGCTCACTGTGCACCCTAGCTGAAGCCCAGACACCTTTGGTGGTTCGTCAGTGTTGGGCTGAGGAGTAAACATCAGTGTGTGGCATTATCCAGCTATTCCTTTCTAAATTCATGCTGCTGGCCTGAGGATTAGTGTGCCACAGCAACGTGATCCCAAAGCCTAGCAGGGCTCATATGTGCTTCTTGGCTTTCTAGCACCTCTTTTCAATGCGTACTGAGTAGCTATGGTGACGGAGAGGAAGGCTCTGGTTATAACCCCATTGAGAGCTGAGTGTTACCAGAGGTCATCACTGCTGATGGCTCTTGGCTGTGTGAGAGAAGCCACTTGGGTTTCATCCAAACCTTAGACTCAATTACACTGAACCCATCACCACATCTGCTTGCACAGCTGCACAGCCCTTCACTGACAGGCTTGGTGGAGAGAATAGTGCTGAAATTTGGTGCAAGGACTGATGACACAGTGTCTTTTGTGGAGATCAAGGGAGGCTGGTCCCTTTCATCACTGCTTAAGCAATTGTCTCCGATGTCCTGCCTTGCTTTTGTTCTGGTCAGGGTGAAAGTTGGAGGCTCTAATGACTTCAGGACAACCTTTGCCAGAAGGTGAAGTTCCCTGAAAGAGGGGGGAGGGGGGACAGTTCTCACACTCAGTTTCCTGGAAGACAACCCCACACTGGGGCATCTCCATTTGTCTTGCCCATTCTAGAAAAGCCTGGTGTGCAGGGACTCGCCTGTTCCTGTCCTTTGGCATGTCCTATGAAAAGAAGGGCCCTTCAAAAGGGTTTCTGCCTCTGGCTCAGGAAGTAAATGCTACACAAACCAGTGACACTTATTCCCATCTGACCCCCACAGTGGTCCTGTTCCTAAACAGACGCCCAGCTCTGCTGTTCCCCTGCATGCAGTATGGCAGCCAGGAGCGTGGCTGCTGAACATCAAAGTTAATTAGCATCCAAAAGCAAATAAATCAATCAATACATTCCCAGCCTCCTTAGAAAATCTCATTATTGGGAACCGACCCAGGCAGTGACTCCCAGGAAGAACTACAGAGGAAGATATCCTCCAAAGCTGTAATTTTTAAGGTTGTACCACTTGGAGAATAATTACAACCAGCAAAACAATGTTCACATCTCACATTAATATAAAGTAATGACTGCATGCCTGTAGCCAGCTAACCACAGAACTGAGAAGAGACTGTCAACTCTTCAGCCCTGCCATAATACAAAGCATCTTGGAAATGCTAACATCCACTGCACGCCAGCTCCTTGTCATCCCTCCTTCTTAAAGACACAAACCAAGGGCTGCTTCAGCCTCTGAATGCTGCTTGTACTCATCACTGATGACTTTCCTTTCTGTCTAAACTAAAAATGAAAACGAATATGTTTATAATTTTCAGTGAAGCAGAATTTTAAGATAATTTCAGACATTAATAAAAGTTTTTGTATGAAAAAAAAATACTGCTTCTGGTCTTGGAAATGTGTCAGATTTCCAAATACTATTTTGTCTTCCTTCATTTCTACGTTATATTTGCTATCCTTTTTGCACTACTTCCAAGTGTGTGTCCAGCATGTGTTTATGATGAAGTGCAATGAAATAGTGGAAGAAAGAAGAATATACAAGTAAATGAAACGATAAAACAAATCAAATCAAATAGTACTTCTGAAACTCCAGCATTATTATTATTATTATTATTATTATTATTATTATTATAGCCAGAAAAAAATCAAATATGAAGTATTTTTCTATGTGACTGAAATCAGAAATCAGGGAGTATGAAATCATCTCCCTTTAGACTGAGATAAAAAGTGGATAAAATATGGCTAGAGTGTTCTGGAGATCATGATCCAGAGAAGACATCTTTGTTGCTGGTAGCACATACTGAAGGGATTGTTACCAGATTATCTGTCATCAGAAGGAGACTTCTTTAAGTTTAGACTCAATTACTACCCTTTTTGGTAGTGGAGGAGGTTCATGTTACCATCTTTATACATCAGATTAATTAGCTGTCTTAAACAAAGTATTCAGGAGGTTACACTATTTTATCAAAAAATTCTTCTGCTGTGACTTAGTTTGACTCTCTCAGGAGATCTTTCATGGGTGGTGCTGTCCACTTATGCTTCAGCACCCAGGTTCTCATGCAGGATTTTGGAAGATTTCCCCTTTCTCTCACTCATCCTCATCTACTGTGTTTTTAGAGCTATAGAGAGGAATAGTAACACAGTTGCTTAGTGGTTCTTAATGCTTAAACTAAATAAATAATAAAAGAAAGAAAAAGTCAAAGGGATGTGAGGGCAGAGGTCGTGCCAAAATCCATGAGGTCAGCAGAGCTTGCAAGGGTTCATGAAAGATTAGAGAACCACCACTGTGGTTTTAACGAACTGTAATCTAGAGTAAATCTAGTGACAATATGATTTCAACAGACTGGGTGCAAAGATTTGCAAATGATGTTCTGCAAAACAGCCAGATCAGCAGTGATGGAGTCATGGTTTTAATTTCCACTGACTGGACACCTGCTTTACCTGGTGTATGAGGATGAGCTGGAAAGTCTTTGTGTGCCTCTTGCCATCCATGGGCCCAAGCCCTGGCCTGAGGGGAGGCCAGCCAATCTTGAACTGCACAGACAGGAGTGTCCCACTTGGCAGTCACTGAGGACATTCCTTGGCCCATCTGCAGAGCTTAACACCAGAGGCATTCATACTTGGGCCAGAGACTGCAGGACAAGACAACATCTCTGCATCTCCTCAGTTTCTTTGCACCCTCCAAACAGCCCAAACTTGCCTCATATCCTAGTGAAAACCTGTTCCCATGTGGCACAGGGAGGAAAACAGCTCACTCCTTGCTGATCTGCTGAAACTGCTGCGAGACACCAAGAGGATGGACCTGAAGGGGAAAAACTGGCCTGAGAAATTGTACTTTCACTCTGTGTCACTTTGAAGCCACCCCCAGAGGTCTGTCAGCAGCTGACATATGTAGGATAATCCTTATGCTCCTGCAATCCAGTTCAGAGTTGAAAAGCAAAATAGAGAAAGTGTCATCAGCTCCCAGCTGGAGCCTTACCTTCTTCACTGGGGACAATTGCAGCAAAGCAGGGACTCTGGCCCTAATTTGCCAAAAACAGAGGAGTTTCTGGGTGTCCTGTTCCTTCATGGCACTAGGCAATATGAAGTGAATCTCATTTATCTTCCAAGAATTTCAGAAAGCCTGGCACCAACACCATCTCGCTCCAACTGAGAACTAAGGAATTTTGCCGCAAGATCCATTCGAAACCCGCTTGAGCTTTCCAAGCCCACTGTTCCCTTGGGGCAGGGGAGGCAGGGAGAGAGGCTTGTGTTGATTAATATTAGAAGAAACTCCCCTGAAAGAATGATAGATCATGGCTTGGTGACTCCAGAATCTTTTCTTGTTTCTTTCTTTGATGGGAGGAGGGGGAACTGGAAACAAAAGGCCTAGGAAGGGGGGAATGGAGGGAGGGGTGTGTTTTGAAATCTGCTTCCTTTTGGCCACGCTTGAACTTCCAAGAGCCTGGGTTTGACTGACATCCCTAGGAAATGGGAGAGAAAACTCCATGCTGAGCCGGCTCTCTGCCCAGCAGAGGAAGAAGGAGGCATCTGGCTCCAAGGAGCTGAAATGGATGCCTTTAATGTGTCTGTCAGCCAGCATCACAGAGGTGCACTTGGGTTTTTTAGCTGGAACACACTTTTGCTACAGGCTTCCAGGGCCTCTTTGGGGTCTACTTACCTGGGTACTGCATCCACACTCACCTGGATGGCTCCAGGTAGAACAGTGGAGGAAGCCCAAACAGAGAGCCACTGTGCATCCACAGCTAAAGAGGAGGGAATGGAGCCACTGTTGCAAAACTTGGCTTTGCCCTTCCTAGCAATCCTCTGGGCCAGTGCAGGAGGGGTGGCAGAGAACTGGGACTGTCACCCAAAGCATTTTAGAGACATCCAGCTCAAGAACATGGAGAGGAAGTGTGTTAATAACAGTACCATCCACGCCATGCAGCTGCCCCTCCGCCTGCAACCCTGGGGGCGCCAAACACTGGCCCATATGTGGGGCACATATCAGAACAGAACATCACAGGAAAAAAATGGGAAAACAGCCCTGAAAAGGGAGATCTGCTGCTTGTCTTGCATCAAGCTGGGATGAGAGAGTGGCAAGAGAGTTAGTGACAAATCAGGGTAAAAGCTGACAGCATTATCTAAAGCTTGAAAACTGCAGGTGAGACTACAGAGGTATTTGCAGGATCATCGTGCCAGGATGGATGGTCAGAACAACACATGGGAGCATTGTAGTTCTGTCTCCAGAGAAGTTAGGGGAATGTCCCCTGGATGGACACTCACAGAAAAGCCACCTTATATTTGTGAGTGGTTCCACAGCATCAAAAACCCCTTTTTGCCTTCTAACACCTCTCAGTTCCACCCCCCTGGACATATTACTGACTTTGTTTGCCCTTATGGCCAAGCCATGTGCTCATTGCTGTTCTCTGTGTTAGATCTCTTGAGCTCTTTACCAACAACTAGGTGCTTCTAAAAGGCTCTTACCTGTAGTCTCCAGTTTTCCCTGTCCGAGTACACAAATTTCTTGAAAGAGGACTTCTGAGTTTTCCCTCATCAGAACAGAAAGCCTGATGCCTTTTACTGCATGCTGGAACATTTAGCTGTTTACATCAGTTTTTTCTAACTAGATGTTTTTTCTGAAAGGAGAAAGAGAGGAGTTCCCACTGAGTTCTCAGTCCATTAATTGATATTCATCACTAGGTTGTAGGAGGTTGGGGAATGGATCTGCCTACCCATGTTTGATGATGTGCCCATTTCTGATCATAAGTACTTTCCTAATGCTCGCCCTAAGCAATAGGGTCTAGCATGCCAATAACAGAACATGGTCAAACCCTCTTAATGAAAAGTGAGGGAAAGCCAAGATCTCAGATCTGCTAGGGAACAAGAACATCATAAATGCTACTTCAATTTGGCAGTTTGGGATCTTATTTGCCTTTCTCAAGCCACAGAGGTGTTTTCTTGGCATTCTTCTGCCAAGAAAATGTAGTTTGCTGAGCTTGTATTTTGTTATAGTAGTCACATGACACAGTGCCATGATCACAAGTCACATCAGGGTGGCTGAAGGAAGCCTGGGATCTCTGTCACTTGTAGCACAGGCTTTCTTTAGGTTAGAGAAACACTGGTGCCAAATAAAAGGAATGAAGGTGGCTAATGGCACAAGATGTTGATACTGGTAGACTCCCTTAGTGCAGATGGCCTGCTGAAGTCCATAATGTTCTCAGACCAAAGCCTCAGTTACATATTACATTTAAAAGAAGTCAGCTGGCATTTCTGTAGCTGCATCAGACTGTAGCAGGTGTCCCTGGACTGACAGTTTCTGTCTAAGTTCCTCTTTTCTCCTTGGGCTTGTCTTTTAACATTTCATCCTTTCTAACACTTCTCTGTGCCAGCAAGGAAAATCTGCCCTTGCCGATGAGGTAAAGGAAGTGCAAGTTCAGCCAGCCTCCAGCCAAGAGCCGCAGAGAGCAGAACTGACTCTGTCACACTCTCGGTGAGCGGTGCATGGGCTTTCTGCAGAGCATGCCCCTCTGCAGGTAGGAGCCTTCAGCCAGAACAACCGTGCAACGTCCCAGGCCTGTCTCCAGTTCTGCATGCTGCCTGTGATGAATAGTGAGCCTGGGGAAACCCACAAGGCTTTAGCTCCCCATGTTTTAGCTCTCCCAGCGCTCTGAAATCCTGCCCTCACTGTTGAGAGACGGTAAGCTTGCACGCGTCCAGACAAGGACTATACAATGATAGATAATACCAATAAAGCCCTGAGCTGTTCTGGGGAGGGAAGGGTGATTTATCCCCAGCTGGATGGCTGGGCTGAGCAGAGTGGAGAGCGGAAATCCTACGGGAGCTGCAGGGCACACATCAAACCGCATGTCACAGCGTCCGCGACACCCGGGGCGCCAGTTCAAAGCTGTCACGTGCTGCGGCTGGAGACTTAAGGTGATGCCAAGCTAATGAGCAAACGAAACAATAAATAACCCCAGTGATCATTACACTCCCCTCCTTGGAGCTCGCCTGCTCCGGCCCTGGTGAGCCAGTGCTTCTCACACCCAATTACTCATGCTGAAGCCCCTCAAACGGAGCCCAGAGCAGGCTCAGCAAACCATTCATCTTTGCAGAGTGGAGTTCTTTCAAGTTTCTCTGCAGCAGCCGCTCTGTTTATTGTTAAGATGAGCACACAGTTTACACGAACTGTTCTTATTTATCTTTGACTTTTACCTTTTAGGTCATTTCTTTGCACATCCGGCACTTTCCAAGTTTCAACCGAACTTTTATTTATGTCCTAGGATTTGCTGTCTGAAACTCTCCAGCTCCCAGTGATGGAAAGGTGAGCTGAGCTCCTGACCGGGGCCTTTTCTCCAAGAGAGCTGAAGTCCCTGAGGCAAATCACTCCTCTGGACAGAGGTTTAAGAATATGCTGAAGGGAGGGGATGGCTGGGTTTTGTGTCAGGAGGGGGTACTTGGATAAGTGCTAACAGCTGAGTTTTGCGTGACTTTGGGATAAGGCCGAACATGCAGCCACGTTGGGAGAGAGGATGGATAAGTACATGGTTTAGACATGATGGAGGCACTTTGGGAATTGTTTGGCTGTAGCGTTTGCTTTGCAGACTGCTAAGATGCCTGAGGAGAGAATAGACCTGGGTATTGTCCCTAGTGGGCTTCACAGGTTGACCACTGCTGCATGTAGTTATAGCATTTCCCAAATTCCAAGTCTTTCTCAACAGTCACCACAGCCACTGCTCCCCTGCCTGCAGTGACCATCTGTGCCTTGCTGCCTGCTCTCTGCCACCAGCCTCACTCCAAGCCCTGATCAGGGCACAACCTCTGTTGCAATGAGCCCCGTAACACTGACATAGAGGAAGGGGAGTATTTCCGTGCCTTAGTGATGATGTATCCAAACCGTGAAGAGCTAGATTTGGATTCTCCCCAGAGCCAAGAAATGGAAATATCTTTTATAATATCATTGTTTATATGATAAAGGGCATAACTAGGGCGGGGTGTCACCAGACATGTCCCAGTTTACAAGAGCTGGAGATCAGCCTGGTGTGTGTTCACACAGGAGGACAAGATGCTAACACGCAGGCTAAGGAGGGAGCACTGAGAGAAGACAACCTCTTCAGAAAATTAATCACAAAACACAGGACAGAGTGTGGATTTCATTGGTGCTATCTCACAGACTCTGAGACCTTGAGGCAAAGAGCCAGACTCGACATGGTAGAGCTGCCAGTACCATCTCCAGTGCAGTTGGAAGCAGCAGTGTCTGGACGGATGGTGCTGGGTTGGCTGTGAGCTCTGTGTGGGCCTCCAGGCCTCCGTGTCCCTTGTCTGTAGCTGCGGAAGGCTCAGGGCAAATGGGCCTTGTCCCAGTCTCCCACAGCTGCAGGAGGTGGAGCAGCAGACCTGCTGCTGGCTGCCATGTAGCACAGTGCAGGAGGAAGCCTGGAGGAGACACTGCCCTTCACAGCCAGTTTGGCCTTCCTGTTTCAAAGGCACATCGCCTAAGCAAAAAGTCACACATTTAAATTTCATTCCAGGGGTTAATTACTTCTGCAATGATTAAAATGGAAAGAATTTTTTAAATTGCATATTTCTTTTCATTGTTGAGTTCTCTGGGCTGGCCAGGAAAATAACTGAATTTGGTTTTGCTTCTTCCTACTCAAGATCTCTGAATTTTCTTTCTAGCTCTGTCACCAGTATTATCACTTACGTTAACCAGTGCCTGTTTTTACCCTGTTTTTTTGACCCATGAAATAGTTGAAGAGCCTTTGCATCTCACGTCCAATCACTACATGCCAGTGGAGTACTGTGAGCCATGAGTGTAGAGGTACTAAAGAAATGAGATGTCTCCACAGCACCCAGAATATCTCACCTGCAAGGGTCAGCATGCAGGTGTTTCAGTCTGGAATTATGCCATTACAAAACTGCTCAGGAATATGCAGATGCAAATTCTGCTTGGTGTTACATTCCCACAGCTCAGAAGAATCACTCAGGTTCTTCACAAGGCAGATCCTAATTTCTGGGGCCTGACAGTGTAAGAATGGCCTTCCAGCCCAAGAAGCTACAGCAAACCCTTGAAGGAAAGGAGAGAAGTAACAGGAGAGCTTCTATTTTTTGAGAGGCTTTGCTGACCTGGAGAGTTATCAGATATAGCCTGGTTGTGTTCATGTCTTTCTTCCTTTCCCTTAGGGACCAGAAAGGGTTAAAAAACTCCTGTGATATAGGTCTGTGTTCACATTGAATCTACACCATCATATATATATTGGCTTTTGAGGAGGGGGTGGTGGTTTGCACATGTCACTGGCCATAACTCAGACTTTTATTATAATTGTGACCATATGGTTAATGGGACCTAATAAACCACTGTTGACCTGGACACTGTGTGCACAAATCCCTTGCTCTTTTTGCTTTTTTACTTGCTTGTCTGGGTGCACTATGCCAAGCAGCTGCAATTTAGTGACTCTAAAATGCCAGTTTTAGTGATCCAACAACGAGTTAGTTTAGAAAGAATAAAACATTACACTACAGCCTGATGGAGACAGGGACTAACGTTTCCTGGGTGACAGGACAGCTGCTCAGTGCATTAGACAAACATGAGCTATGTCTGTGTGAAGGCTGGAACAGGGGACATGGCAGGGACATCAGGCAGGCCTGAACACCAGAGGCCCTGGGTGTGCTCCAGTGATTGCTGTGGAATTAAATCCATGCTTCTCCTGGTGTAAAGAGAGGAACGTTTAGCCAAGAATTTCAAAGAAACCTTGCATTCTGGTTTTGGCAGAAACAAAGGCTTCCACTTAATGGAAATTAGGACTGGAGGAATAAAGCTTGTAAATCCTATCTCAAGCTTTTCTCTGGAAACCCATTGAAGGACTGATCCAGGCCTTATCTTCTTCAACTCCTCATATAATCTAGTTTTAGAATTATCTAAATGATGGGCAGGTGATCCCAGCCTTGGAAGGACATTTATTTTTGATCAGTCATGCTGCCATCTCTTCCAGTTTTAGTAATTCTGCCTTGTCGCCTGTCTGTCCCTGACTCTCCTGCTCAATGCTCTCCATCCCCAAAAGGGGTATTGCAAACCCTCTGCAGGCACGGCTGGACATCTGCTCACCAGTATTGGTTACCTGAGCTGTGCTGCTCCTGGGGCTTTGCATATAGCCCTTTACAAGACCTCACCATCCAGAAATTTCCCCAAGCTTGGTTTCATTGCATTGCTCCCAGGAATGCTGCTGTTGCTGACTGATTTTACAGGTGGGGGCCCAGGACAAGAAGTTCCTTAGCTTTCCTAGACAGCTGAACATATGTGCCTTGGAGGAATGAGTGATCTTGAAGCTATAGGTATTGAGGCATGTGGCTGACACATTAGGCTGAGTCAGGGTAGAACTTTTGGTTCTTTCTTTTGATCTTGAGCTGAAACTTAATGTTTCTATTATTTGATTGGTGTTTTTGTGATTACATGCACCTGCCAATAATGATATCCAGGCTCACTTGTAGGTAGGGTGCTGTTGAAATTAAACTCTCTTTCTTCCCTAAAATGACTGTGTAAACACCAATAACAGCTCCTTGTATCATGTTTAGAAATGAGTGCTCCTGGTGCTGTATGGCCCTTTTTGAGCCATGCAGAACAGACACAGAGAAAACCTATGCTGTTCTGCTCTTCTGGCCATGTTTCCTCTTCTCCTCTTCTCTTCTCTTCTCTTCTCTTCTCTTCTCTTCTCTTCTCTTCT